>CM064483.1:16149847-16328785 GCA_032716605.1 Paralithodes platypus | reverse complement strand
AAACATGGAATGATAATCGCCAAGCTGTACATAATTATCTTGCAAAATGCAATGGCACTGAAATAATTATTAACAATGGTATAAAGGATTTTGTGGATCGTCTATACCGGGCCTGTGACGTCACAAGAGTGTAAGTCCACCATCCAGTCTAGGCTAAGGATACTGGTGTGACGTCACTATGACGTCACAGGCCCGGTATAGACGATCCGCAAAATCCTTTATACCATTGTTAATAATTATTTCAGTGACATTGCATTTTACAAGATAATTATATGCAGGTTGGCGATTATTTTTCCATGTTTACCTCAACCCATGAGCCCCCACCTTAAGTTCTTTTGGTTTTGATTATGGTAATATTTGTCTGATGAATGCTAGGCTATATAATTTATTTGTTTCCACATAACAATTTTGACTAGTTATTTTGCTTAGGTTGAAATTTTAATTTGTTGATGAAACATTTCTTAGCAATATAGGTATGGCATATTTACTTAGGTCCTTACTAGGTTGTATTTCTCAGTACCAATAATTGAAGACTTCTATTATTTGTATAATTAACTATCAGTATATGCTCAGGCACATTCACTTTTATTTAGTTATACTTGTATTAATCTTTACTCAGTTTAATATGAGGGACTCCGTATCATTGGTACATGTAAGTCCATGATTATTTATAGGCATCAGTCACTTGAACCAGTTGTCCATTGTATCCATGAAGTTTGGAATTTTATTAAGTTATTTCCATAGCAATTTTGATTAGTTCCTTTGAGTCTATCTTGTGTAGTCCAAGTTTTAGTTTGTTTATTTTGAAAGTTTTACATTATAATTTGGCAAAGCCAAATGTTACAAGGTTTATTGAGAAACAAGTATACCAGGTCAATTTTATTAGACAGAAATAACAATAAGTTTTAAAGGTTTTTTGTTCATTATAAAGTTTATAATAGTTTTTCATTATAATAATCATTCAGTCACGTAAAAAATATCCAGTACCCAAAGAAATTCCAGTAAAACCTTTTAGTAACTTCAGTTTCCAAAGTTATTTTGCACTTATAGTCTTTGGAAGTTTTAAATGTTAATTTGTCATGTCCAATGACTTTAGTCAATGCTGATAAAGTTATGTATAGTAATCAATTCAAAGTACTGTATATCATTGTCACCGATGCTTTAAAAATCTATAATTGTTGTGATATTACTAAAGTATTGAAAGTGATCAAATGTTATCTATTTAAAAACAGCGGACTATAGTTGTTGATAATCCCAAAGCCTAATGTGGTAAGTCCAGCCTCAGAGACTGGACTTAAAGTCTATGGGGTGAAACCCAAACATTTCACACCGCAAACACTTTTCTATCTCAAGATTCTTGCTGGCAATTTGTGGCATCTACTTCACCAACCAGAATTTGCCCAAAAACTCTGTGCATTTCAAACCTAACCTCACATAGGCAGTCTTGTCATTGGCTCAATTAACCCTTTCAGTACAGTCACTACTTATTCTGGCTAACCTCAAAAGATTTTAGTCAGCTTAGGAAAGAAGTCCTTTCTAAGCTGATTAAAATCATCTGAGGCTAGACACAGTGACAGTACCAAAAGGGTTAATAGAGCTCATGACAACCATGGGCTATGGAGGTTAAGTTTGAAATGCACTAAGAACACATGCAACCCAGAAAAAACAGTACACAATCAAAGACTGTCACAGAAACATTACTTGCCATACAAATAATGACTCAGAACTTTATCATTATGCTTCTAGAACATTCAACCACATTACTTAAAAGAACTTTGCTACCATAAATGTAACTTTGGTTTAGCACTTTTAGTAATGATGGTTGAACATATCCAGTTCATAATGATCCTTTGGTTGTCAAACTGTTCATTCTAGGTTGCTAAACTTTATATCATGAGTGTGCAGTATATAAATATGGTAAACTATCACAAACAGCCAAAGAAACTTAATGATTTATAAAAACAGTCCATAAACAAATCTTAGTAAAATATCTGTATATGGTAACAAATTATTATGGATGTTATTTATGAAAATATTACTTTCTTTGCATGTTAAGTGATATTTTCACTTACCATGCAAACAAAGTGTATTTTTGATAAATGGCATATGCATCATAAAATAATATATTTTTACCAATTTAAATACTTTAAATTGACCAGCTATTTTTAAATCTTGAAGGTATTTTGGCAGATTTTTTCAGTCAGTGATAAGTGATAAGACAAACTACATTTAAATATGCAAACCTAAGATATAAAGTTTTAAACCTACATAAATGCAGCCAAACCATTGCTTACATGATACAGTACTCTTAAGCAAAAATAAGTACACCAATGGAATCATGAACCTTTAACCCTCTCATAAAAGAATAAGTAATGCTGGCTAAGGATAAATTGTATGCACTTCAGGAAAACTTCTAGGCATAATAAAGTATAAAACTCCATTAGACCCAGATCCTTCCAAAGCTTAATAAAATCATCCAATAGCCAGAATTAACAAGTCATGCTGGCTAAGAGAAATTCTATGCACTTAAGGAATAATTAAGAGCATAAATGCCAAAATAATTCCAAAGCAACATAAAATAATCAAATATCCAGAATTAACTTACTCATATTTATCAAGGGGCTGATAATCACTCAGTAATTATAGCAGTAAATATATAAAGGCCAAAATTCTAAACCAATTCAAATATGATGCACTTTGGGAATATTGGCTAGCATTCAATTATATTCACCTTAGGAACTACCAGATCAATCTCAAGGGTTAAATTACTATTACCCCTCTCATTGCTCAACAGTCTTCCTAAGCTGCATATATAAGTCGGGTAACCAAAATTAACTTAGTGATTCATATTCATCAATGGGTTAACTAAAAAGGGTATATAAACTGCATTACCACACCTATTTCCTGGTCAACTCTTCCAAAGTCATAGAACTGTCACAAAGTGATTACCCATTATTAATCTTAGTGGCAAAGATATCTGGCTTAATTATAATAGAATAGTCTTTTATAATTGCCCAATATTCTTTACCATTAACATCAACGGTAATCAAGCATGGGATTTTCATAATTTGGGAAGAGTCACCCAGGGAATAAGATAGGAAAGTTTAAGCCCATTTCTTCTAGCCTTTTAGAGTTTCAAGAAGGTTGGCCTATCATATATTAAAATACAGAACCAGATTTGTAAGCAGTCTATTTTCTTTGCAATATCAATATAAATACCATCACAAAAATCAAGGGACATTAATATATATCAAAATGCACAAGTACATTTCCATAAATATTTAATCTCCGTTAGATTTCAGTGGGCATTTTCTATTAATATAACTCATTACAACACTGCATACAAATCTTATGCTGTACCCCTAAATTACTTTTTCTCAAATAGGTTCAATAGATTCCATAGCATGTACTTATTTATGGCTAAAGAGTATCTTAACGGAATAAATTTTAGAATGTGCAAACTTTTAGTGATGTCAAGTAGACAGTCCTTGACAAAATCTACTAAAGTATATGGAGTAAAATAATTTCTACTTCATATATTTTAATTTTTGTATATATATTAAAGATTATTTTAAGTATAGATTTGTTTAAGTCCCCGATCATCAAGGACACCCACCCTACCCCAGCTGTTGAGCAAGGAGTGTATGGTGGTAAAAACTGAATCAAAAAAAAAATTCTCTTAAATATACCATGACTTATATTTTCAGAGGGAATTACATTGCCTTCATAAATCAATACTTAATTAGTCTTCAAACATATACAAAATAATGCACATTCTAAAAAAATCATTCCATTAAAGATTTCATTACTGTATTATGCAGTTGTAGAAAACTATGCATAACATCTATATCCAGTATTAATAGACAACTTTGAGTCGACAATAGAAAAATGAAAACTTAAATATTGCAAAATTTCTAGTTATTTTATTTTGATTTTTTTAGTTAAATTGCGATTGGGCCTGAGTATATAGATAACAAAAATCCTGCTGTCTCAAGTTGGCCAACCCCACCTATGGGGTATGTGCCTGAGTATATACAAATTCCCAAATTAATTACTTAATTGCAAAGTATTTTGACAAACAGTAAGATTTAATTAAATTTTAATTTGGGCTGTCTCAAGTCTGCCAACCCCAGCTATGGGGTATGTGCCTGAGTATATACATAAATACCCAATTTCATTACTTTAAATTTTCAGTCTTTGGACAAACGCTCAAATATTCCAAAAATTATATTTATTTAAATGTTAAACTCCCTGTGCGGGCTCAGTCTCAAGTCGGCAAACCCAAACTATGGGGTGTATAATTTAATTACTTTAATTTCCAAGTCTATTTTGCAAGCAATATTTTGTTATGAATTTCTTTCTATTGAAGTCTCAAGTTGTCAATATTAAAACTCAATCAGAATAATTATGAATCATCTACAACTGCATCTCAAAAAGTAAACTTTAATCATCTATACAAACAGAACTTGCACCTTAAACTTTCAGTATACAATTACTTCCTTTATTCTGGCTAATAGATTATTTATTCAGCTTAGGTAGGGCCTGTGAGAGTCAGAAGCTTGATCTAGTCATTGCCCTTTACACTCTCAAATGTCTCTTAAACTGCTCAAATTTGTCAAAAAGCCAGAATATGGAAAAATATATTGCATTCCAAAAGGATTAATACACCATGGGTTAGTGACAATTTTAGCTCCATGTTAAACAGACAAATAAATACATAAATCATAAATATAACAAATAAGCCCTTTACAAATGTAGTAATCATTGTATAAAACTATGTATGAACTAAACTTATACCAATCCTACTAATCATTCAATAAAACTATGAACTAACTAAAAGCCTATTAATTATACCTAATGTAGTAGTAATTCTATAAAACTATGAACTAAAACCCTATTGATTATACCTATAACTAAAATCTAACTTTCATACTGTACTATAGACCAAGGCATCACTATCTCCATCAGTCTTCCCTAGTACCATAAAAGATAATCCTTATTACCATATATACTGTAGGTGCAGTACTGTATTAATAACTACTCTTCTCATAAGCTATAACCAAGTTTCAGCCATAAGCAAAAATAACAAATGTAACCTTCAGATTCAAAGTATTTTAAAGATATATACCGTAACATTTATAACTATTTTTCAATCCTCCCTCCTAAATACAGCTATATATCCCATATATGTACAGTATTCCCAATGACCAATTAGAGTTTACAGAAATCTACAATAATCGGACTACAAATTTACTTTCAGATAACTGGTACTGTACTAGAGAGTAATAGAAGCTAATATTTCTAGCATTTGGGAAGAGTCAGCCAGGGTATCTTATTTTATAGGCAAATCCTCAGAGCATCAGTCATATTTTCAGCCCAAATTATATAGATTACACTAGTCTTACACTTCACTGGACTTTATATAAATGACCAACAGTTACTTTCTTCAGGCTAACATTTGTTATTGAATTCTTAGCCTTCCAGCCTATTAAACTACTTTTCAAAATTTATAGAGACCATTAATCCACTTTACTCAGCTTAGGAAGGATCTAAAGTTATAAATGGACAATTAAGGTTTGCTTCCATTCCTAATTTATTTTTTAATTACTTCAGGTAATTTACTCATTACACCACTAGGTAAATCTTTTACTTATACATTTAATTTATAATTTAAGTTTTATACCAATACTTCAGTTAGGGATACTGCATTTGCAACTAATATATAGTACTGTATATTCTTCAAGAGCGTACCGTATCAAATAATTTTTTTTAATGCAAACTTATTTCAGTTATTTGCCTATTATTATTAGTTATTCAGTCTTATTATTATATTATCAGTTATTATTAGTTACTCAGTCTCACAAACTAGAATTTAGTTTCACTTACACCAAAATTGCTCTTGCTTTATACTATTTCAAACTTTATTGCTAATTGCTATTTTGACAAGTACTTGGTCTTTTGGTTTCTTTTGCAAGTTTTACTTTCAAATTTCTAACTAAGCTGCCAGACTAATTAAAAAAACATTAAAGACTACAGTATATAGAACCAATCATTATCAGATCTTTTACCAAACTTATTCCTAGCATATTTTACTATTTATAACTAGTCACTACTACAACTAGGTACTTCTATTTTCAGCCTAACCCTATCCATTGAACAATACAGCATATCAAAATGTATAATGGGCTTAGATGGTATATATACAATTCACATCTCATATTTTTCTTTATTTACCAATGGAGCAAAAATGTCAAAAACTTACAATAGTGCATTAAAATCAGCGTCGGTAAAATAAATTAGGTTAAAGCTTGGATACTGCACATAAATTCCTTTCCTTAACTTAGGAGAGTTAACGAAAGCAACTAATCAGTAACCAAAGCTCTCCCATTCACTTTTACCTTGCCAAGTTCGATTTGTATAAATTTACTCCGTTAGCAATGTTTACAGAACCCTTACAAACTTAAAATATTTCCAAAACACCAGGATGGAAATTCTTTTAAGTTAATAAACCTTCAGGATTAGGAAGCGTTCAGTTTATTCGATCATTAAATGCTTTTATTCACCTTAGGAAGGATCTATGGATTCATATTTTTTCACCAACCAACTTTACTTCTAAACTCATTGAAAAATACATGGGACACTCCAAGGATATTACTAAAGTAAATTTAATTAAAAATACTGTATATGTGGCACTCCAAGGACTCTAACCTAGGAGACACAGAAATTCTGCACATTTATGCATTACGCTATAAAGACCGTTAAAGAATTATGCACAAGGCTACGATATATTGGGTAGATTTGAGTTGCCAAAGACCTTCCTAAAACACAATTATATAAAGGTCGAATAAACTTTATGCGCATCTTAATACCGAGGGAGCCAAGACTCTCCAAACATTGCTTCCGAAGGAATATAAATGATACCAGTGGAACAATTAATACCCCCAAGCTAAGCCTACATAAACAAACTCGCTCTCTCCGTTCATCCCTATATCCCGGGCACCTCGGGGGCAGGACCTGACTTTCGGAATCACTACTTATTGACAACCTTGTTGCGTACTAGCAGGAGACTGTTATGAATGACCGTACTAGTTTTCAGGCTGCAGTCGTGGGCCCGGAATATACTAAAAAAAACAAATAAAATAAAATTCTACAGCTAAACACATTAAATTTAAAGTTACCCTTCCTAGCATAATCCCACCCCCTATCTCCCAGAATATACTAACAAAACAATAAAAATAAAAGTAATAAATCTAATAAGTACCACCCATTTAAATAAAAGTTATAAATCTAATAAGTAACACCCCATTCTTATCAATTACAAACTCAAATTTACTTTAATAAACTGATTAAAGCATATGGTCCTCCCGGGATTCGAACCCGGGACACCACAACCAGAATTTAATAAACTAATGGCATCATATGATCCTCTCGGGACACCACACCCAGAACATAAGCACCTTAAGCCATTACACCAACAACTTTACTTCAAAACTCAATGAAATCAACAAATACATGTGGCACTCCAAGGACTCAAACCTAGGATACTCACAAAATTATACTTTAATTTTTAAGTTAATCCACCCACCCAAAACCCATTCTCCCCCGCCCGAGAGATATGCTCCGTGGTTCCAATATTCAATTTGTGAACTAACTTACTGCATTCAATCCCCATTTCAGGGTAGCAGTACTGTACAAGGGGCAGATCCCTTCTGGCACTCCTCCATTCACATTCCGGATAAGTAGATAGGTTACAGGATTCAATTTTTGGCAAGATTCGGAGATCTCAAATAACTTTAATTTTACTTTCATCACAGCTACCCTTAGACCGTTTTATTAAGCTTAGGAAACATCATTACGAATCAAATACGCTTTGATGCCATAGACCCTTCATAAACTTATAAAATTGAAGGAAAACTATAATAAAGCAGGAATTACAGTCTGGATTTAAATTTAGTGAACACTTTTCTATAAATTTCTGATATCCATTCACTGAAGTCCCCGATCATTAGGGCACACACCCTAACCCAGCTATACGTCAGCAGGGAGTACATGGTGGACAAAACTGCATCAAATATAATACTTAGCCATTTTGATTAGTGGTCTTGTCTTTTTACTGCGTTCCTTAAGTTGTTGGTTTATTTTGCAAGTTTTACATTATAATTTAAGTTAAAAAGATACTTCAACTTTCTTACATTTTCCCCATTTGTGTGGCATTTTTATAACTTTTTATGTAATTTAGAAGAAATCGGCCTTTGGCCGAGCCATTTTTCTACCGAAAAAGGCACCAATTTATTTTGAGTGTCTTTAGTATTTATTTAAACCTTTGAGGTCAAAGGAATTTTTTATTAATTTATATTTTTTCACCAAAACTTTACTTTTAAACTCAATTAAATTAACAAATGCACGACTCTCCAAGGACTCGAACCTAGGATACTCACACCAATATTCCGCACATTTATGCATAATGCTATCAAGACAATTAACATGACATAGTTTAAGTATTACGCTCTCAAATCATGCCAAAATATTACAATCCTTCGTAACCGTACCTATTCTTCCATCATTATCACACCGTTAATAAAGTATCCTAATTGTCCACTAGTATCATTTTTAAAAGTTTACCCTGTAAGCAAATCATTTGGCTACATTCATGTTTATAGAGGATATATCACGTTAGGCTGGATTTAGAGGTTGTAATAGAAATGGGGGAGGGGGAGGGGGTATTCAGGGCGCTACAGGACAGACCGTCACTTTCAACATCAATACTAATATTCGCCGCGCTCCCTTCAAAGTCCGGTACTAACGGCTCATACTTTCTCGAATATTACTGATGTACAGGCTGTCAGCATAGGCCCAGAATATACTAAAAATAAATTACAGTACGCTAAGTCAATACTCATATCCGCCGCGGTCCCTTCAAGGTCCGGTACTAACGGCGGATACTTTCTCGAACATGTACAGACAGTCTTTGTAGGCACAGCATATACTAAAATATTATAGTATGGATTTTTTTTATCAAAATATGTACGAAGGGTACTTTTTAAGCTTGATTGAAGTCTAGAGCAAACCACATTTTTCCTATCGAAACATTTGTTTTTTTGTAAAGTTGGATTGAAAGTCTACAGAGCAAACCAAGACATTTTTCAGCAAACTGACATTTTATCTATCTATTTTTTTTTTTTTTTTTTTTAAAGTTTGATTGAAAGTCTAGAGAGCAAACAGACATTTTTCTATCGAAAAATTCACAAGGAGTGCTTTATTTTAAGCTTTATTGAGGTCTAGAGAGCAAACAAAGTAATACAAAATAAATAAGCAATTAAATGCGCCGCTCTATAGATAATATTTCTTATATTTTATTTTAAGCCCTGTGAGTCTTTTTCTAGACTCAGTGGTCTGGTTAAACAAACTTAATTAATTTTAGCGAGCGTTTTCTCCACAGCGATTTTGAAGTTATTTTGACTTTATATTGACTGTCAAAGTTTTGGTTTGTTTAGTTTGCAAGTTTTACATTTTAATAAGTAAATAAGCAAATAAATAAGCCGTTCTATAGATATTAATATTAATAATAAATACAATGGGGAAGGTGAACGAGTATATAGATAGTATATAGATAAACATTAAGTACTGTGGGACCAGTTATTACTTTTAACTGTTAATTTGCTAATGCGATGGCGAAGATTTAGGGAATCGATTGTAAAAGAAATATATTCTAATTCAGTGCACGCTCATTTTATTTAATTATTTTATAGCTTTGTAGTTAAAATGTAAAACTTGCTTGTTTAAAGTTTAATTTCCGATAAAATTTAATACCACATACAGTATATAAGGTGGGGTTTCTATTATTTAAAATTTTAAAGTTATATTAACCCTCTCCGACATATGACACTATTTTGAGCCTGTTGGGGATACTTTAAAGCCTTTGCTACCATCAGGGGTATTAAGAAACCTTTAGTTTAGTTACTTCAACCTCTGCAGTTGTCTTTGAGTTAGCTGTGGCCAGAAAACTAATTTTGGAGAGGTAATTATAACAGAACTATTTCTTATTGCTAATCTGGCAACCTCCGAGTCATAAATGCGTGAAAGGGTTGAGTACTGTGGGACCAGATATTACTTTAAACCGTTAATTTGCTAATGCAATAGCGAACATTTAGGTAACCGATTTTAAAAGCAATATATTCTAATTCAGTGCACGCTCATTTAATTTAATTATTTTATAGCTTTGTAGTTTTAAAAGTTAATTCCGATAAATTTTAATGCGTTTTTCCCCATATAGAAGGTGGGGTTTCTATTATTTTAAATTTTAAAGTTATATTAATTTGAACAGTAACTTTTAAAGTTTTATATATACAATTTACTTGCTAATGCAATACCGAAGATTTAAAAGGAACATTGTAATTCAGTCCAGTCATTTTATTTCACATTAGAAGTTTGTGGTTTTCAAAGCTTAAATTCAGATAATTTTAAATTATTTTTTACAATTTTTTGTTAGTGTGCTTCGATAATTTTAGATTTTAAAGTTACTTTTATTAATATGAACAGTACTTAGTTTCAAAATTAGGCTATATAGTTTAATTGCTGTACAAAGTATCTATACTTAAAGTTTGCTGGATTGCCCATTTTAGATAGATTAATTATATTGTCGACTTTAACTTTGCCAGAAACAAGGCCAATTCTATACAAAACTATCCAGCAATTTTAATATTACTTTAGTGAACATTTACTCTTAATTTCATAGATTAATTTATAGTTTTAATTTTCCATTTTATATTTAGCGTGATTTCTATAGCGATTTCTATTAATAATATTTACTTTAATTTCAATTTGTCCCAGTTTTAGTTTGATTATTTTTAAAAATTTTAAATTAATTATCTATATATTTATCTATACAGTATTATTACTTAGTTTATTAAAGGGGAGGAGGGAGCGGATCATTCTTAACCAACATAGACTAATTTCAACAAGGGACGTTAATTTACAACCAACAAATCCAACATAACAAATATATCCTATCTAACTTCACGAACCTTATTGAACAGAAGCGATTTGTGTGGAGAGTTGAAGTAGAGGATTGGAGATCCTAGCGACGTTAATCTTCAGACGTTTAGCTTGAAATAATCTTGAGACGTTGGGAAGCTCTTGGTCGGCTGTACGATCCATGTGCTGTAAAGCGTAGACAAAGGTTAGTGGATTCCATGCTATACAGATGTGGATATACATGCATCAAATTTTAAGACCGAATGCTCCACACATACGTGCAGTTTCAGGCTCTTGTCCTAATGGCGGCGTTCCAGGCAACCCTGTTAAGGGCTGCTCCACTTTTCAATTTTTTGGATTTGAGATCGGCACGTAGTCTGATCACAAGTTTGTTTTAAAATAATAATTTCCGATCAATTTACATGCATGTTTTTAATTTATTTTGTTTAGGGCGTTTCGATAATTATTAATTTTAAAGTCTTAAAATTAACAGATAGCTCAAAAGTGACCGTTCAAATTAAAGAAACAAAAATCCTACCCAAAGCTTTTACCTGTACAGTGGAGCCCCCATCCTAGCTGCTAATCGGTTCCGCAGAAATAGAGCTAGGATTGAAACATCCAAGATCGGGGCACTGTTCTTATGGGGAAAATTCAATTGGTTCCGTGCTCATGCCAAAATTTGCGTCTTTTTCTATTTTTTGCCTATGAAAACATGTTTTATTGTACACAAATTAAATTTTATGCATTATACTGTATCATATAATACACCATAGAATAAGTGTTTAATAACTAGAAAAAAAGGACCAATATCTAAACAATTACCGCACTTTTTCCCAGTGTTAGGCTATGAAAACATGTTTTTTGTCTAGGCTACATCAAGTAGCCTAGGCCTAAATCTTATGCATTGTAAATAATAATGTAAACATGGCTAAATGACAGTCCTAACCATAAATACTGTAGATTGGGGCATTGTTTCTATCATGCAAATTTTTTTAGGCCTAGCCTAGGCCTAAGTTCTAAATTCGTCCAGCCACTCCTCAAGTACCCATTTCGCCCCAAATACATCCAATAAATACATATTATGAGGAAAAGACTTATAAATACGTATTATGAGAAGATTACTTACCACACAGATTTTATTATAAATCATTGTCATACTTAGCCTAGCCTAGGCTAACATCGTCTAGGCTAGGCAATTCAATCGCTTTCGTCCGACATGGACTGGTCTTTGTTGTGTTTTAAGCATGAAATTCCTTCATTGCTACCACCAGGCCAACCTAGATGTACACTAGATGTACTAGAGGTTATAATAAACGCGAGAGATAAGGGGTTCAGGCACAAAAAGGCTTGCAAACGGTTCTTTTGTCAACACAGATACTAGCTAAACTGCAAGCGTCTGCTTAGTGATGACGTCATACAAAGATGGCGGCATCTTGCGCATTTGACGGATCCGGATCTCGGATTCACTCGGATTTCGTCTCTAAACGGCAAGCTACTGGCAGATTCTTTCGTTATGTTAAAACAAAATTATTGTTTTTGTTTGTTTTCTAGTTTTATGTCGAGTTTTTCGTTATTTTTGCTATTTTTTTGGGTTTCGGCTGGGATTTTGATGCGAGAAATGAGGCTTTTGGCGCGAGAATTGAAATGGGGAATATTTGGTGTATGGTGCGAGAATTGAATCAACGAAGACCGGTGTAGCGAGGATGGGGGCTCCACTGTACTCTAAAATAATGATTTTCATTAAAAGTGACTCCTAATTCTTTACCATCAACATCTATAGCTCCAAAACAATAAGTCAAATTATACCGGTAGCTATAATAACCTATTATTATGTTCTCTCCACCAACCAACTCTACTCCTAAAATCGGTGATGGGCTGCAATATCACAGTGAGAACTGAGCGATCTCTGCCATACCCATAGCTTACTCTGACCGTTCCTTTTACTTATATATTTTCTAGATCTCAAGTGACTGAGTCTCTTCCGTGGATTGACCTCCCAATCTACCAAAATTGGAAGCCAAAGTCACATTTTTCCTTTGCCCCTCAACTTTCTCTTCATAATTGCTGAGGGGCACAGGGCCCTGGGTGGGGCTTTGGTTTCCTGGGCGTTTCCACACCCTCCTCAGCTCCCAGCCATGGAGTGGCTTCGGTCACCCAGGCTTTATTGTGGTCGGCAGGGAGGGTTCTGTGGGGGCGCTCGGTTATGGCCTTGGCCTTGCTCGGGGCCGTTCGGCCAGGCAGCTTGGGGAACAAAACAACTAAAATAGATTAATGATATTAACACACACATACCGGATTCCAAACAACTATGCAGAACATCTTGAACATTAACATCTATAATTATAGGCTACTATTTGGAAACCATGAACCAGGGAATGGGTACAAATTTAAAGCTCATTTGCTCTAGCCCTTTTTGAATTACAGACAATACAACTCTCAATAACACTAAAATAATTATAGAATAGATAGAAGGGGAATGGTACAGTAACTAGATAGATAAAACAATTTCGAGCATACCTATAATAAACAGGGTACCGGTATAGACTACTATTATTATAAGACTAAATACTATCTACTGAACTCTTAAATGTGTGTAAAAAAAAAAAAAAAAATCCCAACTTTAGAATTTAGACTCCTTTCTCCCTCATGAATATCCCCATTACTTTGGCAATTTTAAGACCTTTTACCCCATAGTCAATATTAAGACTCATTGTGCGATTTAGCCAGCTTCCCTGTCGGCCAATAGGGACTTTTAGGGGGAACCGGCCATATATACAGTCTGTTCCCCGTATCCGCGCCTTACTGGTACCGACTGCAGCCCGCGGATACTTGAAAACGCGGATACGTGGAGTGTATTTAACATAGGTTTCAATGGGAAATAGGCCTCGTACCTGACCCGGCCATCTTGGACCCTCACACCATTATTTTGACCTACATATTATTTGAGGAGAATACTTATTAATACATATTATGAAGAGATAACTTACCACACAAACTTTATTTGAAATCAGTCATTAGGCCTAGGCTAGCCTTACGCAGCGGCATAATTTGCCTGCTTTCGTCCGACAGCGTCGGTATGCTTGCTCTCTGTTTTGATGGTCCTGGGCATTTATTTCCATCATGATTACCATCAGGCCCACTGTCCCTATCACTGAATGCTCTAAAGGCCCTAATAAATGTGGGAGAGAAGAGGTTTGTGCAGAAAAAAAGCTTGTAAACAAGTGGTTTTCAACTTTTCCAACACTGGTCTGTGAACTGCTTCCTCAGCTGGGACGCTGTGTTTACTTCACGCAAGAATGCAAGATGGCCGACCAAAGCAAGAATCGGGATGCGCACCGACCCGCCCGATTCAAATCCGTGAATAGCTGGTATTTTGCGGGTTTTTTGCGCAGATGACGAGTAATGGGATATTTAGGGGTGTCCGTGGATAAGCGGCATCGCGAATGTATGGAGCGCGGATACAGGGAACTGACTGTACATAGAAACAATTTTAAAAATTTTTTTTTTAGGAAGAGTCTTAGGGTGTATTTTTAAGCTTCAAGGTCTAGGGAGCAAATTATATATACATTTTCTTAACCCTCTCAGACATGCGACACAATTTTGAGCCTATTAGGGATACTTTAAAGCCTTTATTACCATCATGGGTATTTAGAAACCTTTATTTTAGTTACTTCACCCTCTGCAGTTGTCTTTGAGTTAGCTGTGGGCAGAAAATTAATTTTGGAGAGATAATTATAAGAGTGAGAGAACTCTATTTCTTATTGCTAATCTGGCAACCTCTGCGTCATGAGTCTAAGAGGTTAATCAACATTTAAAACTACGATTAAGCCAAATATTAATCAAACTTTAATACTTTTACTTTCACTGAAACTTTCTATTTTACATTAAACGAACAACTCAATTTACAATACAGTTTGTACAGTTGCCCAAATAACTTCTGGTCCTATGTGATCTTATACATTGAAATTTTATGTGCACATTAAGATTTATTTATGCAGTACAGTAGTTAACTCTGAAGATTACTCAACTCTTTATTCAGATTTTTTCACCAACCAACTTGTGGCACTCCAAGGATTCGAACCTAGGATACTCTCACCAAAATTCTGCGTATTTATGCTATAAAGATGAATAGTAAACTGATAATTTCTTTAATAATTCACTCCAACACCAAACACCTCCCAAAGAAATTAATGAAACCAAGCATGTGATCCACCAGGATTCGAACCTAGGTTACCACAGATTTTAAACACTATCCATTACACCATCAAAACTCAAAACCATCACAAGGAATAACTTTGATGGACAACTGTACAAAGACTGCTAAACTTAAAATAAACAAAATACTAACCGTATAGTAGTATTGTAGGGAAGTAGTGGTAGTCCACTGCGGAGAATATTAGTCCAGTCTTGTAGTAGTACCAGTCCATTGAAGAGAATAGTAGTCTTGTCTAGTAGTAGTAGTACCGGGTAGTCCATAGAATATCATCTTCAATCTAGGTACGATCCTCCTAGGTCTTCTTGTGCTGTAATACAAGTAGAAAAAATATATTAGTTATATGGATTCAGTGCCATTTCCTAGCCTAAGATTTTATACTCCAATTTGTTGCTCATGTAGTACCGTAATGTACGGTCGCGCTAATAAGTCATGCCACAGCTGTCATTAACTTTAGCTTGCTCTGTACTGTATTAATGGGTCAGATGTTAAATAGGGTGGGTAAGTGTAGGAACATTTGTATATTTCACTCTACATGACAAAATGAAGCTTAGATATTGCCGATACCACTTGTTGATCAAAACATACCTGGTGCCGAGACATCACTTACTAGCGCGACTGTACTACGTGGTGGATTGTGTTTTTATTTATAAATTTTGCGCAAGTCTTTGACTACTCGATGCACTTATTTTACAATCGTATACAAGATCATAACGAGGAACAGAACTTATATGGGCAACTGTATAAGGATCACCTAACTTAACCCTCTTAGACATGAGACTCAATTTTGAGCCTATTGGGGATACTTTAAAGCCTTTGTTACCATCAGGGGTATTTAGAAACCTTTAGTTACTTCAACCTCTGCAGTTGTCTTTGAGTTAGCTGTGGCCAGAAAACTAATTTTAGAGTTTATTATAAGAGTGAGAGAACTTTCTTATTGCTAATCTGGCAACCTCTGAGTCATATATGCGTGAAAGGGTTAAAATACCAAACTCTTCAAAATACTAACCGATTAGTTGTCCTGTAGAGCAGTACATCAGGGGGTCCACATAGTCCAAATACCATGCATGCCCTACGCTGTATCCAAAACAAAGAGGCTCCTTCCGTAACTCCACCACCATTCCAGACGATCCATACAAAACATGTCAGGCCACAACGCTCCTTCAGTCAGGCACCAACGCTCTGCCTCTTGTCAATTGAAGATACGATTCCCAAGGTCACCGTACTCTGCAAGAAGAGTAACAAAAATAATTAAGTTACTTCCAAGGATTATGGCATTTGGATTTATATTTTAGAATTTAAAACTTTCAAAATAAACAAATCAAAACTTATACAAACACAGCAAAAAGACAAAACAACTAATCAAAATCGCTATGTGGAAAAGACGCTTAAAATAATATTTTATAAATACGAGGAATAAGACTTTTGTGCAGTTTTGCAGTTAGCTTACTTTTGTTATCAATTTGGTCTACTTTTAAAGTACTGTACTGCTCAACATTATGGAATTTCGTATGCCAAGCTTTTACTGTGTATTATATTTGCCTATTCAGGCATTTTGAGCCACATTTCTTTACCACAAACTTCCAAAACTCAAAAATTGGTTAGGCTAAACTTAAAACAAACACTTCAACATACTAACCGAATATTAGTCCTGTAGTTGCCATCAGGCCAGAACTGCGTCCACCACACACCAGGCCACAACTCTGCGTCCACCACCAGGCCAAAAACCCTGCGTCCACCACACCACCATCGGGCCACAACTGCGTCCACCACACGACACAACTCTGCGTCCACCACACCACCATCAGGCCACAACTGCGTCCACCACACAACACTGCATCGTCCACCACCACACCACACCACCATCAGGCCACAACTGCATCCACCACACAACACTGCATAGTCCACCACACAACACTGCATCGTCCACCACCACACAACACTGCATAGTCCACCACACTACACCAGGCCACAACTCTGCATCCACCACACCACCATCAGGCCACAACTGCGTCTACCACACAACACTGCATCGTCCACCACCACTGCATCCACCACACCACACCACAACACTGCATCCACCACCAGGTCAAAACTCGGCGTCCACCACACAATATTTTTTTTCTTTCTAGACTTCCTTATCCCTAATTAGAATTTAAAACTTTCAAAATAAAGAAACCAAAACTTTGACAAACTCAGTAAAATGACAAAACTTATCAAAATAGATGTTGAAGCTATAATATTTAGCTCCATTAGTTTAGAGATTTAAAAGTATCTGCCCCAGAACTATGGCGACTTTGAGAACTTTTGTGCAATAGAGACTGCAATTTAGGAGGAACCTGCCCTAATATGGGGCATTTTTCTAATGAAAATTGCACAAGTTCACCTCTAAGGGAGTCTTTGGAGAATTTTTAAAGCTTTATGGAGAGTTAGCAAAGTAAAATAAAGAACATTTATATACACAGAAATATCATTTTTTTTTCAACTGAATGTGGAAAATTACAAATTGACAACTTACAACTTGAGGGCAGATTCAGACACAGGGGCAGAATCCATCAACACAAGTCTCGGCAAACACACCACCGGAGAAGAGCCGACCGACAGGATCGGTACATTGAGGCGATTCATTCGTGGCCACCACCTCAGGGAATCTGGCAATAGATAGAAGTGGCGCACTTAAGCGGTTCCCCACACATACACTTTTCAATAAAAATAGAAACAAACTATATAAAAAATGTGGAATGGGCCAGAGTAAATAGAACAAACATTAAATATTATTCAGGCAGACTTAAAAAATAATACGATACACTTATATGTCCGGGTTTTAAGCTACCAGAATAGGTTAGTTGCATTGTATACCACCTGTACCTTCCATTAAGTTTTATGCGGCAGATGCATAATAAGCAATATATACATAAAAAAAGGTTGGTTAAGGTTTAGAGTTTTATACTACAGATACATGGTAAGCGATACATGTTAAGCCAAGGTTAGTCTTTTCACACATGTACTGGATGCTAAAGATTACGTACCAGCTAATAAGGAAGTTAGTTTAATATCCCATGTACGGTACCGGTACATGGGATACATACTAGCTGGTAGGTAAGGGTTAGTTTTGTATCCAACGTACTGTACTAAAGTTAATTCCAGCCGACTAAATTGTTTTCAAAGTTTAATTTCCGATAAATTTAAATGCATTTTTCCAAATTTTGTTTAGGGATTTTTAGTTTCAATATTTGTTTAATCTTTAGTTATTGATTTGAACAGCAACTTTTGAATTTGTTTTAAAGTTTCATATTTGAATTACAATCTTAACCCTTTCACACACATATGACTCAGAGGTTGCCAGATTAGCAATAAGAAATAGAGTTCTCTCATTCTTATAATTACGGTACCTCTCCAAAATTAGTTTTCTGACCACAGCTAACTCAAAAACAACTGCAGAGGTTGAAGTAACCAAACTAAAGGTTTCTAAATACCCCTGATGGTAACAAAGGCTTTAAAGTATCCCCAATAGGCTCAAAATGGAGTCTTATGTCGGAGAGGGTTAAATACTTTGCTATTATGAAGATTTGTTCAATTAAATCATGAAAACTATGCAAGATCATATTTATCCATTAATTAAGCCTACAGTATCAAAATTATCTACTAAAGGATTATATTTGCCGTCAGCTGAAAAGAAACTATAGGTCTAAGTTTGTTAGGTTAATGCCTTACATATACATACTATACTACTAATCTTATTACGCATCTACATTCTCAAACTTTGACGGGTAGTAAACTATGCAACTAATCGATTTAAATAAAACACCGCTCAAAATTCAGACCTAATGAAAAAAGTAAAAATTATACATACCGTACAAATCAAAAATAAAATAATAACGGGAAAAGTGGGGAATGGGGTAAATACCAATAATAATTAAGGCTTGTAGGCTCTCATATACTGCACACAAACTAGCATTAAAAAAAAAAAAAAAAAATCTATATAGGCCTATACAAAAAATATGAAAAGTGGGGATTAGGCCTCAGCATAAAAAAGATAGATAGCATAAATATTTTTACCAATGACAAAAATATTAAAAATAGTTTGTAGGCTTTTTCTTTACATTCACAAACTAGCATAAATATATTATTGTACCAATGACAAAAATAAAATATAAATAAAAATTAATAAAAATAAAGTTTGTAGGCTTTTTCATTATATACACAATTAAACTAGCATTAAATATTACTCACCCGGTGGAAGTGTGAAGATTGTCCACTTTCATCAGCTTCTGAAGGATCTCTCACAAGATTGTACCGGTACCGGGTTCTCCGTAACATCCATGGTGTAGCATCGTCTCTCCTTCACTGCTGGGAGTAGGTAGTGGTAAAATTATGACAAATCTATAATAAATTTTGTAATAATTTCACTACACCACCAAACACCTCCAATGAAATTAATGAAAGCATATGTGAAATAATACTAATAAATAATTAATAGAACAGTAATAAACTACAGTACTAGCAATTTCCGACTATAAAGTAATAAAGAAGTTGGAGCTGTAGACACCAAAGTTTAGTAAACAAAATTGTCAAAATACGGTTGTGGTGGAAAAATATATAAGTAACACCCCGTTCTTAACTTATCAATTACAAACCCCAATGTACTTTTAACTAATGAGCATATGGTCCTCCCCGGATTAGAACCCGGGACACCACACCCAGAACAAAACCACTAACCCAGATCAAAATAAAGTCAAAAATCTCTTTTAGACTTAATTTCAATCTAGTCCCAATTACTTAATCATACTTTATAAGCAATGACAAATACAAAATATATTAAGATTCATAATAAATTTTCAGGTTGCATATGAAGTGCCATTGCTCGGTTTTCCCTATTCGGGCTCTGTCTCTAGTCTGCCGCCCCCAGAAACAAATTTAAAAATGGGAAATGGGCCTCAGTAAATATATTAATTTAGCAATTTTATATAGCAAGGATCATTGCATTAGAGTGTTGCCATTGGATACAGGATGGGTTGAGGGGGGCAGCGCCCCCCGCCACTTTTTGAATTTAGGTTTGGGGTACGGTCGCACGCGGCACTAACAAGTCATGTCCCAGCTGTCATTAAGTCTGGATTTCTGTGCTGTATTAATGTCAGTCAGTTGAATAGGCCTAGGGTGGTGAAAGTTGGAAAAAGTTTGTATATTTCACTCTTGGCTAGGCCTATATGCAAGAAATTAAGCTTACATATTGCGGATACCAATTATTGATCAAAACATACTTTGTGCCGAGAAATCACTTATTAGCGCTACTGTACACTAATGACTATAAAGACAGTGGCGCGGGCCTAGGCTAGACTGAATTTTAGTGCGAAACATCTCCCAAAATTTGACGGCCCCTAAGCTAGGCTAAATTGGGAAAGTTGGCAATTTGTTTTTTCTAGCCTTATTTAAGCTACAATATTTTGCTAAAGTATTTTTTTCACATAGCGATTTTGATACGGTAAGTACTTCTAGTTTGTTTATTAGCCTTTGCAAGTTTTATATAGGCCTAGGCCTACTACAATAGGCCAAGCCATTCACGACGGTCTACGCATATCCAACACTGAAGTAGGCTATATTAACTTTGTATAACAAAGTGTAAATATTGATGGCTCTGGAGGCCGGGTAACATCTATCTATTGCCGGACGCCTTATTCCCCTTAAGAGGGTGGCCATACACAGAATGCCCCCAAGCGGACCTATGCCCTGTGAGGGACAACCCTAGCCAGTTTAGTGAAGGACTTACAGGATTGACCACTCAATTTAGGATCCGTCCAACTCTGTGTATCTTTTTAGCACTATTTTTGGTTCAATGTTATTTTAATACCACAAATTTTGTTGATATATTTGAAGATAAATATTGAATCTATATGCTCTAAAGATCATAAGAAAATTTGTTTTAACCCTCTGCAAAACCTAATAAAAAAGGGTAAACCTGACTTTTTGGACCGACAGCAATTTCAGTAAGTTTTATTTTGTTTTTTGTAATTTTCCTTCAGATATAGTGTTGTTTTATACTGAAGAGTAGCAGAAATGAGTATTTACCCATTATCCAACAATCTAAAAACACGCCCCCCACTAGTGGGGAGGGCTATGAAGTTCAGGGAAAATGAGGGGTTAAAAGGGTAAAAATACAATAATATAGCGCTTTGTATCAAAACTTGGGGTATATATTAAGCAAACCACCCACCAGTTTTCATGACAATTTTGAAATGCATGTTGGAATCCCTATAAACTGTACTTCATTTTTATGTAAGTTTGATAATTTGGAAAAATCGATTAAGGGAGAAAATTAACATTGAAAATGATGTGTAAAAAGTCTCCTATAAACGGCGGCCCGCTATGTTATTGTAATTTGCGGCCTAATTTAGTCTGTTAATTAACTTTCTCCTTAATTGGACCCCCTATGAAGTACAACAGATTATGATGACATAAGTGACGGGTGTTTAGAGGGGGCAGAGCTCCCCCTTCAACATATTACGTGTCCCACAGTAACTTCTATTATATAAACAACCCAAGAATTTTCACAAATTTTTAAAATTTCATTTAGGATGTAATATAACCTATACTCCATGTTAAAATAAGTGTCAACCCTCGAAAAATTCTATTAAGGGAGATACAGAACCTAGAACCTGTAACGATATTTGTCCAGTGTTTCCCACAGACGCCACCCCGCTAGGTCAGCCATGTTGATACTATAATTGAGGAGCGCTTTTATCGTAAATATTCGAATATAACGCCCTCTGCCTTTCTCTATGTGAACTAATGATCAACATGTCACTATGTTTCTGCTATATTATTGGTTATTTTTTTGTATACGTCACCATACGTCACGGCAGGGTGTCAATCCACAAAATATGAATTGTGTTATCATTATTGTTTATTATGTTATCATTATAGCGCGGCGAAGGCGCGAGCTCTAGGGGGGTCCGGGGGCCGGGGGGCATGCCCCCCAGATTTTTTTTTTTTTAGAATTTAGGTGTCTAAAACAGTATTTCCTGCAATATAAAAACAATCAAGATGGACAATATGGAGACCAAAATTGTGTCAATTTAGCCTAGCCTACCTTTTTTTTTTTGGGGGGGGGGAGTTTCTGTTATCATTATACAAAAAGTTCATTGCGTTATCACTAAAAAAAACAGCGTCGTTTGACACCCTGCGTCACACAGTATTGAAGGAGTCACCCAATCATGGATCATTATATGGACAATTACGTCATTTTAGTCAGCCAATGAGTGCATTGAACTCCAGCCCACCGACAGGCAGCATGGTTTTAAATGTCAGTTGCAGGATGGCCAGTGTCTGTAGTGGTTGTGCACTTACCCCTGAACAATAATTATACAAATTTCTCAAAACAACCAGGCAGCCCTTAAGATACTTACAGACCACGGTATATTACCTACAAGTGTTGAGTGTCCTAGGTGTGGACATCCTTGCCATTACCGGCCAGATAAAGATCACTGGCGGTGTACACACCATTATTACGAGAAGTCCAGAACACGCCGTCACTGTCCCTTTGTTACATAAGGTTGGTTATTTTTATTATTATAGATGTAAAAATTTATATAAAGTTTATTTGCACCTATAGTGTTTTTTCGGTATTATTCTAGCGTTACTTACACAGCGCACCCATCAATTTCTATGACTTCATTCCTATATATGTCAGTAGCGGCGGAAATGCATTAAAGCAATTATAGCTACTGTAAAAAACATAGACGGCACACAACACGACTTGGCGGACCTCTTTCTCCCTGTATTTCAGTCTAATTAACACTAGGAATTGACATAATTTTCTATCCAATGTACTATCCAACCAGCGGGGGTGTGGGGGCGGCAGCCCCCACCCATAATACTAGGTTAGGTTAGGCTAAAATCTTTAATGTTGGTTAATTGTTGGATAATGGATAATGAGCTTACTGGGTAAGTTCATTTTCTATCCCATGTACCATCCAACCAGCGGGGGTGTGGGGGCGGCAGCCCCCACCCATAATACTAGGTTAGGTTAGGCTAAAATCTTTAATGTTGGTTAATTGTTGGATAATGGATAATGAGCTTACTGGGTAAGTTCATTTTCTATCCCATGTACCATCCAACCAGCGGGGGTGTGGGGGCAGCAGCCCCCACTCATAATACTAGGTTAGGTTAGGTAAGGTTGGCAGGTTAGGCTAATATCTTTAATGTAGCTTAATTGTTGGATAATGGATAATTAGCTTACTGGGTTTTTGGAATAAGTTCTTCAATATTTTTCTTTATTTTCATCTTTTACCCCACAATTTCCCTGATCTTCATAGCCCTCCCCACTATCGGGCAACATAGATGATGATTTCAATTAACCCTCTCCGACATATGACGCAATTTTGAGCCTATTAGGGATACTTTAAAGCCTTTATTACCATCAGGGGTATTTAGGAACCTCTAGTTTAGTTACTTCAACCTCTGCAGTTGTCTTTGAGTTAGCTGTGGGCAGAAAACTAATTTTGGAGAGGTAATTATAAGAGTGAGAGAACTCTATTTCTTATTGCTAATCTGGTAACCTCTGCGTCATATGAGTCTGAAGGGGTTAATTACGTGTGTGTGTGTGTGTGTGGGGGGGGCAGAGCTCTCCCACACCCCATCCTGTATCCAATGGCGAAGAGTTGGCTGGCATTTTCTACATTTTCAGCTTTTATGAAGCCTAACAATTGTCCAATCCGAGCCAACTTTTGCCAAAACATGACTTTTTTTTCATTTTGGGGTTTTCTTAAGTTGAAAAACAAGAAAACCTGAGCCAACTTTTTTTTGGCCACTTTCTGACTTTTATGAAGCTGAAAAATCTTAAAATCCGAGCCAACTTTTGCCAAAACTTGGCTCGAGTTTTTAAATTTTGGGGTTTTCTTAAGTTGAAAAACAAGAAAACCCGAGCCAACTTCTTTTTTGCACTTACTGTCTTTTATGCAGCTGAAAAATCTTAAAATCCGAGCCAACTTTTGCCAAAACTTGGCTCGGGTTTTTTCATTTTGGAGTTTTCTCAAGTTGAAAAACAACAAAACCCGAGCCAACTTTCATCATAAAAACCCTTATATCGCCTTTTTGTCTTTAACCCCACATTTTCCCTGATCTTCATAGCCCTCCCCACTATCGGGCGCCGTGTCTTAAGATCGTTGGATAAAGGGGAAAACGATTTTTGCGGAGGTTGAAACTAATACCAATCACATTATATTGATGCAAATAAACTAAAGCTAAAAAAAAAAAAATGAAAATAATTGGTGGGTGGTTTCCTTAATATTTTCCAAACTTGGCTCGGGTTTTCCCAAATTGAAAACCCATACAACCCAATTTTGTGAATACCCGAGCAAACTTTTGACGAAAGCTGGCTCGGATTTCACGGGGTGGAGTGGGTAGCCTAATAGTTCATGTTATAAAAATAGTCAACTTTGGGAAGACCATTAGCCTAACCCAACAACCTTACCTAATCTATCCTAGTATTATGGGTGGGGGCTGCCGCCCCCACACCCCCGCTGGTTGGGTTAGACTTTTTTTGTTTTTAAATGTTCTAGGCTATTAGTGTAACCTAACAACCTTACCTAACCTAACCTTGTATATGGGTGGGGGCTGCCGCCCCTACACCCCCGGTGGTTGGGTACTGGCTGAAAAACTTATTGTTTTACAGTAGCCTAGGCCTATACATGTATTTTAGCATTTTTGTTTTTTCTCCCTTATAATACATTTCAGCTCTTAACCCGGGAGCTGCGGGGAGACTCTTAAGAGTTCCCCCGGCGCACTGCGGGGAGACTCTTAAGAGTCAGAGAAAACAAAAATCAACTTTTGACATCGAAAAAAAAAAAAAATTTTATATTTTTTTTTTTTATTTTTTTTTATTTTTTTTGGCCCCTGGGCCATGCAAAATCTCAGTCCTCTACCTCCCCTCCTTCCCCACTTTCCTCCTCTCCTTCAGTTATCACCTATTTTCCTGTTATTCCCTTATTCTGAGGTATATTTTCGTGCTAACATTAGAAATCCGATTGGAGGGTGTGGTCATCACTGATAGCAAGCGAGTGCAAGAGAGAGAGAGAGAGTATCGATCGACTGTGTCTCAGTGGCCTTGGGGGAAATTGGCGGGAAAGCAGATTGCCTCACCCATACATTATACAACTCGCGGGCTATATCTCCGATTTTGACCATCCAAACGCTGTTTTCACTCGTTTTATTGTTGTTTCAGGTTAATACCTTTATAATCAACCAATAATAGGCGCATATGGATAAGTATTAATGCTATTAATGGCACAATGAATATTTTAGTGACGGAAACACCTCAAATACGTCAGCACAGGGGGACGTTTCCAATTACCCCCATGCGCACTTCAGAGGTTAATGCCATATATAGCAATGATGTATATGCTCTAACGGACCTATTAGGCCTAAACAGATCGATGAGCTAACTGTCGGTCCAAAACATCAGTATAGGCTAACCTAAAAAAGTATGGTACTAAAATGTCTTTTTCGTAACAAGGTTGTCAATACGGTACTTCCAGTTATCGATAGCTCTAAAGATCATATGAAAATGTGTTAAACCCTCGAAAAAACCTAATATAAAAGTATGGTACTAAAATTTAATTTTCGTAACAAGGTTGTCAATACGGTACTTTCCCGTTATCAATGTACAATCAAACTGAAGATTGCAGAGTAAACACCATAGACTTCATCGACTTTTCTTTCACCTTCGTATAATAGACAGCCAATTTTTCTTTCTTTTTTATTAAGTACTCAACCAGCGAGGGTGTGGGGGCGGCAGCCCCCACTCATAATACTAGGTTAGGTTAGGTAAGGTTGTTAGGTTAGGCTAATGTCTTTTCAAATCACTATCGGGGAGAGAGTGTGTCTCAATATCGATCGATAGGCCTAATGGGGAAAATAGGTTTTCCCGAGATTTCTATTTAATTACAAACACTATATATTGATGCAAATGACCAATTTTGTTTATAAAAAAACTGAAAATTTGTGGTATTAAAATAAAAAAAAATCCCTATTTTTCTATAGTGGTGTTCGGCTGGGTAACACTGGACATAAAATACATACTAGGTTAGCCTAGGCTATAAAACAATGAAATGAAATGCAATAAATAAAAAAATAAATTAAATTAGGCTAACTAGGCCTAGCCAATAACGATACCGGTTTGGCAAAAAAAACACATAGCCTAGCCTATTAAGGAAAAGCCTCTTATCGTCTGGCTTTTTGTTTATGTTAATTAACGGGCTCTATAATAGTCTACATATAATTTAATGGCCACCAGTGAATATATATAGACTTCGCTGGTTGATGAATGACAGGTGTTGGGATGGTAACAGACTAACAGGTGAATGTCATCGATAGGTGTTCGGGGGCGAAGGTAAACGTGCATCTTCTCTAATGTTAATTCAAGAGTTCTTATAATAGTTGTGTATAAATTAATGGCCACCAGTGAATATAGATACACTTGGCTAGTTAATGGAGCATGTTGATGAAAGACAGGTGCTAGGATGGTAAAGATATGGCACAACAGGTAGAGGTGATGGCGGCGGCCATTGTTAGCCTAGGGAGAAACTAATGTACCGTCTCGCCTTTTATGTAAATTCACAGGTTCTCATAATAGTTACATATAAATGAATAGCCACCAGTGAATATATATACACTTAGCTAGTTAATGGAGCATGTTGATTAATGACAGGTGCTAGAATGATCAAGATGGAGACTGATAAATGTGGAGGTACATACAGGTAGAGGTGATGGCGGCTGGACTGGCGTTGGAGGAGCGAGGCCCTTTATAGGTAAGATTCTTCGAACCTCGCCTCGGTAAACAAATGAACCTTCGACATGCGCAATAATTCTTGATCCAAATTACATTAATTTTGTAAAATAGTACTTTATACCTATTCAAAAACTAAGTACCTTCTAGAAATTCGGATAGTTACAGTAATCAAATTATATTAAATTACAATAAGACTTCAGGTGATCAAACAATTATTATGGTCAATATTTACGAGTCACACCACAGCTGGGATCTCATTTCTAATGATAGTTTTGGGTTCCTATCATTCTATGCTTCATTGCTATATACTTTTTATCCACCGGAAAATATATTATATATACAGTATATAGGCCTAGGCCTACTTTTTTTTTTTTTTTTTTTTTTAGCATTAACTTAACCTAACCAAAAAACCTAACCTAACCTAACCTAAATGTATTTTGGGGCTATTAGGTTAGGTTAGGTTAGGTTTTTTGGTTAGGTCAATGCTAAAAAAAAAAATAAAGCAAAGAAAAGAAAATATTTTCCGGTGGATAAAAAGTATATAGCAATGAAGCATAGAATGATAGGAACCCAAAACTACAATTAGAAATTAGATCCCAGCTGTGGTGTGACTCGTAAATATTGACCATTATTTAAGCCAGCACACCGCAAATTGAAACGGTCAGGAATAGCCCCACAAAAATAATCAGTATAAATTAACCATGTAAAGAACGCGCACATACGTTAAAATAGGCCTTCAGAGGCTATTATTATTGAGGATTATTAAGCCAGCACACCGTAAGTAAAGAATAGTCAGAAATAGAGGCCCCTTTAACCTCTGAAGTGCGCATGGGGGTAATTGGAAACGTCCCCCTGTGCTGACGTATTTGAGGTGTTTCCGTCACTAAAATATTCATTGTGCCATTAATAGCATTAATACTTATCCATATGCGCCTATTATGGGTTGATTATAAAGGTATTAACCTGAAACAACAATAAAACGAGTGAAAACAGCGTTTGGATGGTCAAAATCGGAGATATAGCCCGCGAGTTGTATAATGTATGGGTGAGGCAATCTGCTTTCCCGCCAATTTTCCCCAAGGCCACTGAGACACAGTCGATCGATACTCTCTCTCTCTCTTGCACTCGCTTGCTATCAGTGATGACCACACCCTCCAATCGGATTTCTAATGTTAGCACGAAAATATACCTCAGAATAAGGGAATAACAGGGAAAATAGGTGATAACTGAAGGAGAGGAGGAAAGTGGGGAAGGAGGGGAGGTAGAGGACTGAGATTTTGCATGGCCCAGGGGCCAAAAAAAAAAATAAAAATATAAAAAAAAATATTTTTTTCGATGTCAAAAGTTGATTTTTGTTTTCTCTGACTCTTAAGAGTCTCCCCGCAGTGCGCCGGGGGAACTCTTAAGAGTCTCCCCGCAGCTCCCGGGTTAAAGATTAAAAATTCAGTGTATAAAATAATTAAATAACTATAAAAATCGCAGACACATACGTTAAAATCGGATATTATTTTGAATTATTAAATCAAAATAGTTAAACATTGCAAGTTAATTTAAAATAAGACTTCAGAGTGTCAAGACTTACGATCGTATAGTGGATATTGGTATATTTCTATATATTTACCCCGGCACATTCCATTTTTGTTTTCTTAACCTAACAAGTGCGCATGGGGGTAATTGGAAACGTCCCCCTGTGCTGACGTATTTGAGGTGTTTCCGTCACTAAAATATTCATTGTGCCATTAATAGCATTAATACTTATCCATATGCGCCTATTATGGGTTGATTATAAAGGTATTAACCTGAAACAACAATAAAACGAGTTAAAACAGCGTTTGGATGGTCAAAATCGGAGATATAGCCCGCGAGTTGTATAATGTATGGGTGAGGCAAGCTGCTTTCCCGCCAATTTCCCCCAAGGCCACTGAGACACAGTCGATCGATACTCTCTCTCTCTCTCTTGCATTCACTTACTATCAGTGATGACCACACCCTCCAACCGGATTTCTAATGTTAGCACGAAAATATACCTCAGAATAAGGGAATAACAGGGAAAATAGGTGATAACTGAAGGAGAGGAGGAAAGTGGGGAAGGAGGGGAGGTAGAGGACTGAGATTTTGCATGGCCCAGGGACCAACATTTTTTTTTTTTTTTTTTCGATGTCAAAAGTTGATTTTTTTGTTCACTCACTCTTAAGAGTCTCCCCACAGTCCGCCGGGGGAACTCTTAAGAGTCTCCCCGCAGTTCCCGGGTTAAGACAGTAAAGCGAGTTTCATTATTAGCCTAGGCCCTAAGGAGAAGCCTCGTATCGTCTGGCCTTTGTTTATGTTAATTCACAAGCTGTAAGATAGCCAAAATCTATTTTAAATGACAACCAGTGAATATAGATCGACTTAGCTGGTTAATTGAGCACGTTGATGAAGGTCAGGTGCTGGGATGGTGAACATATCGACCGATATATATGGCACAACGACACCAGGTGAAAATGATGTCCCTCAAGTATAAAATAATTAAATAACCTCATCAAAATCGTTTAAATCGCGGACACATACGAGAAGACTTCACGGGCTATTATGATCCTGGATTAAGCCAGTACACCGTATATACATTCCGATAGTAGCAAGATAAGAAGTCTCTCGATTATAAACTCATAAAATATAACATTATCAAGAACGAAAACACTTACGTCACCTCGTTATGGAGTCCAGCTGGCCCGTCCTCGTAGATGGGTTGGCGAGCTGCTGATTGGCTGATGGGCGATGACGTGGCGCTCTCTCATTGGTCGAGCTCCTCCCCACCTCCCGACTCCACCCCCCTTCCCCGCTCAACAGGATACGAGATTTAGCGCGCGCTTGTTTAAATCACCCCACCCCACCATCCCCTCCCCTTTTAACTGCGACCCCCGATAATCCCCCACCCCGATAGGATACTCTCTCTTTGTTCAGTCGCCCCCCCCCCCCCCCCCCTCCCTCCCCCCCCTCCCTCCTCCTCTCTCTCTCCCATTACCTTTTTTTTTTTTTTTTTTAAAGACCTCCGTCTACGTATTGTGAAAAACCTGTTATCCTCCGGCAAATTGTGGGGTTGAGTGAGTGAAGGGGGGGACAGTGAATGAAGGAGGATACATGTTTTTCATAATACGTGTTGCTAGCCCCAAACGCGCGAGCAACTGTGGCTTTCAACCATCCGACACATCCCCTTTTATTTATGTGCATCACACATGTTACATACAAATAAAGTTTATGTTTTGTTTTACCCTACTGTGGAAAGACTACGGATACACCACTCCTGCCCGGGCCTCACACAGTGGCATGACCCAGTCCTGTCGAACTGAGCTCATGACGCTGGTGGCATTGCCCCGGAGGATAGCCATCCCTAGTCTTTGCTTGAGCCAGAGGGTTTCCCGGGGTTCTCCTGAAACTTCTCTGATTTTACGGCCTATTTCATTCACCATCTTAAGGGTGGTAGGGCCGAAGACTCCTGAAGTTTCGAATGCCAGGGGCTCGAACTGATGATTTCTGGCGATGGCTTGATATTTTTCTCGCTTTTTATTTTCTGCTATCCGGGCGGCTTCACCTGCTTCATCGGCGTTTCTGGCGATGTTGGTTGTGGAGAAAGTGTCAACACATGTGGAACCCCACACGAGGCACCGGCCATTCTTGTAAGGGAATGTGGTCATCCCATCTGGCCGTTTGCCGTCTTCTCTGTGAAGTCCATGTGGTTCGAGGATTGATGCACGGTTAGCACTCTGCAGGGCCCGTTTTATGACATCATTTAGTGCAGAGTGTCTTGGCAGGCGGCCTGCGTTGTAATTACATGACAAGGCATGGCAAGCCATTACCTTATATGGGCATCATGATGGGCATTCTTTCGTTGTTCCGTTCCTCCCCCTTCTCTCTCTCCCCCCCCCCCCCCTTAAGTACTCAGTCCCCCCTGTCCCTTTAATACTCGCTTTTCTGGACCCCCTTCTCCCTCATGTTTAGCATATCATATCATCACCACCCCACCAATTAACTTACAAATATAGGCTACCTAATTAAGACTTTCTGTACCAGTGACGTCTGCTATATTTTGGTCTAGCTAAAATTAGACGATTATCTGCAGCTTAAGAAATATCTGTGGTAGTTAAAAGGGTCGACTGAGATAGTTCGAAGCCTTATAATTGCTAGAGATCCTTCCTAAACTTAGAAAAATTTACTAGTAGTCGCCAGCATAAAATTAAAAAGACGTTGCCTGTACAGTACGGGTTAATGAAAGCAATCACATTAATTAATACATGTGGTACTCCATGGATTCGAACCTAGGACACTCAACCAAAATTCAGCGCACTAACCATTAACCTCTGAAGTGCGCATGGGGGTAATTAGACACCTCTCCCTGTGCGCATGTATTTGAGGTGTTTCCGTCACTAAAATATCCATTGTACCATTAATAGCATTAATACTTATCCATATGCGCCTATTATGGGTTGATTATAAAGGTATTAACCTGAAACAACAATAAAACGAGTGAAAACAGCGTTTGGATGGTCAAAATCGGAGATATAGCCCGCGAGTTGTATAATGTATGGGTGAGGCAAGCTGCTTTCCCGCCAATTTCCCCCAAGGCCACTGAGACACAGTCGATCGATACTCTCTCTCTCTCTCTCTCTTGCATTCGCTTGCTATCAGTGATGACCACACCCTGCAACCGAATTTCTAATGTTAGCACGAAAATATACCTCAGAATAAGGGAATAACAGGGAAAATAGGTGATAACTGAAGGAGAGGAGGAAAGTGGGGAAGGAGGGGAGGTAGAGGACTGAGATTTTGCATGGCCCAGGGGCCAAAAAAAAAAAAATAAATAAAAAAAAATAAAATAAAAAAATATATTTTTTTCGATGTCAAAAGTTGATTTTTTTTTTCTCTGACTCTTAAGAGTCTCCCCGCAGTGCGCCGGGGGAACTCTTAAGAGTCTCCCCGCAGCTCCCGGGTTAAGAGTCTCCCCGCAGTCCGCCGGGGGAACTCTTAAGAGTCTCCCCGCAGTTCCCGGGTTAAGAGTCTCCCCGCAGTCCGCCGGGGGAACTCTTAAGAGTCTCCCCGCAGTTCCCGGGTTAACCCCTTCACTACCAGTGACGGCCCTTTCACATTATCATGGACATTATTACACGATTATATTCAGTTTAAAAAGGTCCGCTACCAATTAACAGGCTATGAACTATCGCATTTAACCCTTCTTACTACCACAGATCCTTCTTAAACTGCACAAAATCTTCTAAATATGGCTAGAATTAATTGAGATACACGTCACCGGTAGCCTACAGTCGCGCTAATTATGTCTCGGCACCAAGTATATAATTATGTTTTGATCAATAATTGGTATCAACAATATCTAAGCTTCATTTCTTCATATGGAGTGAGATATACAAACATGTTCCTACACTTACACATCCTTTTCAACATCTGACAGACATTAATACAGCACAGAGCAAGCCAAACGTAATGCCAGCTGAGACATGACTTATCAGCGCGATCGTACAGGAGTTAAGCTATCAAGACAAGGTTATGTAAGATTAGCCTATACTGTATATGGTTATATAAGATTATTAGGCCATGAATTAGCGAAATATTTAATTTCAGTAATGGTTAGATACTTTTATGCAGATTAGGAAGGTCGTATGGGCGTCAGAAAGCTATAGTTGTGTTAGTTTATATTACGGTAATTTAACCCCTTCTGTACCGGCGACGTCTTTTTAACTTTTTTCTAGCTATATTTAGACGATTTTATGCGGTTTAAGAAGGATCTGTGGTAGTAAAAAGGGTTAAGTGAGACAGTTCGAAGCCTGTTAATTGCTGGAGGCCCTTTGTAAACTTAATAAAATCGTCTAATAATAGCCTGAATAAAGCTTAAAAGACATCCTTTTAATTTTATGCTGGCTACAATCAGACGATTTTATTCAGTTTACAAAGGACCTTCAGCAATGAACAGCCTTCGAACTATCTCACTGAACCCTTTCTACTACTACAGATCCTTCTTAAACTGCACAAAATTGTCTAAATATAGCTAGATTACACAATTGTATTCAGTTTAAAAAGGGCCTCTAGCAATGAACAGACTTCGAACTATCTCCCTGAACCCTTTTTACTACCACAGATCCTTCCTAAACTGCACAAAATCGTCTAAATATAGCTAGATTAGACAATTTTATTCAGTTTACAAAGGGCCTCCAGCAATGAACAGACTTCGAACTATCTCACTGTTAACCGTCTTGGTGGTGTAATGGTTAAGGTGTATAAAAATCTGTGTGTGATAACCCGGGTTCGAATCCTGGTGGATCACATAATGATATCCTTTCATTAATTTCATTGGAGGTGTTTGGTGTTGTGGTGAAATTAATAAAAAATATATTAACCTGTTTTACCACATGGAACACATAAAATCGTACATACTGTATAATACAGTAAACACAAGCAAGGGTAGAAAAACTGTCACAGCCTATCTTAAATGTGTGATAAGTAAAGCTGGTATCACACGAGAGATTTTATAGTCAACATTCGATGGTCAACATTTTTCTGGCAACATTTCTGGATTATTTTACACTGGTATCGGAAACTAGGCTGATGATGGATGAATTTAGGTAGCATAAATATTGCAAATGTTGACCTCATAAGCTGCCAGACCAGTGTTGAGGATAAATGTTGAGGGAAAAAGCGCTCGTGTGATACCGGCTTTAGTGTGGTGACTCAGTGAAATGGCTGGTGTTAACAAGAGCACTACCTCTTCCCATACTCTCCAGCTTTGTCTTGCCTTGCAAGAAAGGATGGAGATGTGGAGAGAGAGAGGTTCAATTTCTCAGAGACGAAAACCTTGTCTTGAAGTTAACTTGGCAAGAGTTGTGTTATCGGGCGTATCACCTACCTCTGACCGGGTATATCCTAGTGTTTACTAGCCTATACCCCTTTGAAAGGACATTAGCTTAACCTAACAACCTTGCCTAACCTATCCTAGTATTATGGGTGGGGGCTGCTGCCCCCACACCCCCGCTGTTTGACATCAACATACGTGCTTACACGACGTACGCCCTGTAACACAACTCATTCCGTTAACTCTGCGGGTGCCCAACCCCGAAAGGGGTTGAAATAGGAGAGCTATCCCCCCGCCAAAGGTGGCTTTCTAGGGCCTTTCCTAGCTGATGCTAAGAGGATTGGGTTCTAGTCAAGTGGTGATGGGCTGGTCTATCAGAGTGAGAACTGAGCGATCTCTGCCATACCCATAGCTTACTCTGACTGCTCCTTTTACTTATATATTTTCTAGATCTCAAGTGACGGCGTCTCTTCCGTGGATTGACCTCCCAATCTACCAAGATTGGAAGCCAAAGCGCCACATTTTTCCTTTGCCCCTCAACTGTCTCTTCATAGTTGCTGAGGGGCACAGGACCCTGGGTAGGGCTTTGGTTTCCCGGGTGTTTCCGCACCCTCCTCAGCTCCCCGCCATGGAGTGGCTTCGGTCACCCAGGCTTTATTGTGGTCGGCAGGGAGGGTTCTGTGAGGGCGCTCGGTTATGGCCTTGGCCTTGTTCGGGGCCTTGGGGCTGTTCGGCCAGGCAGCTTGGGGAACAGCAACAACAATAACAACTCTGGCGGAGAAGAAGAGCTATGCTAGTGCGGTTGGAGATGGTGGAGCTCCCTGGAGGATAGTGGCTACAAGTGGCACTAAGTGCAAGCCAAGAAGAGACACGCTAGAACTTAAAAACAAGTTCGATGCCTTGGCTGAAGAGGGTGATGGAGGAAGGGATAGTGAAGAGAGGAGTGTCGGTAATTACAGTATAGGGAATAGGCTCGCACCCTTATTTGTTATGGTTTTCCTCCAGATTTTGAGAAATGAGTGTTTTCATGGTCTTAGTTATAATTTCAATGTGGGATACACGATGGGCTGAGGGTGGGCTTTCCCCCCCCCCCCTATGAATTATTGAAATTGTCATCTATGTTGCCAGCAGGGGGTAAATATCGATTATACTGCATAAAGAAGGCGTTTGTAAATAGTGAGGATTTTTTTTTTTTTTTTTTTTTTTAAAGGAGACAATGAACGGAGGAAGGAAAAACACAGATAAAACAAAAAGGTCCATGTGCCTAAAGGCATCCTCCATTCATAAAATGTTTGTAACAACTGGATTTAAACTTTTGTAGATTGTAAGTTTGTGGAAAGCAACTCGAGGGAAGTGAATTCCAAAGAGTAGTAGTTCTAGGGATAAATGAATTTTGATAAGCAGAAGTTCTGCATTGTGGAGGAGAAAGTGTAAATTCATGGGCGCTCTCAGCTGCCCTAGTTCTACAGGGAAAGATGTGGAGAGGTGGCACAATTGAAGCAAGTTCCTCGGAACAATTGCTGTGAAAATATCTGTAGAATAATGCAATGGATGCAACGTTTCTTCGTATGGATAATGTAGGAAGGTCCTGTGTGATTGCAGGGTTATTGATTAATCTAATAGCTTTATTTTGAATTTTGTCCAACTGCCTCAATGCAACCACTCCACTTCCACTCCACAGAGGTGAACAGTAATCCATCTGAGAACGCACATGACTTTTATATATTACGGCCAACTGCTCCGATGTCCGAAAGATGTCCGAAAGAGCTCTGAGATTGATTAGAATGGGCGTTCTATTAATACCGGGTTTTATAAATGTGATCACAATTATTCTCCCACAGTGGATTATACATGAGTAAAGTTTCCCAAGGTGGGAAAAGCAGGAGGAAAGACGGTAAGTCTCCCCACAGAGAACTTACTGCGGCTGGTCCCCCACCAGCACCCAGCGACGTGTGTTCTATTTTATTCTAGCTATATTTAGACGATATTAAGCAGCTTGGGAAGGATCTGGGTAAGATCCTGTGTAGCGGGTGACTGTTTTTCAGATGCCTACTTTAACCTAACCAAAACCTAACCTAACCTAACCTAACCTAGTATATTAGTGTACTATTTATGAATGTAAAATGTAAAAATATATTGTTACATTACCAAATTATTGAGATATATATATACACGGTAGCCCGCTACACATGATTATGCCAGGATCTGTGGTAGTTAAAAGGGTGGGTTGAGATAGTTTGAAACCTTATCATTGCTAGAGGTCCTTCCCAAACTGAATATAATCGTTTAATAGTTGCCAGAATATGATGAAAAGGACATCCCTGGTCTCAATGGGTTAAGCGTTACTTCCACATTGCGATTTTGATTAGTTCCTTTGCTTTTATCTTGTGTCGTCCCAGTTTTGGTATGTTTATTTTGCAAGTTTTACATTATAATAAAATAAAATAAAGTAACACCCCATTCTTAACATTAATCATCAATCCCCAATGCACTTGAATAAACTAATGAAAGCATATGGTCCTCCCGGGATTTAAACTCGGGACACCACACTCAGAACATGAGCATCTTAACCCTTCCAGCCCGGGTGTCATTTTAAAATGACACCAAAAAAAAAGGGCCGGTGCCCGGGTGTCATTTTAAAATCTTTGTGCTTGAAAGCGTGCTTCAAAATTTGCGCGGCCAAATTTTGCATTGCAGGAGCGACCGCAGCGCCACCAAGCCTCAACTACTAGTGTTATCAGTTCGTACGTGGCCGCCATAGCGAGTTATACTGAAAAAATGCTTTCCGACGTGTCCGATTCGCTGCAACCTCCCGCGGGCCCCAGTGCTACCCCGCTCGCAACTTCAACGCCTGTTGCAACCGAAAAGAAAGCTCAACGAAAGAAAGTTAAGCGTTTGTTGAGTGATAGCGCTATTCAGCGACAACTTTTTGATAGTGAAGAGAGCAGTGGCGAAAGCTTGGTGGACAAGGAACAATTTATAAGTGCAAGTGAAGATGACGATTTCGTTGGCTTTGGAGACGACGATAATGTCGATTTATTTGAGGGGGGAGACAGTAGTGATGATCCTGATGTGGAAGTGTTTCAGGAAGGTGCCATTGAGCTTCCAAGTGTGCTAGAACCTAGGCCTACTCCCTCGCCATCTTTGCTGTCAGCCTAGGCCTAGCCCTAGCCCAGGACCTTCCCCTTTGCCTGCCCGTACGCCCTTGAAAGTGGGCAAATATTTCTATAAACAATCGTTGGTAAAAAGTGCAGCTAAAAAAGCACGCAGGGCAGCCGCAGAAAAGGATAGGGAAGCTGAAGACAGTGATAATGACGCCGACCCTGGCCTAGCAACCACCCGCATTCCATTGCCCCGACGCCTTGACCCGGGACGCCGCGTGGGTCACCCACAGCCCTCGGCTTCATCTCTCCTTCAGGATGACCAAAGAGCCTCTTCAAGTGGTATTACTAGTGTGCCACAGCCCTCAACACACCGCAGAGCATTATTTGCTGCGGAGAAGCCCTCGGCTCGCCGCAAAAGGAGCCCAACTCCCAAGGCCGAGGCTCCAATTGTTGAAGCTCCCGCAGCCTCCCGCGCCCCACACCGCCGACGCCCGGTCACTTCTTCACCCGAATTGTCTCCTGAAGAGGATGCTGACGACCCCAATATTGCCCCAGATGACCTGACGTCGCCTGAGGAGGAAGAGGAAGAGGAACAGGAAGAGGAAGAGGAAGTCCCGACAAGACGAGCGAGAGGGCGAGGTCGTGGACGTGGTCAGTCTGCCGACGCCGCTGCCCCTGGGCGTGGGCGTGGGCGTGGGCATGGGCGTGGGCATGGGCGTGCAGGGCGTCCGCGTGGCCAAGGGCGTGTGCCAGGGCGTCCAGGGCGTGTGCCTGCTGCACCTGCACGACCTCGAGCATCAGCATCCGACCTGTTTGTGTGGACAGATGGGGCTGATTTTGAGCCAGATTGTCCTGCCTTTGACGAGGTACAGATGGGTTCCGGGGTGTCACCAACATTTCCCTGTGGCCCAGCTACTACCCCCAGTGAAATTTTCTGTGGCTTCTATGACAATGAAGTCATGGAATACCTCGTCGAGGAGACCAACAACCATCATGAGATCTGTGCCAACTTTCTTGGCAGGAAGACCAGTGCCAAGATGGTGGCATGGAGAGCTGTCAATGTGGCAGAACTATATGTGTTCTTGGCACTCACAATGCTGATGACACATATCAGGAAGCACGCTCTGGCAGACTACTGGATCACTGGCGACATCATAACGACTCCAGCATTTGGCAAGTACATGTCCAGGGACAGGTACTTCGACATCCTCTCCTATCTCCACCTGACAAACAACATGGCAGTCCACCTTCCCGACTCATTATGGAAGATCAGGAAGCTGTATGACATGATACGTCATCGGTTCACCACCTACCTGATTCCTTTCCAGAAGATGTGCCTCGACGAGTCTCTGGTCCTGTTCCGTGGTAGGATGCACTTCCGACAGTATATCCCGTCCAAGAGACACCGCTTCGGCATCAAGCTCTTCGTCCTCTGCGACTGTTTGACGGGGTATGTGCTGGACTTTATAGTCTACAGCGGCAAGGCTGGAGAAATTGTGACTGACCCCCTCATTGGTTTTGGTGGCGCTGTAGTGAAGAAGATGATGGAGAAGCACTTCAATAAAAACCACATCCTCTACACAGATAATTACTACACGTCGCCTCTCCTGACCAAGTACCTCCATGACCGCAAGACCGGAACTGTCGGCACAGTCAAGGGCAAGAGGAAGGGCATGCCAGGCTACCCAACCAAGACGAAGAAGGCAGACATCTTCCACAAGAAGAGTGGCCCCATCCTCTCCATCCACTGGCATGACCAGCGCAAGGTCAACCTCCTCACCACATGCCACAAGGCCCAGATGGTCGCCACAGGGAAGGTGGGCCGAAGAACCAAGAACCCCGTCCAGAACCAGCTGCTGTCCTGGATTATAACCTCAACATGCGCCTCGTTGACAAGTCCGACATGCAGATGGGCTTCATCGACTGCCTGCGAACATCTTGCAGGTGGTACAAGAAGTTTATCCTGCATACGGTAGATATGTCGGTCCTCAATGCCTACAACATCTACCGTCTGAGGACTCCAGGAGCCAAGAAGTACAAGTCCCTGCGGAAGTTCCACAAGCAGGTGATACTTGAGCTCCTGGCTAAACATGCGGGTACACCAGGGAGGCCACTACAAGGACCAGGCCAGCTGGACAGAACGGGGTGTGATGAATTTTTCAGGAAGCACCAGCTCAACGCCCTTCCTTTCAAAGCACCAGGTAGTAACGCTAGGAGTCAGAAGAGGTGCCATGTGTGCAGCCACACAACTCGCAGACCCCGCAAACCCACAAAACCACTTGGGAATACCTCGAGTGTCAAGTTGGACTGTGTGCTGGCACCTGCTTCAACGACTTCCATACTCTAATAAACTTTTGAAGTGGAAGTGACAACAGTGAAAGTGACACTCAAATGTAGGCTAAGAATAATAATATAACTAAGTATAAGTGAAAAGGACACATATAAGTAATAATAAGTGCCTTCAATAACAATATGAACAAGTGAAAGTGACACTAAAATATATATTTCTAACAATAAATAAGTGAAAATGACACTCAATAAGCCTAAGCCAGTCAAAGTGACAGTATAATAATAATAAAACTAGGTATAAGTGAAAGAGACACACACAAGTAATAATAAGTGCCTTCATAACAATATGAACAAGTGACAGTGACACTATATATATTATTAGCTTACCTAACAATACATAAAAGGGGAAATGACGCTATCAATTATCAAAGTCCAGTGAAAGTGACACTAATAATCATAATAATAATAATAAAACGAAGTAATAAGTGACAGAGACACAAATAAGTTCATGTAAATAACTTTATTGAGTGAAAATAACATAATAACTATAATAAATTACATAATAAACAATAAAACACTATCAAATCGCTTCCCGCCATAATTGCGGGTGGAGCGACGAGTGCAACTGGGCGTCATAGCCGGGGCCGCGGTTGAGTGTTCGGACGCGCCGAGGTAAATACGCGGCAAAAGTTACCTCCACTTCCATCACCATCACTCCGGAACCAGTTGAGCTAGAGAGCTCTACTCAACGCCATTCTACGCAGCAAGGTAAGGCGCCCATTTCTATATATGTTTGATTAATGTAGGTAATATATTAAGCGAGATTAGCCTTAGTTTACTTTTGTTGATATTCGGCCAGATCGCCCGGATACAAGCTCCGTCCTTTGGTGAGCCTGCCCGGGCCAGAAGGGTTAAAGAACCGAGGGAACTCTGCCGCCGCAACACAACCTAACGTCAACGAACCAGACGACGACGACGACGATTTACTGGAATATTAACCCTCTCTCCCCCGCCCCACACTCACCTGTTTGCGAGGCCTTTACTACATCATCAATAAAGCCGGTATCACACGAGAGCTTTTATAGTCAACATTCGATAATCAACATTTTTCTGGCAACATTTCTGGAATATTTTGCACTGGTATCAGAAACTAGACTGATGATAGATGAATTTAGGTAGCCGAAATAATTTAAATGTTGACCTCATAAGCTGCCAGATCAGTGTTGAGTATAAATGTTGAGGGAAAAAGCGCTCGTGTGATACCGTCTTTAGGTGTCCAATACTATTACTACTATAGTCTATTGTTTTCCAGCTGAGGGTAAATTGCCATGTTACTATCTTGGTTACTCAGCTATAAGGTAGAGTTTGTAGCGAAATATGTTGTTTATTATGAAAACTTTACAGTAAAACGACACACAGCCATATCAGTTTCATATTTTTCCACTAAGTATCGAGAAATCAGCTACTAAGGGATTCAATTTACCATCAGCTGGAAAAAACTAGACAACTGTATAGTACTACTACTGCTATTACTTTTAATACTACTATTACTACTACAGTACTACCACTACCACTACTACTTCTTCTACAGTAATGCTACTACTACTAACACTAGTAGTAGTACTACTACTACTACTACTTTTTTTTTTTTTTTTTTTTTTTTTTAATATTTTTCATACATTTTATTTTACTACTACTACCACCACCACTACCACCACTACCTTATAATTATTTAATATTGTACACATATTTTATTTCACAAGCATGACACTACTATTCTACACCATGCAACTTCAATCCAGTCTCCTTCCTATGCGACCCTCTGCCACTGCTGCCTCGTAGTCCACTTCTGCCACCGTCACTGGTTGTGGTGCAGACCGTCTTGTTCCCCGCAGGCATAGTAGTGCTGATCTGAGCAATGAGAAAGATAGACGGCACCTCATCCAGGCTACGACGTGGCTCCTAGGCTGTTGCTTCTTCTCTGCGATGATCTCTGCTAGCCTTGAATAGAAGCACTGGGCCCTGGGTCCCATCCCTCCTGATGTGGTGAAGACTAGTGGGGTAAAGCTGCCATGTTCGACATGTAAGATCCTTTCCCCATATGCCCTGACCTTCTCTTGTTCATTCCTCTTGTGTGCATCCTCCAGAGACAGCTCGCTGTAGCTGTGGGCCATTGGGTCAAATACTCTTATGTCAAAGAACGCTCGCTGTGCATTTCTCCAAAAGCCTCTTGCACTAACGTCCAATCTTGCTTCATTGGATGTGTTGGCCGTCCTGTGCTGCATGATCTCTCCACCCAAGGGAATGAGTGATGGTTCGCTCACCACATCTCTACACACCTCCCTGAGCATGTTCGCCGTTACATCTATTACTTCATCGTGCCTGATGCTGATGAATCCTCCTTTCTTACATATCATGGAGTGGTCTGCATCGTTGTTGGTTCCACAAATGCATCGATCGGGCAGTCCGTCAATCGGCCAATCATACCTCAGTGCAATAGTATCATTAAATTATTGTTTGTTGAGATTGAAGCCTTTTGCCTTGATTGGTAGTGTTGTCAGCCAATTTGAAGCGCCCGTTTCTTGTTTGTCTCGGGTAAAGTTGTCCCATCAATTGTGCCAGGTCATTTTTCTGTGAGTTTTGCCTTTCTGACGTGATGGTCTTTCTGATGTTGTAGATGTCCGCCTGGTCCACTTCACCGTCAGAATCTTGTGCTATGATACGGTCAGTGAGAGATCCTGTTATCTTTACCGAGTTCAGGTATTCCGTTGTCGCCCTCCTCACTGGGTTGATGATTCCCAGCCCTCCCAACCTAGAAGGTAGTGCGAGCAGCTCCCTCTCTGTATCATTCGGGGTGTGCGACTTTACCCAAGCTGGGATGAGTTTGTCTCTGATGGCATCATCCAGCGGTTGAAGTAATGCACTCACATTTGGAACGGTTCGCATCAAGTAGGTCCAGCGATGTTTGACCCCATATGTGAATGCCGAATACGCAGCCTGTGGTTCCGTCTTTGCAATATTGGCCAGTTTCTCAATTTCTTTTACCCTTTCTCTGACCTTCTCCTCTATGTATTTGTTCTTGAACTCTTCCGTGCCTATCACTGCCCCAAGGTGACGCTGTCCGTCCTTTGCTACTACCACTTCACTACCTCTGAAAGCTTCTAACGCATTTTCATAATGTTCTGATTTTACTATTAGTCTTGACTTTCTGGCATTTGGATGGTACCCTATTTCTGGTCCTACCTTTGATATTTGCTCCCACCAGTGCTTGAGATTGTTGAGTGACTTTTTGGTAAGATCCTGTGTAGCGGGAAGAACTGATTTTCAGATGCCTATTTACTAAGAAACCTTGAACAATATATTTAACCTAACCTAACCATGTATATTAGTGGACTATTTATTAATGTAAAATGTAAAAATATATTGTAACATTACCAAATTATTGAGATATATGTACAGGTCTACCCGCTTCACAGGATTATACCGACTTTTTTACTGACGGCCAACGTCCGTCGCTGGGACAGTAGGTGTTAAGGAGCTAACAGTATGTAGATTCAACCAACCTAACAACCCTGCCTTGGAGTGGCTTCGGTCACCCGGGCTTTGTTAGTGGTAAGCAGGGAGGGTTTTGTGGGGGCGCTCGTTTATGGCCTTGGCCTTGCTCAAGACCTTGGGGCTGTTCGACCAGACAGCCTGGGGAACAACAACAACAACCACCACCCAACACGGTCAAGTCAGGAGGTCTTATTCCATATGGCGAGTGTGACACTGAGACAGTTTGTGTGTTGCAACTGGCTCGTTCGTGGTCTTATCTTTGTAGACTTATGACGTCTGGCTGTCTCCTCGCGGCCCGGTGAAACTCTGACTTCTCTAAGCTGCATCGCCACTGTCTCGCTGTCCCGTCTCACAATTATGATGTAAAACTTGCGAAATAAACAAACCAAAACTGGGACGACACAAGATAAATGCAGAAGAACTTATCAAAATCGCTATGTGGAAATAACGCTTAATAAAATCTTGGACACCTCTCTCTCTCTCACGCCACCTACTACTGATAACGGTTGTTGTTGTTGCTGTTCCCCAGGCTGTCTGACCGAGCAGCCCCAAGGTTTCGAGCATGGAAAAGGCCATAACCGAGCGCCCCCACAGAACCCTCCCTGCTTACCACTAATAAAGCCCAGGTGACCGAAGCCACTCCAAGGCGAGGAGCTGAGGAGGGTGTGGAAATGCCCGGGAAACCAAAGCCCCACCCAAGGCCCTCAGCAATTATGAAGGGAAAGTTGAGGGGCCCTTCAACTAATAACGGTGTACAGGTCTCCCTCACTATCCGATGCCAAGATTTACGATATTATTATAGATAAATTTTCACCCCTATTCCCTGACTGACTCTTCCCAAATGGTACAAATACTAGTTTGATTTCTCGAGTAGTTTTATAGCAAACGACTGAAAATCTAAAAACTAATGGGACTAAACATGAGGAAGAAAGGAATCCAGAAATACAACCCTTAACATTAAAATAAAAAGCTACTTTGCTACAATTCAAAGGTGCCTACAGTTGTACTACCAAGTTTCTCAGAGTCAAGTGTGCAGTTTTAGAACCAATTAACCCCTTCAGCACCATGACATCTTTTTACCTTTGATTCTGGCTAAATTAAAATGGAAAACTTGCAAACAAAGCAAACCAAAAGACAATATCAAGTCAAAACAACTTATCAAAATCGCATGTGGAAACAACGCTTACTAAAATAAAATTTGTGAAATGAAAGAACACAATCCACCACATTGGGTGTACATTACTACATGAGATGATTTTATGCAGTTTAAGATGGACCTATGTTGCTCAGAGGGTATATTGGGAACGTATAAACCCTTCTGAATCCTAGATCTCGATTATAAGCTAAAGAAAAACGTCTAATGGTAACCAGAATATGATGAAAATACGTCATGGGGTTAATCTAACCAATCTCCCGTGCATAGATTATCATGGGCGGTTGTGCAGTTTTAAGCCGGTATCACACAAGAGCTTTTTTAGTCAACATTTTTCTGGCAACATTTGTGGAATATTTTGCCCTGGTATCGGAAAATAAACTGATGATGGATGAATTAAGGTAGCCAAAATACTTAAAATGCTAACCTCATAAGCTGCCAGACCAGTGTTGAGCATAAATGTTGAGGAAAAAAGTGCTTGTGTGATACCGGCTTTAGAACCAATTAAGCTAACCAATCACCGCTGCACAGGTTTTTCATGGTCAGGTGTGCAGTTTTAGAACCATCCCAGGAGACCCGTGGCGAAGCGTCCCGTGGTGTAGACAAGGGTGATGAGGCCGAGGTAACCAAAGCTGTCACGCATACGCTTCTTAGGATCTGGGGAGAGAGAAGAGCAATAATGTCAGTAACAATCAGAACAGAATTGACCACTTGCGAGTTTCAGGCTATAAGGAAGTTGGAGCTGTAAACATTGCTATCAGTAACTATCAGAACAGGGCTGCCTGGAATGCCACCAATAGAGTATAAGACTTGAACTATACCTTTTATGGACCATTCAATGTTTTATAAAATTTTCTTTTCTTTCACTTAAACTGACTGACATCTGGGGGTGGCCGACTCAAGACAGAGCCAGAATAGGGACAAAACAACAGAAAACAATGAGCACACGAAAACAAAACACAAATTCACACACATCCATATACTGTACATGATGGTTAAAAGAAGAATATCATACACAGCATGTAAATTAAAATGTAAAACTTGCAAACTAAACAAACTAAAATTGGGACAAGGACAATATAAAGTCAAATTAAATTATCAAAATCGCTATGTGGAAACAACGTTTACTAAAATGAAAATTATTAAATAAAAGAACACAATCCACCACATAGGGTGTACATTACTACATGAGCAAGTTAATCTGTTTCCCAAGCAAACTAATCGCACATATAACAACGCACTATCGTCACGTTAAAGGAAGTAGTCAAGTTTGGGAAGTCCGGGACGTTCTGGCAAATTTTACTAAACTCTGCATGAATAAAGAAACTATATGTTAAATGTCAAAATATTATTTAAAATCAAATTTGCAACATGACAAGACATTAAAATAGTACAAAATACAAATATTGATAAGATATCTATACTATTACAAAATAATATATAAAATTAAAATGTAAAACTTGCAAACTAAACAAACCAAAATTGGGACAAGGACAATATAAAGTCAAATTAAATTATCAAAATCGCTATGTGGAAACAACGCTTACTAAAATGAAAATTATTAAATAAAAGAACACAATCCACCACATAGGGTGTACATCACTACATGAGCAAGTTAATCTGTTTCCCAAGCAAACCAATCGCACATATAACAACGCACTATCGTCACGTTAAAGGAAGTAGTCAAGTTTGGGAAGTCCGGGACGTTCTGGCAAATTTTACTAAACTCTGCATGAATAAAGAAACTACATGTTAAATGTCAAAAATTATTAAAATCAAATTTGCAACATGACAAGACATTAACAATAGTAAAAATACAAATATGATAAGAATCTATACTATTACAAAATAATATATAAATACAGTACAGCACTCACTAACGATAGTGCTATCGGGTAGGTACCTGTAAGCATAGCATGCTTCAAGTGACCCCTATCAATAACTACCCTACAAATAACCTACATTTATAGCACAAATAAACTAAGGAAATCGCAAAAGTAAGCAATTGATACTATCGACAATGAATACATATAATATAAAGAGAAATAATTGCAAAATATGAAGTAACAACAGATTTAAACAAAGAGTACTCTTTTAACAAGAACAATACAGTACAGCACTCACTAACGATAGTGCTATCGGGTAGGTACCTGTAAGCATAGCATGCCTCAAGTGACCCCTATCAATAACTACCCTACAAATAACCTACATTTATAGCACAAATAAACTAAGGAAATCGCAAAAGTAAGCAATTGATACTATCGACAATGAATACATATAATATAAAGACAAATAATTACAAAATATGAAGTAACAACAGATTTAAACAAAGAGTACTCTTTTAACAAGAACAATAAATTTAAAAAATCATCAATATTAATATTAATAATAATAATAATAGAAAAAGAAAAAGAAGATAAACAATAAATACAGACAAAAAGTAAGCAGAGGTTATACAAGAAACTTCAAGTTAAAAATGCTTGATTAAAATTATTGATGTCAAATTTTAGAATACGGTCACAATAATTGACCCTAAAAAGATTAAATTTATGGAACAATTTACTTGCCTCAAAACCTCTGTCCACTAAGAGTCTGTATAGTAACCTAGCTCTAGCCCAAAAGTCATCTACTTTAGTGCAGATTTTACAAAATCTTATTAATTGGGAATAAAAACAGTTATAAGTTATTTTACTATCGATATTACTACTAGGGAAAGGAAAGTTTATTACGTTAAAATTAAAATCATCAACTTTGTGATATACTTTAAGTATGCACTGTTCATTAACAATCTCTATATTTATAACAAGAAAATTTTCAACTTTATAATTTACGTTACATTGTGTGAGGGGAATAGAATTAGGGTAAATAAGTTTAGCAACTTGATTAAAATTTAACAAATTGCAAACAAGAATTTCATCAATATATCTACTATTATTACTTAACAGTTTAGCAAGTGCTAATTTTTCTGGAATTTTATTTTTCTTGCTACTGTCAACTAAGTCTTTTATATATTTAAATTCTAAAGCAAGCAAGAATAAGTCTGCAATTAAAGGGCTAGCATTTCCACCCATAGGAATTCCTAATATTTGTTTGAAAATGTACGGCCCGAATCTAACATAAGTATTGAAAAGGAGGAATTTAAGGGCATCTTTAAGTTTAGTTCTATCAAAATATACAGAACTAGTGGGAGTAGAGCTAAGTGATGCATTATTAAAATATGTATAAACATTTATGAAATAATTACCATTCCTAACGAACCTGTCAAAGTGCAAATCTATAATAAAGCAAAGCTCTGAATATACTAAATCTAAAGGCAAATTGGTATACAAAGTTGAAAAGTACAATCCTAGTACTCGTTTTTAAATAGTGATAAAACATAACATTTGTGAAATATTATTATGTTTTTTGGCAAGAATGTAGTTACCGGGTGTACCGCCCGTCTTGTTTACGCTACGCGGACGCTCACCATCATGTTCCCGTCTATTTTGACTGCCTTTGGATACAAAAATACATTACCCTAACCAAACAACCTAACCTAACCTAACCTAGTATTATAGATTTATAAGTATTTATTTTATAATAAGTATTTATAGATGATTTATGTTGTATGTCGGCAGTGGTACACCCGGTAACTACATCCATTCCTGTTTTTTTTACACCAACCAACTTCACATCTAAACTCAATTAATGAAATCAACAAATACATGTGGCACTCCGAGAACTCGAACCCAGGATACTCACATCGAAATTCCGAGCACTATGCATTACGCCATCAAGACAGTTATATAATAAATCCACTGACCTCCCGTGTAGTATCCGAGAGCGTAAACCACCCGGCCAACGCAGTAGACGGTACCGGCGATGGCGCTGGTGACGGGACTGTGTAGACTGCCCAGTAGTAGCATGGAGAGGAACGTGGAGTACATCTCCAACCTGGGCAGACAATATACAGTATATCATAAACCACAAAGCAAAATTTATGATATAGAATAAAGTAAAACAAAACATCTAAATACAGTAAACCCCCGCCCTTTCGGACTAATCGGGGGAGACCCCTGTCCGAAAGTGTCAAAAGTCCGAAAGGGCCGAGTCCAAACTTCACACTTGTCTGAATGGCTGAAATAATGTCCAAAGTTTATAAGTCCGAATACACATACACCTAACCAGACAAGTCCGAAACTCGGCTCTTCGGTTCGAACGCAATCTATTTTTTCTCAGCCTTTCGGACAAATCCGAAAGGCTGAACCATAAGTCCAAAGTTAAATGTAGTCCGAAAAGTGTAGTCCAAAAAGGACGGAGGTATTTCTTTCGGACAAATCCGAAAGGCTGAACCAGGAGTCCGAATTGAAATGCTCGTCCGAAAGTCTTGGAATTCCGAAAGGGCGGAGGTTTATTGTATTCTTTGTTACGTCGTTCTTAACCCCTTCACCACCATTACATAATATTCATCGTATTCCAATACCAATTTTCTTTAGTTTAGTTTCTACCTACGGTATATAACTCAAATGGGTAAATACGATCTATATAAACCCTCTTAGTAACATAGCTTCTTCTTAAACTGCATAAAATCACCTAATTTTAGCCAGAATCAAAGGTGAAGAGGTGTCATGGTGCTGAAGGGATTAACATCAATAACCTCCCGGGATTCGAACCCAGAACATCACATACAGAACTTATACGCTCTAACCATTACACCATCAAGACAATAGAAGGATTTTATTGCATTACACTTAACCCCTTCAGCACCATGATGCATTTATATCTTTGATTCTGGTAATAAGTAGATGCTTTTATTCAGTTTAAGTAGGAACTATGTTACTAAGAGGGTTTATTGAGATTGTATTTCCCCATTTGATACATATAGGTAGATTACTGTACTAACTAAAGAAAATTGTCTAATGGTAGCAGGGACAGGAACGTGGGGTACAAATCCAGCCTGGGCAGAAAACACAATACATATGATATGTATTGTTCGATCCCACGCTCGGCGCATTAAAGATTTTTCACAAGCACTGAGTCGTTACCATCCCTCATGAGCAAAGGGATGGGGTAGTAGTACAGGACCCCAATGGAAATACGCCTAATCGGCCTTATTGAGCTATCCTTAGCTAGCTTAGCATGCGCTAGCTTTAAGAACTATTATTATTATTATTATTATTATATACAGTAGGCTACAACAAAACATAACATATAATAGGAGGATTTCATTGTATTTCAACCTAGTCTTTAAAAAAAAATATATATATATAATAAAATATCCCCACCAGACTACCTTCCAACTAAATTTGTACATTTACTGATTGAAGGCTGGTTTTTCGTATACAAACCTCCCTCCCTATCCGATGCCCCAATTTACAATATTATTATAGGTTTTTAGGTGTTTGTGTTTGGGTTTTGGCTGGTCCAAGAATGCATCCCCATTTACCCCATCAATTTTAGGGAACAATTTTTCTATTTAACCCGTAAACGGCTGCAAAACTTTTAAGAGGTTTTACTGGGCGACGGCGGCAAAGCTCTTAAGAGGGAGGCCTAAAAAGACCATTTAAACAGCCCCAGTAGCACTAAAAAAAAAAAAAAAAAAAAAAAATTCCCTATACCTCATATCACTCCTCCACATCCCCTCCTTCCTCCCTTTCCCCTCCCCCTTCAATTATCACCTATTTTCCCTGTTATTCCCTAATTCGTTGGTATATTTTTGTGCTAACATTAGCAAACTGTGTGGAGGATGTGCTTACGTGCCTAGCGGGTGTGTTACATGACCGAGTGTGTGTATGAGTAGGCTCAGTGTGGCTTGAGGCCTCGTGGAGGGAGGGGTTGCCTCAATTTTCGGTCAATATTTACGAGTCACACCACAGCTGGGATCTAATTTCTAATGGTAGTTTTGGGTTCCTATCATTCTATGCTTCATTGCTATATACTTTTTATCCACCGGAAAATATTTTATTTTCTTGGCTTTATTTTTTTTTTTAACATTGACCTAACCAAAAAACCTAACCTAACCTAACCTAACCTAATAGCCCCCAAATACATTTAGGTTAGGTTAGGTTAGGTTTTTTGGTTAGGTTAATGCTAAAAAAAAAATAAAGCCAAGAAAATTAAATATTTTCCGGTGGATAAAAAGTATATAGCAATGAAGCATAGAATGATAGGAACCCAAAACTACCATTAGAAATGAGATCCCAGCTGTGGTGTGACTCGTAAATATTGACCCAATTTTCTCCATAATTCATGAATGGGCTGTTCCATCTATATTCGCGATTTTGACCAGAAAAATTATATTTTCACTTGTTTTATTGTTGTTACAGGTTACTATCTTCATAGTGAAGGTAAAATAGGCTCATATGAATAAGTAATAACGATATTTATCGTAAAATGACGATTATAGGCCTGAATGGAGCCAATATGCTCGCCCATGGGGAGCTAGTTCAGGTTAAGCCGTTTTCAGGTTAAGGTAATGTTTTTTTTTTTAAGGAACGTAACACAATTGTAAATCGAGGGAGACCTGTACTGTACTGTATTGTAGGCTTGCCTTCGCACATACAGTACAGACAAAATTGACCCTTGAATGACACAAAATGCCTTATGATCACCAAACTAACGGGGTGGAACATCATCAAATCTCAATACTAATGGAGTAAAACAGGGAACATCCAAAAGACCCCCTTCGGACAAGATAGAAATAAACAAACTCCCCATACTGTATACAGGTCTCTCTCCCTATCCGATGCACCGATTTACGATATTATTATAATGCAAAACTTGCGAAATAAACAAACCAAAACTTGGACGAACACAGAAAAAAGACAAAACAACTTATCAAAATCGCAATGTGGAAACAACGCTTAAGCAAAATAATAATTCTTTATAAATAAAAGAACACAATCCACCACGTTTTTTGGTGTTTGGGTTTGGGTTTTGGCTGGTCCCAGAATGCATCCCCATTTATCCCATTAATTTTAGGGTTTGCTATACGATTTGTCTATTTAAGATCGGGTTTACAGGAACGTAACCCAATCGTAAATCGAGGGACACCTGTATATCGGGAATTACGGCGTCAGGCAAAAAAAAAAAAAAAAAAATACTAACGTGTTCTGGTGACCCCGTTGGTAGCAGTTGAAGATGTTGTTATCCGGACTGTACATGGTCGGATACTTGATGCCAAACTCTCGACGCTTACCCCCAACCTGATTATAGAGACAGTATTATATTAGTGATACGTTCTATTACTTATTTACTTATTGATTATTATATTATAACTATATTCATATTATCACCAACTTACAAATAAACCTAAGTTGTGTACAGTAATGAAATCAATGAAACTAATATACAGTAGGCTACCACATTTTAGTGTACTGTACAGTATATTTATTGATTGATTGATTTGATTATTATATGATCTATGTTAATTGGTATGCTTGGACTATTAGATGTAAGATTCAAACAACTTTTAAAAGTCCCCAAAGGATGCCAACATATATTTTTGTTAGTACCACATACAGTACACATGAACACACATACACACTTAGCTTACATACATACAGTACATACACACACACATTCACACACAAAAATTCAAACTTTTAAAACAAAATTGGATAAATGTAAAGAGAGAGACAGGACAACACGAGCATAGACTCTAGTTCAGTAAAGAATCAGTAAAGAAGTTTGAAAGTAATCTTGATAAAGCATAGGGAAGACAAGATTTGAAGTTTGATTACAAAGCGAAAATACAGAATAGTAAAAATGTTGCGTCTGCTGCCGCCGCTGCCAACACCGTGAACAACCGCAGCAGTGCAAGTACTGGTACTGAGCTGGATACACAGACCTAGTTTGCCTTTTTTCCAGAGGATCTACTGTAAGTATAATGTACTACAATTACAGTAGATGAGTACACACACATCCTACCAGTCTTCCATCATCATCATCATCATTGACGCCTTGCATCATACTACATACTGTACATATATACATAAATTCAAAGACCGAGTGCTCCACACGGAGTGCGGTTCCGGTCTCATGTCCTAATGATAGCGCTCCAGGCAGTCCTGTTCAGAGCTGCGTCCCTTGTCAGGTTTATATATTCAAAATCAGACCGAAAGGTCGATGTCACGTCTTTCTTGGTGCAACTCCACCCACATTCACGGATTTGCATCTTTTCACCCATCCTCCTGTGAAACCCCTACTAAAGGGTGGCCATGACGGAAACACTTCCAGGCTACTACGTCCAACAACAACAACAACAACAACCTTGTTCCCTTGGCTTGTGCCATAAGTTTTTCCTCTATGCTACAGGTCTCCCTCGATTTACGATTGGATTACGTTCCTGAAAACCCGATCTTGAATAAAAAAAATTGTATAGTGAACCCTAAAATTCATGGGGTAAATGGGGATCCATTTTCGGACCAGCCAAAACCCAAACCCAAACACCAAAAAACCTATAATAAAATCGTAAATAAGGGCATCGGATAGCAAGGGAGACCTGTATAACGAACCCTAAAATTACTGGGGAGTGGGGTGAATGGGGATGCATTCTCGGAACAGCCAAAACCCAAACACTTAAAAACTTATAATAATATCATAAATCGGGGCAGACTTAAAGAGTTTGGACACTCAGGTCTAGCGATTTGTGGCAAATGTCCGATAAAATCCTTGTAACAAGGGTATGCCCTAGCCCTATCAATCAAGGGAGTGTATGGTGTCAAAAACTGCATAAACTGTGACCTGACCTTGAAAGCTTTCCACACCAACATGAAGGAGGACCCCACGGCCACCAGCATACAGTAGCCATACTCCGGTTGGATCTCCACAATAACCATCTTTTACCTGGAAGGGAAGAATGTCTTGTAGTAAACGAGTCAAACACTATGTATGTACAGGTATGTATGTACTGTATATATACAGTAATCCGGTAATCCGGTCCGATCTCAAAATAAAGAACTAAATAGAGGCAGCCCTTGACAGGGTACCAGTTTTAGCTTTATTACATCAGTATAGTATTTCCTCACTTTTCTAGTTTATACCTGTATTTAACCCATACTGTACCAGAGGGTATTACTATAAATGTACCCTCCAGTACCAGGCATTATGGCCAAAATGGCTTCAGAGTCAATGGCTTCACAGTAAAGAGAGAATACCATCTCGCCCCGAAAGTTAGAGGAATACTGTCCTAGCTAGCTCCCACAGGCTTGGATCCAGGCCGAGAAGTGTTGCCAAGGTCTCAGAACAGTGCGTACCAGTTACGGTACCTGGTACCACTTGATACGGGCAGTTACAAGGACCGTATAATACTGACGGCGATCTTCCGTCGCTGGTACTGATGAGTGACTTTATTATTAACGGCTGCATACCGTCGCTGGTACAGTAAGGGTTAAAGATGGATGAACAATATCATTACTACAGTACCATCCTTTCAATAAAGTTTCTTGATAATTAGTACATGTACAGTCCCTGGACCCAAAGAATTGAAATTTTAAAGGTTTCCGTTTGGGCTCTGTCTCGAGTCGGCCACCCCTAGCAATGGGGTATGTGCTTGAGTACTGTACTGTATATACATACATATTTAATTTTTCATATTTCATTATAGCTGTACTCAACTTTCGTCACAGCTCAGCATTCAAGTTGGTACAAAATTAATTCTTAATCTACCAGTACTTATAGTGAACAGAATACACAGTAAATAACATGTATAGCAATAACAGCCAAGGACAGTCAATTACCGGTACTAATTTTAGAATATCACAATATCAATATCACAGATTCTTACCTGTATCAGAGCAGTACTGTACTGAAGTGAAGGAATGTATAAAATCACTACCAAACTACAGATCTCAAGTGGCGGCATCTCTTCCGTGGATTGACCTCTCTACTGCCAACCTAGAGGCTGGCTGACTGGGAGCCAGAGCGTCACATTATTCCTTTGCCCCTCAACTTTCCCTTCATAATTGTTAAGGGGCATAGAGCCTTGGGAGGGGTTCGGTATCCCAGGCATTTCCGCACCCTCCTCAGCTTCATTCACCACCACCATCAGTACTAGTTCTACCATCAGTACTGTAGGTAGCGCCAACGAACTTGACAATAATCTTGATCCCTAACCTCTCTGTAACTCAAAAAGGCCTAGAGCAAACTGGCAGTGAATATCCACACCTATTTCCTGGTGGATTCTTCCCAAATAATAGAAACGTCAGCCCGAATGCTTTAATTAATTTTTAGTTATAAGAAGTTAAGGGGTCAAGATTATTGGGCAAGAATGTTAAGTGCGGGCGTACCGCCAGCCTTGTTTACACTACGCGTAGTGGCGTCGGACCTTTGCCATCATGTTTCCGTCTATTTTGACTGCCTTTGGATATAAAAAATACATTAGCCTAACCAAACAACCTAACCTAACCTAACCTAGTATTCATGTAGTAATGACAGGGAGCAAATAGCAGAAAATATAGCGTCGAAATAAACGGGAACGTAACTGCGAGCGCACAACATGACAACCGTACACCCAGAAACTACAGCCTTCCCGATTATTGTCAAGTTCACTGGCGCTACCTATATTACCATCATCATTACTACTAATTACTGTCACCATCATCACTCCTACTATGGTCACTATGGTCACTATCATCACTCCTACTACCACTATCATCACTACTACAGCTAGAATACAATGGGTTCAAAGGCATGAGGACAGATGTGGGCCCTGTATATATTATGGTTATTGTTGTTGTTGTTGTTGTTGTTGTTGTTGTTGTTGTTGTTGTTGTTGTTCCCTAAGCTGCCTGGCCGAACAGCCCCGAGTCCCTGAGAAAGGCCATGGCCACGATCGGGCTTTCCCACAGAGCTCTCATTGAGTGTAGATTGTGTTGTTGGCGTAAGTGGTTGTGTGAAATGCAGTCTTCTATGATGTGTTTAATGGTATGGGGTGCTGTGTTACATCCCGGGCAGGCGTCGACAACGGAGTCATCCAGTCTCTTCTGATAGCTCAGGAGAGCTGGATGGTGTCCGCATCTCAGCCTGGCCAGGTGGACTCTGTCCTCGCGAGGAAGGGAGGATTCGGAAGGATGGATTTCGGGAGGTCGTGCATGCAGCTGTGTGTTGTCTGTGAGTGAGTGGATGGATCGGTGAGAGATATGAGTATGGATGTGCTTCTGGATGTTGGTTCGGGGTGGGCAGGGAGGGAGAGAGGACAATAATTGTGTGTGATACCGTGTGCTGGGTGTTGTTTTGATATTTCTTGGTGTCTGTGGGTGTGTTGCCATGTAGTTTAGTGGGTGGTCTTGGTTCGTGGAGGCTGCTGCCAGGAATTGAGTGCCTCTCATGTCCAGATGGTCTTTGACTTTGAGGATTTTGGTTTCTTGATGTAGGTGATCTGTGGGTGCAGTAGCTGTGCAGCCTGTAATGATCTTCAGGGCTTTGTTTTGAATAGTCTGTAAGGTCTTATGATGTTTCAGCTAGGTTAGAAGCCCAGGCTGGGCTTGCGTATTCCATCACTGATCTTATGTATTGTTTATATACTGTGGTGGTAGTTTCTTTGTTGTGTCCAAATTTTGTGTGAGCAAGTGACCTGAGGGCGTTAAGTCTGGGTGTCAGTTTCTTTTAATGTTTGTGGTGTGCTGTTTGAATGTCATATGAGTATCATATGTTACTCCTAGGATTTTGGGTGTGTGTGTATGTGTTAGGGGTGTGTTGTTTATGGTGAGTTGAGGGATGTATTCGTGTTCTCCTGTCCAACTTGTGAGCAGGGTTGCGGTGGATTTGGCTGGGGCTAGATTAAGTCTGTTTGTAGTGCACCAGCCATGTAGTGTGTTGAGATAGGGTTGAAGGAGATCTGTTGCTCTTTTTGGGTCATGGTGTGTGCATGTGAGTGTTATGTCATCTGCATAGGAGGCTAAGTTTATTTGGGGCGTATTGGGTGTAGTTATATCGTGCATGTATAGATTGAAGAGTGCGGGCGATAGGACGGATCCTTGTGGGACTCCGTTTGGAAAGTTTCTGATTTTAGATGACTGACCGGCAAAAGATACGTGTGCACATCTGCCTGCTAGGAAGTTGGCCAGCCACCGTTTTGTGTTGTTGTGCATGTTTGTGTTGTAGATTTTGTTTGTTAGGTTGTGGCGGGGGATGGCATCGAAGGCTTTACTAATGTCGAGTGTGGCTAATAGTGATCTGTGTGGTGGTCTAGCTGAATTGATGCCGTCGAAAGCTCTTTGTGTAAGGTCTGTGAGAAGAGTGTTTGTGGAGTGCAGTGGCCTAAAGCCATGTTGTGTTGGAGCTAGGGGTAGGTCAGGTGTAATTAGTTGTAATACTAGGCGTTCCATGACTTTGGAGGGGGAGCAAAGGAGTGTGATGGGGCGGTGCGAGGAGGGTAGCGTGGGGTCTTTGTTGGGTTTGGGGAAAGTGATGATGATACCATGCTTCCAAATGTCTGGTATTGTGTTGTGTGAATAGCTGTAGTTTGATATGTTAGTGAGTGCTTGTATGCCTTGTGGTCCCAGGTGTCTGAGGTGTATGTTGTCTAGGCCACAGGCGGGTGAGTGCTTGAGATTGTTGATGATATGCTTTGTCTGGTGATTGGTGAAGGGTGTATAGTCAGGGTCTGTGGGGAATTGTCTCTTACGTCGGATGACACGTCGGTCGTCTTTGTGAGGTTTTAGGTGGCTGACATGTGAAAAGTGATTGATGAGAGTGTTTGCTTGTTGTTTACATGAAGGAGTAGAGTCTGTTGTTGTGATTGCAGCATGTGATTGTGTTGTGTTGCTGTTGGAAAGTGTGATGCTGTTTAGTGTTTTGTATAGTTTTTTGGGGTTTGTTTTGTGATCAAGTGTTTGTAGGAAGTTATTCCAATTTAGTTTTTGTTGTTCTTGTTTTGTTAAGGGAATGTATAAAATCACTACCAAACTACAGATCTCAAGTGGCGGCATCTCTTCCGTGGATTGACCTCTCTACTGCCAACCTAGAGGCTGGCTGACTGGGAGCCAGAGCGTCACATTATTCCTTTGCCCCTCAACTTTCCCTTCATAATTGTTAAGGGGCATAGAGCCTTGGGAGGGGTTCGGTATCCCAGGCATTTCCGCACCCTCCTCAGCTTCATTCACCACCACCATCAGTACTAGTTCTACCATCAGTACTGTAGGTAGCGCCAATGAACTTAACAATAATCTTGATCCCTAACCTCTCTGTAACTCAAAAAGGCCTAGAGCAAACTGGCAGTGAATATCCACACCTATTTCCTGGTGGATTCTTCCCAAATAATAGAAACGTCAGCCCGAATGCTTTAATTAATTTTTAGTTATAAGAAGTTAAGGGGTCAAGATTATTGGGCAAGAATGTTAAGTGCGGGCGTACCGCCAGCCTTGTTTACACTACACGTAGTGGCGTCGGACCTTTGCCATCATGTTTCCGTCTATTTTGACTGCCTTTGGATATAAAAATACATTAGCCTAACCAAACAACCTAACCTAACCTAACCTAGTATTCATGTAGTAATGACAGGGAGCAAATAGCAGAAAATATAGCGTCGAAATAAACGGGAACGTAACTGCGAGCGCACAACATGACAACCGTACACCCAGAAACTACAGCCTTCCCGATTATTGTCAAGTTCACTGGCGCTACCTATATTACCATCATCATTACTACTAATTACTGTCACCATCATCACTCCTACTATGGTCACTATGGTCACTATCATCACTCCTACTACCACTATCATCACTACTACAGCTAGAATACAATGGGTTCAAAGGCATGAGGACAGATGTGGGCCCTGTATATATTATGGTTATTGTTGTTGTTGTTGTTGGAGTTACAGGGCCACTCGAGCACGTCACCGCGCCCGCTCCAGCCCTTCCTTCGTAGGCGCGGAGAGGCCATCGACTACAAGCGCGTCAGGTGCCCAGTCGCTGTGAGGAAGCTGCAGAAGCGGAGAATCACGGCACGTCTCATCTCCGCAGGGATCCCCCGGCCTCCGAGGATCGTTGGCAGGGAGAGCGAGGTGATGCCGAGGAGGCGAAGGCAGCCTGCGAGGATAGACCGCTCCATGTAGAAGCGAGGACATCTCAACACATAGTGCTCAATAGTCTCCGGCTGACCACACCACCGGCATGCATCACTACCCAGGATACCCAACCGCCGGAGGTGGCCAGAGAGCGTGGTATGGCCGATGCGTAGCCTGACCAGGGTCACGTCCAGACTGCGGAGCTTGTTTCTCGCCCAGGGTTGGGGAGATGAGTCTACCCGATATGTGCCGAGGGTAGTGGCTGGTAACGAACATCGGAGGGTGGCGTTCCATCGATCCATACATGCCCGACGAACCACCGTCAGATGGGACCGCAGATCAGCGTCCAAACTCTCACAGGATGTCAATGAGTGAGCCGTGGCCGCGCCCCTGTCTGCTATGTGGTTCCTCCTGATCCCGCAGTGAGACGGAATCCATTGTAAATGCACAGGCCATGGTGAGTGGGAGAGGTGAAGAAGCAGCGACTGTATCTTGAAGACGAGGGAGGCGTGCGACGCAGGGCGATGAGACTGCAGCAGGCGAAGAGAAGACTGGGAGTCAGAGTAGACGACCACCTGCTGACTGGACAAGTGGACGCTAATGAAGAGAAGGGCTTTATATATGGCAAAAAGCTCCGCTGTCAGGATATGATGATGCCCGGAGAGCCGCCAAGTCTGGCACAGTGCGAGCTCCTCGTAGTAGACTGCAGCTGTCGAAGAAGCCGGGGGGATGAAGGATCCATCGGTGAAGACAGGGGAGAATCCAATGTAGCGTGTGGCTGACAGCTCCCGAAAGTACCCCTGTGCCATGACCGCACACTCTGACTTCTTAAAGCTGCGATGGAATGTGTGGCGTACCAACCCGGAGAGACAAACCCAGGGCAGCACTGGGGAGACAGAAGGTACCGGCATCGGGCTCGGAGGGGCAATTCCGAGAAGGCTGTAAGTCTTGAGTCCACGAACCAGGAACGGGCACCGGCGCTTTACTGGCCAGAGCGGGGAGGCCAGCCCCACCCCTGACGACCTCAATAATCTGACCAGAGGATGGGCCTCAGGCATGCGTGCTACTCTGGACATCCAACTGCAGTCAGCCATCGCCCGGCTCCAGACCATGGGCAGGATCCCTGATTCCGCCTCCAGGGAAACTACGGGGGACGAGCTGAGCGCCCCCAGCGCTATGCGGAGAGCCGCATTATGGATGGGATTCAATCGCGCCAACACTGTGTCCGAGGCTGACCCATATACTACACATCCATATTTCAACTTGCTCCGGATAAAAACCTCATAAAACTGAAGCAGGGCGTCACGAGAAGCACCCCACTTGGTGTGTGCAATGCACTTCATGAGGTTCAGTCGCTTCATGCAAGACTCACGTAGATAATCAATATGGGCCCCCCAGGTGAGGATCGGTCCATTCAACCGGAGGCCCAGGAACACATGGCTAGTGCGATACGGTAACAGACTGCCCCCCATGTACACCCTCGGTAAGCCAGGAAGACGAGTTTTCTGAGTAAAACACATTACGGCGGTCTTCTGCGTATTCAACCGTAATCCCCATTCTGAGGCCCAATGGAGCAAGTCGTCAATAGCAGCCTGAAGACGGGCCTGGGCTTCCGGAAGGGTGTCTGCCGCACATACCAAGGAGATGTCGTCCGCATAAATCAGCACGGATGTGTCGGCAGGGCTGGGGAAATCGGACATCAGGGCATTGTATAAGGGGGGGCTGAGTCCCGACCCCTGGGGGGTGCCGCAGTGTGTGGAGACCTTACGGGACCTGGCCTCCCCGACCGACACTGAGAAGGATCGCCCCTTCAGGAAGCTGCAGAACCACCGAAGTACCGTTCCACGAAATCCCATGGCACCAAGCTTGTATACAATGCCCATGTGTGACGCAGCATCAAAAGCCCCCTCAACGTCTATGAACGCCACCAGAAGGACTTGCTTATGACGGTATGCGTTGTGGATGTGGTACTCCAGCTGCAGCAGTACGTCGATCGTCCCACGGCCAGGTCTAAAGCCGCAGAGAGCGTCGCCCAGGAGTCCTCTCGTTTCCAGCCACCAAGAGAGACGTATGTTGACCAACTTTTCCATAACCTTGCCGACGGCCGATAATAAGCATATCCCTCTCCTTGATGACGGCTGGGCTGGATCCTTACCAGGCTTGGGGAAAGGGAGAAGGAGAGCATGACTCCATCATTGCGGGAAGAGTCCTGCCTGCCAGCTACCGTTGTAAACTCCCAGCAGCACCTCTCTGGCCCCTGAATGCAGGTGGTGCAACATCTCATAGGCCACTTCATCCGGACCCAACGCCTTACCCCGAGGGAGGGAGCATAATGCATCATCCAGCTCCTGGGCGGTGAAAGGTGCGGCATGAGCAGTAGGCGCGGTAGGGGAGTCAGTATAGTGGGCGATGGACGACTCGAGGCAATCAGACACTGGTAAAGGTTCAGGAATAGCGAACTTTTTTTTCAAAGAAGGCCGCCAATGAATCCGCCATCGCCTGACCATCGCTGACTAGCTGCCCATCAATCCGAAGGGGGCACGAGAGATTCACATGCGTCCCATTCATTGATTTAACAAATCGCCACGCCCTCGTACAAGAGCCCGTAAACCTCAGGGACGATATTATGGTTATTAGCTCTCACGAGTCAGATTTGTTTTGTTTAAAGCCAATTTTTTGTTGTGTGTGTGTTTTTTTTTTTTTTTTTTTTTTTTTTTTTTTTTTTTTTTTTTTTTTTTTTGTATAAATCTTGATTTGATATTTGTATTAAACATTTTATCTTTGCATTTATAAAGTCTTTCATTTGATTTACATATTGATAAGCTTCATGTTTCTTACATATTTGGGGGCATGAGTTTTCCTCAGCTTCACCTTTCCCATATGCTATTTTATCATTAAGTAATTTATCTTTATATTCAAGTTGGTTTTTAATTGCCTCCAAAGCCTTCATTGGGATTATACTGTGAATAGGATTAATATTACTATTTACATGTAAATTAAGTGTGAAACAGATGGAAGACCATTTTAAACATTTAATTCTGTATATAAGAGTTCATTTACTATAAATTAATCAAGCGTATGCTTGGATTATCTTGATTAAATAATTTTAAATAGATAACCTTTTTTGTAAATATGTAACTCATGTATATGTACAATGTATATGTTTTACGAAATAAAGAAGAATTGAATTGAATTGACTACAGTACAGTACTACAAATCACTACTCCTACTGTCACCACCATCATCACTACTACTGTACTGTACTACTTCCATCACTACTACAATAGTCTATTCGCTGTAAGTAGGAGAGAAATCGTGACCTCTAACCTCTGTAACTAAAAAACGACTAGAGTAATCAAGCTAATATTGCTACCATTTGGAAAGAGTCAGTCAAGCAATAGATGTGGAGATTTACAGCCCATTTGCTCTAGCCATTTTTTGAGTTACAGAGGATAGAGGTAATGATCTTTCGCCTACTTACAACGAATATAATATATCACTACGATCACCACTATACGGTACTGTATTGTACTCCGTTTCTTTTCAACTGACGGTAAATTACAAAGTTCTCATCTATATTTATCAGTTACTGTACATCTTCGTATTTTGAAACTTTTTGGTAATATTTATTTTGGACCCCTGTTCGTGTATTAGCAATTTTGCAGATTGAAAACTCGTGTATTGGCAGACCTGACTGTACAGTAGTTTTACATTATTTTATCGGGGCACAGTTAGCACTATGCCAACACCCCTTACCCCCAAGGAGGTAAGGGAGCCTTCATCTAATGGGGGAGGAAAAAAAAATATGCCTCACGCATCCTACTGCGTGTCGTACAAGGCGACTAATAGGGGGGGATGGCGATAGACTTGTGGACCAACAGCCATTACTAGACAATAGTCTTTATCTTAGCACTGCCGAGGCTGGTGGGGTGCGGATAGGTGCCACAGGGGACTGAGTCTTACCTGGGCGCTGTTTGGCACCACACCTGTGTCGGCAACAGTGTTTGCATGTTGCAGCAGTGTTGGGTCAGGACTTTATTGTTCTATAGTCCAAATTGCCTAATATACAGTGGAGTCTTGTTATGGTGCTGTCTTTTTGTAACACTGTTAAGGCTGGTGTGGTTGCAGGTGCAAGTGCTGCAGGGGGACTCTGTTGAGTCTTGCTGAGGCACGGTTAGCACTATACCAACATCAGCCACAGTGATGACTTGGTGGGGCAGTGCTGTGGCGGGACTTTATTGTACTACAGTACACTCCAACTACTGAAAGGCAACCCCGTCTGAGCCGTTACAATGCATGTAATGGAAAAATGACGTTCAACCAATGTATGTATCTATGTATGGGGCGGTGTTGTGACGGGACTTTATTGTATTATATTCCAATTGCAGAAAGGAAACCACGTCTGAGCCGTTACAATGTATGTTATGGAAAAAGACATTAAACCATTGTATCGTATGTATTATATGTATCCTATTAAATTTACATAGAGGGTCCATGCAAAATATCTGACCTGACAGCGAAGGGTAGACAGGACAGACTGCGCCAACTGTATTTACCTAATTGTACCTAATTGTAGTTTACAGGAGTTGAGCTAAGCTCGTGTTGTCCCGTCTCTCAGTCTACTTTTTATCCAATTTTTTCTTGAAAATATGGATGTTCCTTGCCCCTACCACCTCCTCCTCCAGCCCATTCCATTTATCAATACATCTATAGGGGAAGCTAAACTTCCTGATATCGTTCTTGCAGGTAGGTCTTTTTACTTTGTAGCTGTGGCCTCTAGTTATTCCTGTATCCATAATTAATATATCCTCCCTATCCAGCCTCTCCAGCCCCCGGGTACATTTGTACATCATTATCATGTCTCCCCTCTCTCTCCTCTCTTTAGACTCGGTAGATTTAATTTGTCTAGCCTCCCTTCATATGCCAGTTCTCTGAGACTTGGAACCAATCTAGTGACTGCTCTCTGGATTCTTTCTAACTTGTGAATATGCTTCTTTAGATGCGGGGACCACACCACTGCTGCATACTCCAATCTTGGTCTATCATACTCTTCATAATTTTGGCTACCATGGTCTCATCCAAATAGTTCAGAGCAACTTTCATATTCCCGGCCATTGCATACATTCCGCTAAAGAGCTTGTTAATATGTTTCTCTGGCGACAAATTATCTTGTATAATCAACCCTAAATCTTTTTCTTTTTCGGCCTTGCTAATTTTATTATCTCCCATCCTGTACTCCCAATTTGGTCTATTCACACTTCTTCCCATATTTAACACATGACATTTACTTATATTAAATTTCATTTTCCACTTGGTGCTCCATTCGTATATTTTATCTAAATCCCCTTGCAGCTCCTCACAACTACTTTTATTTGTTATTTGTCTCATAATTTTTACGTCATCTGCAAACATTGACATGTAAGAGTTTATGCCTATCGGCAGGTCATTCACGTACATAAGGAACATGAGAGGTGCCAACACAGATCCCTGCGGCACACCACTCTCAACTCCAGAGTGTGCCTAAGGATCAAAACATTCCACTGACCGCAGTACCAGTTTGTTGTCCTCACCCCCTACAGCCACGATCACCTGTACATAACATAACTACATTAACATACAAACACGGTCACAGTTACATATCTATCTATCTATCTATCTATTGCCTGACGCCGTGATCCCCGAAGGGGTGGCCACGAACGAACCGCCCCCATGCACCTCCGTCCCCAGTCGGTCGACGTCCCTCCTCCCAACCAGCACCGCCTTCATTCATATACTTCTTCACTCCATCCTTCCACCTCTCTTTCGGTTTACATCTCCCTCTCTGTCCTTCCACCTCGCTCTTGTACATATACAGTACAGTAATCATTATTATGGTCCGGTGACGACCTGTTTAGCCTTTATGAGCCCAGAGACATTAGGGAGTGTGCTATTGCTGCTAGATCCTTTTATGTTGCCCAACCTCAATCAATTTCCAGTGACACTTAAGCTGACACTTGCATTAACACTTCCAAGAAGGAATTGAAGTCACTCATATTTCTAAAGGCTTATGATACTGAAGTGCATACTGTACATAGAGTTACTGATGACTATAAACTTTGAATATATTTAGATGAAAGATAGAAAGAAAAATACACATTGTATAAGGAAAATGTGGCGCTCGTGAATCCACTTGGAGAATTGACCACTTGCGAGTTTCATTCTATAAGGCAGTTGGAGCTGTAGACATCAATATTTAGCAGAATAACCAGCTATAATACGTTTTAGTACATTTATAAATACATAAAACCCAATTCAACATACTATTTATCCATCAGAAATCTACACAAATTTTTTTATTTTTATTTTTATTTATTTTATTTTGTGTATTTGTGTTTATTATTGATGTTTACAGTCCGAACTTCCTTATAGCCAGAAACTCGCAAGTGGTCAATTGGCGCTCATGACAAATAAAATACCAGCATATTATCATTATTATTATTTATAAAAAATTATTATTTTGCTTAACCCTCTCACCACGGAAGGGCTCTTGAACGCCCATAAAAAAGCATATAACAGGTACCCGGAAGGGCTCTTGAACGCCCAGTGGTTGAAAGCCTGTGAGCTTCTTGTGCGAGGCCGCACTCCGAGGCGTCGGTCCGACGCATGTAAACAACAGCCGGCTGGACCGACGCCCCGCATCTCCGGCCACAAGAAGGAGAGCGTCGCTTGTTCGTGTGTGCCTGTATGTTGTTGTTAAGTATCGAAAAGTAGTGTAAAGTGGCTGTTTTTGCCATAAAGTTATCTCCAATGAAATCATCATCACAAATCAACCAGTTGACTTAGAGAGCTCTACTTAACGCCATTCTACAGGTAAATAACACAGCTACGCTTGGGGATGCGTGGGAATGCGGGAAGCAGTCAGATTAACAAATATACGGCAGCCTAGCCTAGACGTTTTTCGGCCAAAACACCCGGGTTTCGGGGAATATATATATATAATACATAGCCGGGGCTGGAGGGTTAAGCGTTGTTTCCACATAGCGATTTTGATAAGTTCTATCTATCTATCTATCTATTGCCTGACGCCGTGATCCCCGAAGGGGTGGCCACGAACGAACCGCCCCCATGCACCTCTGTCCCCAGTCAGTCGACGCCCCTCCCCCCAACCAGCACCGCCTTCGTTCATGTACTTCCTCACTCCATCCTTCCACCGCTCATTCGGTCTACCTCTCCCTCTCTGTCCCTCCACCTCGCTCTCGTACACCCTATTAGTAATTCTCTCGCTTTCCATACGTTCCATATGGCCGAACCATCTCAAGTTGTTCCTTTTCACACTTTCCAGCACATCTACCTCCACACCACACTTCCTTCTTACTTCCTCATTAGTCTGTCTATCCCTCCATGTAACTCCTCATGCACTCCTTAAGTATTTCATTTCCACTGCTCTCACTCTTGGTCCGAGTCTCTCAACCAACGTCCATGCTTCGCTTCCGTAAGTAAGTGTCGGGATTACCACACTGTCATGCAAGGACTTCTTCACTTCCATACTGACCACCCTATTTCTTGTTACTGCTTTTAGCGTTCCTACAACCCTCTTCCCCTGTTGTACCCTCTCCCGAACTTCTTCATCCATAGTCCCATCTTTACTCAACACACTGCCCAGATACTTAAAAGAGTTGACGATCTCCATTGCCTGACCGTTCAGCTTCACCTCACACTCTGTGACTTCACCCCTTTCGAAGACCATAACCTTGCTCTTCCCCACATTTACCTTCAAATTCCGTTTTTCGCACACTGTTCCAAACTCATTTACCAGACCCTGCAACTCCCATTCATTATCACTCATCAGAACTGTATCATCCGCAAACGGCAGTTGTTTAGTCTTTTTACTGTGTTCGTTCAAGTTTTGGTTTGTTTATTTTACAAGTTTTACATTATTAATATTATTTTTGTATTATTATTATTATTATTATTATTATTATTATTATAGTCTAGAGCATAAATGGCGATGCACCCACTTGACTAACTGTGGTGGTGTTGGTGTTGTGTCGTGGTCGTGTACGCGGTGATGCCAGGTGGTGTCTATGGTCAGGTAGTAGGTGGTATATACGAGCTTCATCCACAACCACCCTACACTCTGGTGATGACCGCACAGCACTCTCTCCCTCCACCACGTCCACCAGGTAGTACGGGCTTTCAATCTGTGACACGTAGGAACTGATAACGGTAGTAGTTGAGGCTTGGTGGCACTGCGATCGCCCCTGCAAAGTAAAATTTGGCCGCGCGAATTTTGAAGCACGCTTTCAAGCACATGCCTTTTAACAAGACACCCGGGCTGCTGCCCTTCTTTCGCGGTGTCCTTTTAACAGGACACCCGGGTTGGAAGGGTTAAAACCCGAGCCAAGTTTTGCTAAAATATGTTTTAATCGCCGTTTTACGCATTTAACCCCTCATTTTCCCTGTACTTCATAGCCCTCCCCACCACTATCGGGCGGCGTGTCTTAACCCTCCAACCCCGGCTAGGGTAGATCGTGACTGTACTCTGTGACCGGGGGTTTTGAGGAATTTTGGTCCATGTTCATTCACCTGTTACTCCTGAAATACATGACACAAAGTTATAAAAAAAAAAAAAAAATGTTGCACAAACCTTCATGTGTAGAATGCCGTTGAGTAGAGGTCTCTAGCCCAAGTGATTGCATAATGGCGAGCGCGGGAAGTGGAGTGATTTTTATGCGGGAAAATGTTCCCGCGTTCGGATGCGTCGCCTTGGCCCAGGCTCCGGCTTGGCTAACCTACTGCGCACTTAGCCACTCGTCGCGCCAGAGTTTTTACCTCCCGGAGTCGATTTTATTTATTGATAGTGATGTTATTATAGTTATTTGGAGTCCAATTATATAAAATATGTGTATTAGGCTATCATTGTCACTAATATTTCACATTTTCACTCGATACCGTAGTTTTTAGGAGTAATTGAGGCTGGTTATTGTTATATTACGCACTAATTATTCGTTATCACAGGTGTTTATTATACTTTGGCCATCTAATATTAGTTCGTGTGTCACTTTCACTTTGGTAAATATGCTTGAGAGAGTGTCACTGATAATGCTCATTTTCACTTGATACGGTACATTTTATTAGTCATTGAGGTAGGTTATTGTTATATTAGGCAGTGATTATTCGTTATCACAGGTGTTTATTATACTTTGGCCATCTAATATTAGTTCGTGTGTCACTTTCACTTTGGTAAATATGCTTGAGAGAGTGTCACTGATAATGCTCATTTTCACTTGATACGGTACATTTTATTAGTCATTGAGGTAGGTTATTGTTATATTAGGCAGTGATTATTCGTTATCACAGGTGTTTATTGTACTTTGGCCATCAAGTATTGGGTGTTGTGTCATTTTCACTTTGATAAATATGCTTTAGAGAGTGTCACTGTCACTGATAATGCTCATTTTCACTTAATACGGTACATTTTATTAGTCATTGAGGTAGGTTATTGTTATATTAGGCACTGATTATTCGTTATCACAGGTGTTTATTATACTTTGGCCATCTAATATTATGTCATGTGTCACTTTCACTTAGTTATATGCTTTGTTAGTTTTATATACAATTTATTGTGTCTTTTTTCACTTATTTATATATGTTTTCATAATACATGACTTTTTTATCACAATACATTGTTTTGTTTCCACTTGTTGCCTATATACATACATATTGTCACTCTTTGGTACTTTCACTATGATTATTAGTTAGTACTCCTGCTTGGTGTGGTACTCAGCAAAGCACGGTATAGCACATAGTGACACCTGGCACTCCACACACTGCATGGTGGTCTTTTTCTGCTTCCTCGGCCTCACCTGGCTGTTCCAGCAGACATGGCACCGCCTTCTGCTAATGGTGACTCCATCTCGATCCAGAGGCAGGTAACCAAGCTTGTGCACATTTAGATACTGTGCACACTGCATGCAGCCCTGAACGGGGGGCACAGGTTGTGCCACTGCCCTCTGTGGCGTAGCATACCTGTCCAGGAGCTCCACCAACACCTGTTTTTGGAACCTCCGCAGGCTACTGAACTTCCTGGGTGTGCGCGGATTCCGAAGCCTGTAGATATTGTAGGCATTCAGCATTGACATGTCCACCATGTGCAGAAAGAACTTTTTGTACCATCTGCACGAGGTACGCAGACAGTCGATGAAGCCTATCTGCATGTCGGACTTGTCCACCAGCCTCATATTTATGTTGTAGTCCATTACAGCATCGGGCTTGGTCACCCTGACTTGGGTGCGGCGATCCACCTTGCCAGTCTCAACCATTTCCCCCTTGTGGATGGTGCTCAGGAGGTTGACCTTCCGCTGGTCGTGCCAGTGGATAGCCAGAATGGGTCCCGACTTCTTCTTGAAGACATCGCCTTTCTTGGTTTTAGGAGGGAAAGTTGGCATGCCCTTCCTTTTCGCTCTAACTGTGCCTACAGTCCCCGTCTTGCGCTGATGGAGGTACTTTGAGAGAGTGGGGGACGTGTAGTAGTTGTCCGTGTAGAGGACGTGATTCTTCTGAAAGTACCGGTTCATCATGGCTTGAACCACTGCTCCGCCAAAGCCAATGAGGGGGTCTATTTCCACGTCCCCTTCCTTCCCGCTGTAGACCAGGAAGTCCAGGACATAGCCAGTTTGGCAATCGCACAGCACAAAGAACTTTATACCAAAGCGATGTCTCTTTGAGGGGTTGTACTGCCTGAAGCTCAGCTTTCCCCGGAACAGCACAAGAGACTCGTCAATACAGACGTTGCAGAAGGGCGTGAAGTATGACGTGAAACGTTCTCGCATCATCTCGTACAACGTCCTAATCTTCCACAGCTTGTCAGAGAGATGCATGTCGGTGTTGGTGACAAGATGGAGCGCTCCGAGGATGTCGAGGTACCGGTCCCGAGAGATGTATTTCCCGAAGGCAGGGGTGGATATCAGATCTTTGGTGATCCAATAGTCAGCCAACCTGTGCTTCTTTACATGAGGCATTAGCATGGTGATTGCCAGGAACACCATGAACTCGGGATGAGTCACTGGGGTCCACCACTTCATGTGGCCCTTGGTCACCTTGCCAAACAAGTTCACCTGGATTTGGTGGTGCTTGTTTGTCTCCTCTATGACAAACTCAGTAATCTCCTTATCAAAAAATGCCTCAAAAAGCTCATGTGGTGGAGCATTGGGGCCTGCGGGAAACCTTGGTGTAACTCCTGAACCCTCCTGTACCTCATCAAAAGGGGTTACATCAGGGTCATTCACTTCATCAGCAGCCACATCCTGCCAGTTGAAAATATAAAATGGGTCCTGCTGGCGACGCTGACGAGGAGCTGCAGCTGGGGCAGCACGCCCACGAAGTTTGGCGGCGCGCACCCTAGGGCGGCCAGGAGCGCGACGGCGCCCAGGCCCAGCCCGGCGGCCAGGGCGGCCAGGAGCACGACGGCCCTGGGCCAAGCGTCTGGGTTGAGGGTCGTCGATGTCCATAAAGTCATCGTCGTTGTCGTCAGAGCCGTCATCTTGCCCTGACGGTGGACCCATGTAATCATGGCCAGAGTCATCTGTGAGGTGCCCTTCATCTTCAGACCTCCCCTCATAATCTCGCGGGGAACGAATGATGTGTGGGCGGCGTGTAGGTCGGCGAGGTGGGGAAGGAGTGGCAGGTGAGGCTCTGTCATCTTCATGCAGAGGTTCGGGGCTCCTTGGCCTACAACGAGTCGTAGACAGCACTGGTTCAGTGTCTGTAGGTGCAGGTATGGATGCGAGGTCAAATACATCGTCAGGAACCTCTGTTGTAGGCTGGAGAGGTGGGGTGGACCCTGGGGAAACTTGCGGGGGCGTATGGCTGGGACCGGCAGGGGTGGAAGCCGCGGGAGCCTCGAACAAAGAGCGCCTACTTGTAGCTCCTTTTTTCACATATTTTCTCCCTTTTCCCTTTTCTTTAGTAGTATGTCTCCTCTCGGGGGAAATAGGGGGTAAATAGGCCGAAAGTGGGGGGTCCTCAACCCTAGGCAGTGCTGGTGGTGGTGGGGAAGAATGGTGGGCGCCTGGGGCAACTTGGGTGGCGTGGGTAGATAAGGAAGACAATGGCGGGTCAACCTCACCCTCACGCTCACCTCACTGGCACCCTCACGCACTGCTCCCTCAACAAGTTTTAGGGCCTCTTTCCTGGCTGCCGCGGCCGCCTTTTCAAGAACTTGCTTCTTATAAAAACGTATCTTGAATGGGGATTTAGCTGGCGAAGGGCTAGGTGTCGTGTCACTCAACCTAAACTTGGTAGTCGACCTAGTGCTGTCCCATTCGCTCACTCTCACTACACTCTCATCACCTTGCACAACTATATCACGTTCAGTACTATCATCACTATCATCGTCATGCTCAAATCCAACAAATTGCGCGTCTCTTTGATGAATTTCGTCTAGATCGTCTAAATCTTCACTATAGTGCGACTGATAAGACTCGGAGCTATCACTGCCCAAGTCATCAACACTATTTTGTCCTTCACCACGTTCATAACTCCTCAAAGCTATTTCAATACCTCCGGGAGTCAACGCATCTTGTACGTGCCTTTGCGTTAGGGCGCGATGAACCTGGGCAGGCGTCGAAGGGAGCATGGAATCGGACACAGGGGAATTACTTTTTGGGCTAGTATCCATGTTGGCGGCAAGGTTGAGACTGTTTTGGTGGCGTACATGGTGTCTGGTGGCGTCGCCTAGCGACCACGGAACGAAATGTTTACGCGCGCCATTCAAAAGCACATACGCAAGCAATGGTACAATGTTGTACCACCCGGGTTCCTCGACTCAAAACATAATGGTACACACGTGTACCACCCGGGGTTGAAGGGTTAAGATCGTTGTATAATGGGGAAAACGGTTTCTCCAAGGGTTGTAATTATTTCCAAACACTAGGCCTATATATTGATGAAAACTAACAGGGAAAAATAAAAAAATCCATGGGAAAATTTGTGACATAAAAATGGAGTTTTTCCCCGAGCTGTCTCAAATAATGGGCTGAGTTGTCTCGCCGTCGTGGCCGAGTTGTCCAAAAGTGGGCCGAGCTGTCCGAGCCGAGTTGTCCCATGGGCCGAGTCATCTAGTCACCCTTTATATGTAGTGTTTGTGTAATCGTCTTTTTATTGCTTCAAATTTTACTATATCGCTACTCTTTGATGCGTAGTGTTTTTGTACCCGTTATCGCATGATGATCAGGTCAGGTGAAGGTATAGAGGGATATGCCTTTACAACGGAACCTCGTATCTACATTCTACTTTTCCGGTAGCATTCAAGGAGACTACTGCAGGACTCTTCTTCTTCTTACCTCTGACCGGGTATAGGCTATCCTAGTGTTTACTAGCCTATACCCCTTTGAAAGGACATTAGCCTAACCTAACAACCTTACCTAGCCTATCCTAGTATTATAGGTGGGGGCTGCTGCCCCCACACCCCCACTTTGACTTAGATTTTTGGTGTATTTGTCTGTGAAGTGGGTATTTTTCAATTTGTTGATAACGAAAATCCTCCATGTGAACTAGGCCTAGCCTATATAGAGAAAAATATGTCGAATCTATTGGTGCCTATTTTCCCTAATAAATTGTTTCTCATAATGTCGCACTAGTGTCCTTGAATATTATCAAGGAATATATTGTTCACCCTTTCAATACAATTATGACGTGTGTGAATTTGTATTTTGTTTGTGTGTGTTCATTGTTTTCTGTTGTGATGTCCCTATTCGGGCTCTGTCTATATGTCTATCTATCTATTTATCTATCTATCTATCTAACCACTGACCTCTGAAGTGAGAGTGCTGGTGAAGATGGCCGTGTCGAAGTCCCACTTGGTGCAAGCCTTCTCCACCATCACCTCCTCCCTCCTCCCTCCCTCCTTCCTCCTCTCCTCCTCCTCCTTCCTCCTCACTCTGGTACGTATAGCTGCACGAGTCCCTGTAAATAAGCAATTTTGATTAGTTAAGGGGAGACGGTCGTTTTGCTGGTCCCTTTTCTCCCTCGTGTTTAGTCCCATTATTTTTCTAGATTTTTAGACGTTCGGCCCATTTGTTTGGCGATTTTAAGACCTTTCGTACCATTTTGTTATAAATTTGGCTCTACAAATTTCACCCGTTCTTCGTAATTTTGTAAGGATTTTAGTCTATCATTAGCAAACTTTTTAGCAAGCAGACAGTTTGAAATATCTTTATTCCACCATTTGGGCTTATTATTAAGGCCTGGACGCCGTATTTTCGATGGTATGCAGTCCTGCACTGCTTTCAGGTAAGTGGTTTCGAATAATTCCCAAGATGTATTTATGTCGTTATTGTTAATTAAAAAGCTCCAGTCAGTTTCTTTAAACATAGCTCTAAGTTTATGAAAGTTTGCTTTCTTGAAATTAGGGATTTTTTCGATGCTGCTATTTGGTTCGTTACTAATAAACTTTAAAGTGAAAGTTATTGTACGATATTGACCAACTATCAGATCTATTATCGCAAGGACTAATTGGTGGTAACTGGTCTGAAGCCACTCCAAAGGTTACAGAGATAAGACAGCGAAACACAGGAGAAATATCTGGAGAAGAAACAAAAGGTGTATGTTGCCTTTATGGACTTGGAGAAGGCCTATGACAGAGTGGATAGAGAAGGTTTGTGGAAAGTACTTACAATATACTGTATGGAGTAGATGGCAAGTTGCTGAAAGCAGTAAAGAGCATGTATGAGGGTGCAAAGGCGGCAGTACGTGTGGAGAGTGAGCAGAGCGAGTTCTTTGACCTGAATATTGGTTTGAAACAGGGGTGTGTGATGTCCCCGTGGTTGTTTACTGTATATATGAATGGAGTCCTGAAAGAAATACTATCAAGAGCAGTGGATGTTGGTGTATCGCTGAAAAGGGAAGGAATTGAGTGGAAGCTACCTATACTGCTGTTTGCGGATGATACAGTTCTGATGAGTGATAATGAATGGGAGTTGCAGGGTCTGGTAAATGAGTTTGGAACAGTGTGCGAAAAACGGAATTTGAAGGTAAATGCGGGGAAGAGCAAGGTTATGGTCTTCGAAAGGGGGTGAAGTCACAGAGTGTGAGGTGAAGCTGAACGGTCAGGCTATGGAGATCGTCAACTCTTTTAAGTATCTGGGCAGTGTGTTGAGTAAAGATGGGACTAAGATGGGACTATGGATGAAGAAGTGCGGGAGAGGGTACAACAGGGGAAGAGGGTTGTAGGAACGCTGAAAGCAGTAACAAGAAATAGGGTGGTCAGTATGGAAGTGACGAAGTCCTTGCATGACAGTGTGGTAATCCCGACACTGACTTACGGAAGCGAAGCATGGACGTTGGTTGAGAGACTCAGACCAAGAGTGAGAGCAGTGGAAATTAATTACTTAAGAAGTGCGTGCGGAGTTACATGGAGGGATAGACAGACTAATGAGGAAGTAAGAAGGAGGTGTGGTGTGGAGATAGATGTGCTGGAAAGTGTGAAAAGGAACAACTTGAGATGGTTCGGCCATATGGAACGTATGGAAAGCGAGAGAATGACTAAGAGGGTGTACGAGAGCGAGGTGGAGGGACAGAGAGGGAGAGGTAAACCGAAAGAGAGGTGGAAGGATGGAGTGAGGAAGTATATGAACGAAGGCGGTGCTGATTGGGGGGAGGGGCGTCGACTGACTGGGGACAGAGGTGCATGGGGGCGGTTCGTTCGTGGCCACCCCTTCGGGGATCACGGCATCAGGCAATAGATAGATAGATGATTTTATGTAATAGAAAACTATGAACACACAAAAGCAAAACACAAATTCACACACATCTAGGTCATACTACTGTAGGCTACTATTAATAATAACACAATGATATCAATACAGTACACTTACAATAAATATATACCGGTATCACAACATTAACTTGCAAATAAACCTAATTCATGAAAACAATTAAAATAATTAATGCATGTGGTACTAAAAGGATTTGAACCTAGGATACTCACATTCCGCGCACTAACCATTATGCTATCAAGACAGTTAAAGGTTTATATAGTTACCAGAAATAATAATCTTGACAGATAAAATATCTTTACTAACCCTCTACCTTCAAGAAGTTCTTCCTAAACTGAATACAAATTTCTAATGATAGCCACAATAATATTAATAAAAGTCTAGGGAGGATATTATAAATATATGAAATATAACCTTTTTCCCTTAACTCTTTACCTTCAAGAACAGGGTGTCAAACAACACCAATTTTGTTTGAACACTTCAAAGAATATGAGAAGGCATATAGGAAACTTATCATCAAGTAGTGTTGTTTTGCCCATTTTATCATTTCCCCAAGACATATTTCGAACTATAAACCATACTGTCCGCTATACATATACAATAATAAAAACACAAAGAATGGATTTGGCTTTCATTTCACACCCTGTTCAACAAGTTCTTCCTAAACTGAATAAAATTGTATAATGATGGGCACAATAACATTAATAAAGGCATCACAATAGAATGGATAAAAGATACGGCAAAATAACTCTACTTAACTTTGGAACGACCTATACAATTAAGTGAAAGTTCTGCAGACTAATAAGCAACTCCATGGTTTCCAAAAAATCGTCATAAACTGAGTAAAATTGTCTATTGATAGCCACAATAAAAGCATCTTAATACTAACACTTAATGTTACTGCCTGAACATTTTACTTCCACTTTACTAAGGTTGTATAGAAGGAGGTGTACAGTCGGTTGGGCCACGGCATGGTTGGCCCGCAGTGTACCGTTATCCTCCCCCCCGAATCCAAGGTAAGTTTACCCTCTATTGGCTCAATAATAGCATGCTCCAAAGGCCAATCATTCGATTTTTCTCGACCAGCAGCTTCTATACATGGTCGTAGGTTGCAATTTCGACCTGCCATTCGCCCACAATCGAAAATATTTAAAAAAAAATCCACTGTAAGATGATAAAAGTGGTCTGATTAGCATTTTATATATGATGTGGGATAAGGGAACTTTTTGAGACCACTGTATCTGGTTTAGCTCGGATTATTGGATAAATAAAATCACTCATGTGTGACTAAATTTTATTGATGCATCATGCAAAAATAAAATTAGCATTTGGTGGGAAGAATTTAATAATATACCAGTAATATTTTCAGTACACAAAACCTAAGGTCAAATATCTAAGCTTTATCAGACATCATATTTCAACTGAAAACTACAAATAATAATTTAATGACATGCACAAATGTTCATACATAACATAAAGCACATACAGTATACTGTAGTTCTGTGCAATAAATATATAAGTTCTAATGAAGGCTATTATGATTTCTTAAGTTTCACTTCAGCACAGTTCACTACTGAAAGTTAAGGTTGTGGTGCACATCCTTTCAGGGTTCATTATGACATTTTTTGTACACCTAATAGCTGCAAAAAACATGTAGACTGAGTATACTGTACTTCACCTTGCTTATGCACCTTGAATTATCATAATTATTTCACTGCTGTACTTCTGAAATTAAAAGAGTTTCCGAACATTGCACAATACAGGTTGTGCACTTTGGAGATCCTTTAGAAGACAGGAACCAGGTAACACCAGAAAAGCAGAAATAATTTTGTTTGAATGAAAAAATAATCATCAAAACCCTCAATAACAATGAAACAAAACATCACAATATCCCCCCACAATATCAGGTATCAGAGGTATACAGTACCGGTATATGGACAAAGGTACGAGTACACCCACAGACGTGCGTGTCATGCTTCTATAATTAATACTCTGGTTATAGGTTAAAATTTATGTATGTATTTACTCAGGCCCACTCCCCACTATTCCTAAAAAAAAATCTGGGGGTGGCCGACTCAAGACAGAGCCCAAACAGGGACAACACAACAGAAAACAATGAAGACACAAAAACAAAACACAAACTCACACACATCCAGGTCACCCAGGAGACGACCCAGAGACCAGGGTCACCAAGGTCCCTCCAGCACTCTCCCGGCCCCGGACCACCCGGAGAGGCTCCGGTCTCAGCAGGCAGACATGCAGCGAAGCCGAAACCCCAAGCCCACCTGTGGGGATCGTTTTTTACACCATACCCGAAAGAGGATTTATGGAGCTCCGATCTTACTCTCGACCATCTGAAAAATTTTACCAACACACCTAAACTTCGTTAAATGCGGAAATAGCCTCACGAAAATATCAAGCCCTGGTGGGAGCACGAACTCTCGACCCTTGGGTGTGAGGCAGACACCTTACCAGTTAGACCAATAGAGATATCCCTCTTGGCCTGTTCGGCTCAGGGTATTTCCGCATCCGAGGTCTGTTTAGGTTAGCCTATTTTCACTGACTTTACACTTCAGATGGTTGAGAGTAAGATCGGAGCTCCATAAATCCTCTTTTGGGTATGGTGTAAAAACCGATTCCTACACACCCACCACAATTTCAAGCGCACCCTTCATAAATACTGGCTCCCCGGGCCATGCGCCCGACGGACTACTATCTAGTCCAACCTGCGCCCGACCCCCTCTCCCAAATGACCACGTGTTCACTCTATTTACAAGCATTCTCTATTCATTCCTGTTTATTACCACTTCCCTTGCCTGATCTACAGGCATTCCTCTATCATTCAAAGCTTGTCTTACACAGTCTCTCCATCTCAATGGGAGTCTTCCTACCCCTCTATCTAACTACTGTACTAACAAACAAAACCTTTATATTCAAGGTTTGTTCCGTGTAACTCAGGAGTATTGTTGTACTAAACCAATAGAGGAAAATATATTAAAGGTGGGACAGCACTTTTGTCTGTGGATGTACAAAGTATATGCAGTTGTCCAGTCTCTGTTAACTAAAGGGTCTCTTAATGCCAACCACTCAGTCAAGTTGCCACCTGCCGAGACATCAACCTGGGGCAAATGCTGTGTAGATCTTGCCATATTTTACCACCATAGCAGGTTAACACCCAAAAATCGGGACCGTTTGTAACATCAACTACCTGCCAAGCGGGCATATTTACCGAAAATGAGCTTCATTCCATGCTCTTTTTCATGCATAAACAAGAGCCAGAGCGTAATACAATTATGTATCCGTGAAAGGGCGATAATAGCTTTCCAATGACACCTGAATCATCCTTGTACGACCACGGGTTATCTTGTAGCGAATGCCCAACCGGAGGTGAATAACCCTAAAATAAGGTAATTTCCTCAGATTTTTCCTTGTCTCGCGAGGCCGGAGGTGTGGAGGTAGGCGGCGGTAGTCCCACAACCGGCCCAGTGGTGGTGCCGAGCTGTCAGACCCCGCCTATCGTCCTCCCAACGCACATATTCTCTCTCAGAGCCCCTAATGTGCTCAAAATGCCGCCCGTCATATAACGGTCATTGTTGGTTAAGGGTTAATGCATAGTATTATTGATGATAAATGATCTTACTCACTTCAAACAATATTACAGAAGGGTAAACTCATAAACTTGCCATCAAACTATATAGGCTATAAACATGTGAGAACAGTAAATCATGTCACTCATTCACAGTACTTGTCCCAGGTTCATGTTTGCCAACTGTACAAATGCGCTAATAAGTCATGGCTCGGCACCAAGTATGTTTTCATCAATAATTGGCATCAGCAATATCTTAGCTTCATTTCTTCATATCCAGTGAAATATACAAACACATTCCTACGCTTACCTACCCTATTCAACATCTGACAGACATTAATACAGCACAGAGCAACCCAAACGTAATGACAGCTGGGACATGATTTATTAGCACGACCGTACATCGCTAGTCTGCCTTTATAAGTGACTCTACACAGGCCACAGGCCGTAGCTCGATTGGTAGAGCCTTCACCTGCTAACCGTGAGGTTGACAGTTCGAGCCTCGGGCCAGCCAGTGTGTTATTGGCAGACGTCAGTGCTGTTGGTGAATGACGTCAGTGCTGTTGGTGAACGGTGCGGTCTAGCAATCTGTGGCAACTATTCACGAAGTCCCTGATTCATCAGGGCACCCACCCTAGCCGTGCTATTCAACAGGGAGTGTATGGTGGTAAAAACTGCATCATCATCATCTCCAGAAATATTACAATGGGATACTGTAGCTGCTTATGATGAATATTATGGCAACTTTTAAGACCAGTGGCCACTTTTAATATAGTGAAGACATTACGTTACCTCAATCCCATTCTTAAGCCGGTGTCACACGAGTTATTTCCGTAAATTTTTACGAGCAATTGTAGTCTGGCAGCTTTAATATCTCAGTTATACCAAAATTCAGTCACCTAGCATAATCTACCTTCAGTCTAGTGTCCAATCCAATGCTAAAATATAAAAAAATACCATGAGAAATAACTTGCTCATCGAAAATTGACGGAAAACCTCTCGTGTGACAACGGCTTTACAGACATCAAATCACAAGGCTACAAAAACTGTGCATATCATAGCATTACTATAACGTATACCTAAAGTACAAAGTATGCCTTAAGGGAGGATGGGCCAGTTTTCGGGACCACTTTTTCCTTCATGTTTAGCCCCATTAGTTTCAGATGTTAAGATGTTTGTCCCATTAGTTAGTCGATTTTAAGACCTTTCGCCCCATTTCTTCCTCAATATTTAGACCTTTCGTGCTATTTAGGTGTCGATTTTTTCCCTGGCGAACAATAGTCAGCCTGTAATGTTGGAAGAACCGGCCTTTGGCCGGAATTGTTTTTACCGAAAAATGTACAAATTAATCTAGAAGGGGGATTTAATGGATGTTTTTTACCAGTAAAAAATTGACACCTGGATGGGGATAAACCTCTTAAAACAGTAGGCTGAATGGGGCCAAATGGATACAAGCCAGAGAAAGATAGAAAAGGACAGAACAAAAACAGGTCACCCCCCTTAAGTTCATAGGAATTAAAACTTCCCCAGTATTAATTTTGCACTTACTAGAATTCTAACCATCTCATTCCCTCACCAGTTTACTGAGGACTATGGTATAGGTAACGCCAACGAACTTGACAATAATCGTGACCCCTGACCTCTCTGTAACTCAAAAGGGCCTAAAGCAAACGGGATGTAAATATCCACACCTATTTCCTGGTGGACTCTTCCCAAATTATAGAAACGTCAGCCCGATTGCTTTCATTCTTTTCGAGTTATAAGAAGTTAAGGGGACAAGATTATTGTCAAGTTCGTTGGTGCTACCTATAGTATGTTGGGAAATGGGAAAAATAAGTATGACTGGATGGTATATTGGTTTCTTTGATGAATCCAGGCCCTGGAAGGTAAACCCAAATACCCTCCACTTCCCACATGCATGTTGGTGTCAAAATGAACAACATCGTCACATACAACTGACCAATTGCGAGTATCAGGTTACTGTATTAAGAAAGTTTAAGCTGTAGTTATCAATATTTAGCAGAAATACAAAACATTATGGGTTTGTGATGATTAGAAATTACATTACCGATACTGTATGTTCAATTTGACTTAAATACATACAGTAGGTGTATACTAAAAAATTAGTTTTGCCTTTATATTGGCTAAATATCAATGGTTAAAGGTTTAACTTCCTCAAAGCAAGTTAGGACCTTTGGTCATCATACATATATACACATTATATATTAAAATAAATCATCATCTCTTTGACAGCTCTGATACAAAACCAGCCATAAATGAAATCCTTGGATGGTCAATTTCTAAGAAATTTCTAAGCTGTGCATCTGTTGCTGTATGTGCTGTCCTAAAGTAAACCAAGATTGACATAGGTTCTGGGTTAACTATAAAACCAGAAAGGGTATAATAATTCTGACATGATAAGTAAGGTTCTGGGTTTTCCACAAAGTATGGTTAATAGATTCTGGATTAGTTATAAAATCAGGAAAGGTATACTGTAATTCTTTATTATTATTATTAAAATAGGGATTCGCACCAAGCCTAAAAAGACTATGTGGCACCAAAAGAAACTTTGTGGAAAAAAACCCACCGGAGTTGTTGTGGGGCTGGGCGCAATACGGAGTAGAGGAGAAGACTAGGAAACACAAATTAAAGAAGCTGAAGGAGACGGGTATGGAGGAGAAACCGCATAAGATGTGGGAGGGAGAAAGTGGGGGACTCTCCAAGCATATCGGCTAAGACAAGGGGGCGATTAAGGGAGGATATGAAGGGGAATGCCCGCCGTCGGGCATTGGAGAAACGCGGACAGTCGATCAGGAGATGCTGGACAGACACCGGAATATGGCAGCAAGGACAGAGCATGGGGACATCACAGGACATCAAATGACCATGCGTGAGCCTAGTGTGGCCGAGCCGAAGACGGGCTAGAGCGGTCTCCCATCGACGGTTGCGATGAGAGGAAGACTTCCAAGGTAGGACGGAAGGTTTGACAGAACGCAGTTTGACATCAGACACCCTCATGGAGGTCCATTCGTCCTGCCAGCGCTGATGTAGTAATTGAGTAACACGCGGGAAGTAATCAGATGCAGGAATACGCCGTGGAACGAGTCGGTGAGAGGTAATAGCAGAGCGGGCGAAAAAAATCAACCCGCTCATTGCCAGGAACTCCAACATGACTCGGGACCCAACAGAAAGACAGGGACTTCAATTTAGTAGCGATGCGGAACAACCATGAATCTCCAGCACTAAGGGGTTAACAGCGGGAAGAGACTGAATACTCTGAAGAGCACTAAGGGAGTCACTAAAAATTACAAAGGTATGCAGGTGCGAACAAAAAATAGTACGTAGGGCAAATAAAATAGCAAATAACTCGGCCGTAAAGACACTAGCACATGATTGGATGTGACATTGGAAGGTCCGGTCCGGGAACACAACCGCAAACCCTGTACCGGCGGAGGTTTTGGAACCATCAGTGTACACTGGAACGGCTGAAGAGTGGTGTAGCATATGTTCCGCAAACTGAGCATAAAGCAACTGTGGGGTTGAAGAGGCCTTAGAGTGGGGGAGGGCAGCTGTATTAACGGTAGGTCGAGGGAGTAGCCATGGGGGGAACTTTGACTGTCGGAGGGGTAGCACCGATGGAATGGGAAAAGAGAAGGAGGCTAGTAAAGCAGAGACCCGACCGGGGAACGAAGTAGCAGACACAGATGGGGCTAAGCCGGAAGCCGTGGGAGGAAAACCAGCCGAACTGTGTTGCAGAAGGCGAAGATGACATCGAAGGGTCAGTTTATCCCGCCTGGATGATAGCGGAGGGACACCTGATTCAGCATAAAGGCTAATAACCGGAGTAGAGCGAAAAGCCCCTAGCGACAAGCGCAGACCGTGATGGTGAAGGGAGTCTAGGCGCTTAAGGTTTGTACGTGCAGCGGAGGCATATACCTGGCAGCCATAATCGATCTTGGAGAGAATAAGCGTTGTATGGAGGCGCAGAAGAGTCGTCCGGTCCGCACCCCAAGACAAGTGGCTAAGGGTTTGTAAGAGTTGAAGCCGTCGGGTGGTGGAGGTCAGTAACTAAGTAATGTGCGGGTACCATGTCAACCGAGTATCGAAAATGAGACCTAAGAATGGAGCTGAGGACCTGTAAGGCAGAGGGCGGTTATACAACGTAAGAACAGGATGCGGGACTGTATGGCGTTTTGTGAAGATGACGGCACAAGATTTCGAGGGCGAAAACCGAAAACCATGGGCCGTAGCCCACTGCGCAGCTGCATCGATGGCCTTCTGCATGAGATTTTGTAGGGCAGCGATATCCAAACCCACAGCGTAAATAGTGAAGTCGTCCACATACAAAGAAGCACGGACACCAAGAGGGAGAGAAGAAATAATACCATTAATAGCTAGGATAAAAAGGATGGTACTAAGAACACAACCCTGTGGGACACCGTCGTGTTGGGGGTACGTTCGTGAGAATGTATTCTGAAGCTTGACTCAGAAAGTACGATCACGGAAAAAGTTCTTCAAGAATACTGCCATGTTGCCAGACACACCAGAACGTAAAAGGGTATGAAGGATGTTGTATTTCCAGGCAGTATCATAAGCTTTTTCAAGATCGAAGAATACAGCTAAAACTGACTTGGTGTCCGAAAAGGCGTCGCGGATAGACGTCGCCTATCTCAATAATGGGTCCAAAGTACTACGGCCCTTGCGAAAGCCATATTGAAAAGGCGACAGGATGCCTCGCGATTCTAGGAGCCACATTAAGTGGGAGTGAACCATGCGTTCTAATAATTTGCCTACACAACTGACCAGGGCAATGGGACGGTAATCTGCTGGTGCATGGCCTGACTTACCCGGCTTAAGGAATGGGAGAAGGATGGCATGTCTCCACTCAGCCGGAAAAAAGCCTGTGGACCACAGACGGTTGTAGATGGATAAGAGAAAGCCAAGCGCAGGTGGAGATAAGTGCTTCAGCATCAAGTAATGGACACCGTCCGGGCCTTCACATATATCCTTACAGGCTCCCAGGCTAGACTCAAGCTCAGCCCGGGAGAAGGGGGCATTGAAGAACTGATCAGATGATAAGGCGAAGTCAAGTCGCTTAAATTCAGAATGGCGTTTATGCATCTGGAAGGAGGGCGGGAGATGGGAGCCAGTGCTAACATCACTGAAATGTTGTCCCAACATATTGGCCACCAGAGACGGGTCGCCCACAATGCCAGTGTTGGTATGGAGGACTGGGGCCGGCGTAGGCGCATGTTTCCCTGCAATCTTCCTGACGCAAGCCCAGACTTGCGGAACAGGTGTATCTGCGTTGATAGTAGAGGCATAAAACATCCAGCTAGATTTTTTTGCAGAGCGGATTGTACGACGGAAGACGGCATTAGCCTGTTTGAAAAGAGTATACGCATCCCGCTCATATAGAGAGCCTTTTTTCCGACGGAAACTCTTCCACTTGGCTCTTATATTGCGTAAAGCCGAAGTGCACTGAGCAGTCCACCACGGTACACACTTAGAAGACATACTCCGAGTGGTGCGTGGAATACAGTACAAGTACAGTATAGGCAGCATGGAGCACAATCAGGAAACTGGTAAGCATGGCATCAAGGTCCGGGAAAGCAGGGGTCGGAGTAGGCGGAACGGCGAGATCAGCTAAAGATGTCCAGTCGGCACGATCGAAACACCAACGGGGAGGGCGCGGCACTGGGGAATAAGACGTAGGGGAGAGAACAATCGGGAAGTGGTCAGTCGCACAGTAATCATTAAAGACCTTCCAAGTAAAATCCAAGGATAGTGTAGGGGAACACAGAGACAAGTCAATACATGAGAAGGTACGGGTGCCGCTATCAAAATGCGTAGAGGAACCAGTGTTTAAAAGAAATAAATCGTGCGTACGAATCAGAGCCTCAAGGGAACGACCACGTGTATTAACGGTAGAGTCACCCCACAGGGAATGCCTGCAATTAAATTCCCCTAAATGGAGGAAAGGTGGAGGTAAGAGAGAAAGGAACCTGTTTAATTCTGGAACATCGATCGGGACCGAGGGGGAAAGGTATATGGAAACTACTGTAAGCCAGCGTGAAAGGAACACTCTGGCAAGCGTGCATTTAAGAGAGGTACGGATAGTTAACGGAGACACTGGGACATCATGATGTACGAGGAGGCAAGTATCATACTGGGATTGGGGAGAACTTATATAAGAGTAAAAAGGTATTGGGGAGGGGGCATTAGATAAACGTGATTCTTGTAAACTAATAACAAGTGGGCTAAACCTAGAGATAAGGTACCGAAGATCAACACGATGTGCTGCAAAACTACGAATGTTCCATTGTAAAACGGACATTAAAAAGACAAAAAATATTAAAAAGACGCGTACAAGAGGGAAGAAAAGACGTACACTATATACAACATATTTACAAAATACAGTTAACACCGTGGGTGGAAAATATAACCAAGAGAGGCTAACGATGGGAAATAATAGCAGGAATTGGAGAAGACGTTGAAGGGGAAGACTGGAAACCGGGGGGCATAGGGAGGTCTAACAGAGAAAGAGGAGAGGAAGGAGGAGGGCCGAAAGAGGTAGGAAGGACGGACGGCGGGTGGGAAGAGAAGGAGGGGGTAAGGGCAGGAGAAGGAAGAGGGGGAGAGTCAGGAGGAGGAAGAGGAGGAGGGCCCGGAGGAAGGCCAAAAGGGGGAGTGGAGGAAGAGGACGGGGTAGGGGAAGGCGGGAGAGGGGTAGGGGGGAGAGAAGAGGGGGTAGGATGAACTTCGGCATGAACAGTTGAAGGCGGCAGGTGGGAAGAACGGATAAATTCATCAATCTTAGGTAGGGTTTTGTAGGAGAAATCTAGGGACGCAGTGACGGGAGGAGGAGGAGACTGGACGGAGGGAGGAGAAAGGGAAACAGAAGGAGAAGTAGGCGACTTCTTCTTCTTCTCGTAGGGATTTGAGCTCTGCACATCACGGAGACCACCCTTACGTTTAAAAGAGGAAGCGGGAGAGGAAGAACGGAGCACAGGAGCCCGTTTGGTAGAGGAGAAGGGAAGTTTAGAGCGAGTAGGAGATTTGGGGCGACTAGAAGAGGAAGATGACGGAGAACGGGGGGGAGGCTTGGAACGGTGAGAGCGTTGAGGGAGACTAGAAGAGGAGGAACAAGGAAGAGAGCAAGATGAAGGGGCAGAAGTAGGAGAAGGACTGAGAACAGAGAAAGTGTTAGACAAAGGGACAGAAAAGGAAGAGACGGAAGGACGAACGGAGGAGACAGAAGAGGAGGAAGGAGAAAATCCGGGAGAAGCACCGGTAGAAGGAAGAGAGGCAGATGACGAAACTGGTGCGACCGGGGGGACGGAGGGAGCGGAGGCGGTGGAAGGAACTGAGGAACCAGAAAAAGAGGGGGGCGTGGTAGAGGGAGGCGAAGAAGAGGAGGGAGGAGACAGAGTCTTGGAAAATGACTGAGGGGTGAAGCCCAAGCGACGAGCCTCTTGGTGGGCTGCGGTGAGCGTAAGGCCGTGTCTCGCTTTGAGGACAGCAACCTCAGACTCGAACAGATGAACGGGGCAAATCTTAGAGTCGGCCGAATGAGACCCGCGGCAATTAAGGCAGAACTGGGACGTTGACTGACATTCGCCAACGGCATGTCCGGACTGCGCACAGCGCGGGCAGAGTGGGCTCTCAGCGGCTGTACGGCAGAACTTCGCCGGGTGGCCGAAACGCCAGCAGCTGCGACACTGGAGTGGACAGGGAAGAGACGCAGTCACGGGGAGGCGAGTACCACCGACAATAACATGGGCGGGAAGGGAAAGTCCATCAAAAGAGATCTTGGCAATGTTAGCGGGATGGCGGCGAAGGTCGCGAGGAGGGATAGTGTAGCATACCACACTAACCATCTTGTGGTCTTGAGCGACAACGATGTCCTTGACGAGGTCGGCGCAATCCGCGAATGGACGACCCCCGAGACGGATGGAAGCGGGGATCAGGACAGTCCCTGTACAGGAGTTGAGTTGTTGATCTTTTTTAGCCGGGATGGGGGTGCCAGAACAATCGACGAACGAGGACATAGCAGTAGCCTGAAGTTCGTTTTGGACGGTAACAAGACGAGAGGCATCATGGCGGGAGTGGAAGGTGACGTCCTTTCCCACCTGTTGAAGGAGACGCAGGTGGAAGAGGAGGTCATCACCGGCTAGAGGCGCAGAAGCAGGGATGGAGAAAAACTTAGTAAAGGAAGGAGGTGCAAAGAGAGAGGACAGAGGGAGGACCGAGGAGCGAGGACGAGAAGAGGACGAAACTGGAGAAGAAGAGGAAAGAGAACGAGGGAGGGAGGGCAGAAAAGGTCGAGGGTGACATGACTAGAGGGAGAAGAGGAAGACGCAGAAATAACTACAGGAGAGGAGATGAAAGCCTAGGTAGTGGAGGGTGGAGAAAGACGTGACGAAGACGGAAGGGTAGTAGAAGGATTCGGAACGGTAATGGACGAGAGGGACGAGCGACGAACGAGGGATATTTCAGCGGGCCGGTCGAGAGCACCCAAAACCATCCCCGACTCACCGTGCTCCCGCGGTGAACCGGACTGACAGCCAGACAACAGACCCCCAAGTGGCAGGCTGCATGCCACAAGGGGCTCACTCACCGGAACCACTGAAGCAGAAGCCATAAACAGGGAAGAACAGGGAAGAACAGGGAAAAAAGCATAAGTCATCACCATAGCAAGAGAAAAGGGGGCAAAGCATGGAAGAAGATACTGCGGTTACCAGGTGCCCCTGGCAACGAAAGGGAGAAAGACCTCCGCAGGGCCACGAAACCCAGAATGCGGCCAATTGAGATGGGACAGGTCTCGGCTTTGAGCTAGGGACCTTGTACAACCCGGGCATTTGTCCTGCAGCTTTGTCCCACGGAGAACGGGGCCGGCGTAGTCACCTGACACACTCACTGGGAAGAGAGAAGGGAGTCAGAAACCCCAAAGCAACCCTATAGTGCCTATCCTCCAGCAACGAGCCTTGCGAGCCCTGGCCGGCAGCACCTGTCGCCAGGTGGACTCTGCCAACTCAGCAGTGATCAGAGACACCAAGGCGAAGCCCTAAGGAAACTAGAACCTCCGAAGCAGTTAAAGAGAAAGGAAGGAAGCAAACAGTGAAGTCAAACGGAAGGGAAGGGAGGGACGGGACCACAAAAGTTCAAGGGTGGGAGACCGGCCTCTGATGGCAGCCCCAGGAGAAAGCGGAAGAGGGAAAAACGAAAACCAGAAAGGAGGAGAAAGAAAAGGACAGGACCAAATTAGATGGCGGTGATAGGGAGAGCGGCCAAGAACCTTGGCCGCTCCACCTACAAGCCCGGAAGCCCCCAAACGGCGGAAACGAGTCATGTGGCAAGGGGGACTGTAATTCTTTAATACAGTGGCGTATATAGGGGGGGGGGGGGAGGGGGGGCACTCGGCCATGGCCCCCCCCTTTTGTCCCTAGTTTAGTGAGTAAAGTAAGCTCTCTCTCTCTCTCTCTCTCTCAACTTCATTATTTAAGTTTAGTTTTAGTTTAATCTTTTTTTTTTCTCTCTCTCTCATTAATGCCATTTTGCGAGTTTTAGTTTATTTTTTAAATGTTTCATATAAAAAGTAATATTGCAATTTCCATAAGTTCCAGGAATGAATGAATCAACAATTGTATAGTATTATGATATAGATTATAGCAGTTTTTTTATACATACTGTAGAATTCCCTAATTAAATATTTGTCAAACAGCTCTTTTTTTGTTTAGCCAACATATATAATCTTCTGTATATTGTTTTACCATTGAATATCAAATTAGTGCAATATATCCCTGCTGAGGCCTCAAAAGGACCCTAAAAATGCTTGATTTACAAAAAAATCCTGGGGGGGCTTACAGCGCCCCCCCCCCAGACGTAGAGGCTCGCTTCGCTCGCCCACCCATTATATAAAATTTAAAATAATGGATTCACCCCTATGGCCCCCCCCTTCCCAAGGGCCTAAATACGCACTGATAATCTTTATCACTAGGGTTCTGGCTTCAGCCATATTATTAACCCGGGAACTGCGGGGAGACTCTTAAGAGTTCCCCCGGCGGACTGCGGGGAGACTCTTAAAAGTGAGTGAAAAAAAATATCAACTTTTGACATAGAAAAAAATATATATTTTTTATTTTTATTTTTTTATTTTTTTATTTTTTTTTGGCCCCTGGACCATGCAAAATCTCAGTCCTCTACCTCCCCTCCTTCCCCACTTTCCTCCTCTCCTTCAGTTATCACCTATTTTCCCTGTTATTCCCTTATTCTGAGGTATATTTTCGTGCTAACATTAGCGAGTTGCAAGCAGGGTGTTGTCATCACTGATGGCAAGCGAGTGCAAGAGAGAGAGAGAGAGTATCGATCGACTGTGTCTCAGTGGCCTTGGGGGAAATTGGCGGGAAAGCAGCTTGCCTCACCCATACATTATACAACTCGCGGGCTATATCTCCGATTTTGACCATCCAAACGCTGTTTTCACTCGTTTTATTGTTGTTTCAGGTTAATACCTTTATAATCAACCCATAATAGGCGCATATGGATAAGTATTAATGCTATTAATGGCACAATTAATATTTTAGTGACGGAAACACCTCAAATACGTCAGCACAGGGGGACGTTTCCAATTACCCCCATGCGCACTTGTTAGGTTAAGAACCTTTAACAATAATAAGTCTCAAACCCTTACAGTATACAGGGTACAGTAGTACTAAGAGCACATTCATCATAAGTATTGATACTGATTTTATCCAGCTCTTTAACCCGTCCAGTACCAGAGGCGTCCCATTTATCATTTTCTGGCAACAATTAGACAATTTTATTAAGGTTAAGAAGGTTCTCTAGCAATAATAAGGCTTCAAACTATCTCTACCAACCTTTTTAGCTACAACAAACCTTTCGTTAGCTGCACAAAATCGTCTAAAATATACTAAAAATACATTATAACACACATCGCTGGTACTCAAAGGGTTAAGGACCCCTTGTAGTGTTTAGAGGTTTTTAACTCTTCTAGAGGCGGCCTTAGGAGGGCTTGTGCCCGGTTGACTGATAGAAATTATCTTTCTGCCTTAACCCTTTCAGTATCATGGGTATTATTATATGATTATATTCACATGAGGAAGGATCTGTGGGAGTTACAGAGTTAATTGATAGTTTTATCCTTTTCAACAAATCATCAATATATTTCAAGGGGTTAAGTCACTCGTAGGATAGAGCTAATGTCTGCAACTCTCACAAATATAAAAAAAAACTACATCAACTAAAATCTGCATCAAAGACAAAACATGATGCAGCAGACTCTTTGTTACACCATTTATAAAAAATCTTAAATATAGTAACCAGAATTGCATCATAAAAAAAGGAGATACAACCGACAAATGTTATAATCTAAAAAATAGTGAGATATCAGTATTTAACCCGTCCACCACCAGCGACGCGTCTGGCGCGTCGGCGATGTATGTAACGCACAGCCCCAGCGACGCGTCTGACGAGTCACCCTAATTGCTCCGACCGTAACCTAAGGTGTAGCCACTCGAGAGGGCTCAGATTTGTATGGGAACTGTGTACGTATCCCACGCAACCGTGACGATGGTTGAAAACTCTCAAAGTCCACGTGCGTGCGCGTGAGCGCGCAATAACCTGGTTTTTGGGGGTAATTGCCTTCAATTTTTTACTCTTGTAAAATACGTTTTCGGGGGCTCTGTAGGACCATTCTTTAAGCTTTTTGAGCGGTTTTTCGTGGTTTTTCCTTCATTCCTAACCCATTCGCTATTGTTTCTGGAATAAAACCATTTTTTGAAAACCGGCCGGGTTCTGGTGAACAAACAATACAAAACTAGCCGGGGCTCCACGGGTTATAAAAAAAAAAAAATAAAAAAAAAAACGGCTATCGAATATCACGCTGCAAAAAATGCAGGAAAAGGCTATTAACACCAAAGCTATGGAATTTAGTAATGAACTCATACATTATGTGCATTTCAGGTTCTTGCACCATTCATATGTTATCTGGGGGAAACAAATGTTAAGGGGGTCACCTGCTTTTTTTTATTTCTCTCCTTTTCTCTGGCTTGTATCTATTCGGCCCCATTCAGCCAACTATTTTAAGACGTTTATCCCCATCTAGGTGTCAATTTCTTCGTGTCGAGCGATAGCGAGCCAGCATTATATGAAAAAATCCGGCTTTGCCGGAGAAATTTTTCTATTTAAAAATGTACAAATTTAGCCTGCTGTCAAAAACATTTTAAAAATATGCTGGCTCGCTACCGCTCAGTGGTCTGGTTAATCTGCTCTACATAACTAACTAACCCCTTAAGAACCACAATACTACACTAGTCATATAGGAATATGTCTGATGGATGGTCCATAAAAAAACAAAAATCATCCTGGTGTACCTATTGCAGTTTTGTTTCACTTGTAGGATATATCTATAAATTGTAATGTTATAAACTGTGTAATATTTGCAGACCAAATAAAAAAAAAATCGGTTTCAGTTTCAAAAAAATAAATGTTCCGTTTAATTATGCTTTATCAGTTAACGACAAATTGGGGTTGAAAGGCAAAGTTAACCTTTTCAATCTAATATCCATGGTTTTATTTAATTAAAGATGAACAAGGATTAACCTGCTAACAAGGGTAAGACCTTTTAAAACAAATGCTACCATTAGACAATTTACCTCTTGTAGCAATAGACCCCTTGGAATCAAGGGGTCAATACTCTCATGCTGGTTAGGTTGTCATTAGTTAATACTAGAGATCTTGTAGTAATTGGGGATCTTTAACTCTTGCCATATTGGTCAATTTGTATTGCTAGCCACTCTACACTTATTTGTTTTTTCTATCCATAACAATTATCTGCCAATAATTATGTGCCATTATTGGATATCAGATGTAAAAATATAATGAGTAGGCCAACAATAGGCATCCAAAATGGAAGTTAGTTTCTCCCTCTCAACAAAAGATTTCTATGAAAGATTACTTGCATACTGCAGTAGCATAGGAAGTTTTGACCCATGGTCTAACCCAGGGGTCGGCAACCTGCGGCTCAGGAGCCGCATGCGGTTCTTTCAAGACATTTGTGTGGCTCCAGAAGCTTCAGAAATAATAATTCTTCCTTCAAAATCTATCTACTGTATCTATCTATTGCCTGACGCCGTGATCCCCGAAGGGGTGGCCACGAACGAACCGCCCCCATGCACCTCTGTCCCCAGTCAGTCGACGGCCCTCCCCCCAACCAGCACCGCCTTCGTTCATATACTTCCTCACTCCATCCTTCCACCTCTCTTTCGGTCTACCTCTCCCTTCAAAATGAAGGCATCATATAACACATTCAAGGCAAAATTAGATTTGTTATATTCAACTTTTTTTGTAGAAGTGGGAGCTTATTATAATTTTAAAGTTCTTAACAATTAAATTAGTGTAATCATAAGTATACCCAAATTTCAAAAACTTATAATGGGGAGACTAATTAAAAACTGACTTTTAATATGAATTACTACCACTGAAATCTGGGTTTACTTTACCGTAGACTTATATAATAGGTAACAAAATATGGTTATAAACAACTGAGGAACAAATTGAAGGACAACAAATGAGGAAAAAATTCAATGAAAAAATTAAGGGGAAAAAATAGAGGAAAAACATTGAGGGGGAAAATTGAGAGAAAAATGAGTGGAAAAATTTAACGATAAAAAATGAGGGAAAATTTGAGGAAAAAAACGAGGGAAAAAATAGAGTGAAAAAATTGAGGTAAACAAATGTGTGAAAAAATTGAGGGGAAAAATTGAGAGAAAAAATTAGGGAAAACCGCGGAAAAGAGAGTAGTATCAGGGGGGTTCCTAAGCTTAATAAAATATTCTAATCATAGCCAAAAAGATAGGAAGAAGACAGATCCTCATTATACTGAAGGGGTAAATATGTACAGTATATACAAGTAAATAGTCAATCTTTGTACATGTAAGCAATCATATGCTTCAATAACAGCCTATTAGAGTAAATGGTAACATTACAATGTATAATAACAAAGTTAATCTAAGAAATACTGTATAAAAGCAAGAAATAATAAAGATATAAAACCTTATTCTTTTTCACAATTTACGGAAATCACATATGCAAATATTAGTTGAAAATTAACCAGTTTTTAGACTGTGCATGTAATTGTTTAATAAATCTTACATAATAAGTGGAATGAGTACACACATATTATAACCAACTAGTAGCAAATCCTATAATTCTTAAATATATGAGAATGAGAAACATTCTCCATTCACATACTATCCCCATACATGCAATACAAAATAACTCTCTTAATACTTATAAAACTATCAATAATATCCCATACATCATATAAAAAGCTAACTTCTCATTCACAACAACTAAAGAGTTTAAATTATTCAAGCATAAAACATGCCAAGTTTCTCAATTCATTAACACTTTTATTTAGTTGTACAGTGAACCCCCCAATTACGCGTGGGATGCGTACTGTACTGTCGGCGCGTACGTTCGTTTGCGCGTACATTGGAGTTAATTATATATGGGAAAAATAGGGATAGGTACTGGCGCCGACCGAAAGTTGTACTATTTCTACCTTTCATCACCTAAAAACCACAAATATATAACATATTACTGAACAAATATGTTTTCATAACCTAATCTACCACACAAAATTAATTTAATGTATACAAATAAGACACAAACGTAAATTAACTCACATTGGTAGTGGTTGAGCAACGCCGGATCTGCGCCATCGATCGATAGCACTGCGCCCGAAACTGATTGACCGAAATAATAGGCCTAGCCGCCTAGGCTTACTGGTAAAGTTTTGAGTCGAAAAGTAATACACCCTGTATAGCCTATAGTTTCATATAGCCTTGAGAGAGGTGTCATGACAGATGGCTATAGAGTTTAGGCTATTTTGCCACTGCTAGTGATTGTTAAATGTGTGTTGTATATGAGCCTTCTTTTGATGCATTGATTTTTGTTCTTTTTTCTTTCTCTTTTCGAGCGCTAGTGAATTCTTCGGAAAAATTGGCGCTTATGAGAAATAAGTAACATGCTTATTATTATTATTACATAGTGTCAAGTGAGATAGTTCAATAGCTCATATACATATTAAGGAATAGGCTTCACATCATTTAGCCAGGGGAGAGCAGTGGGCTTTGAAGCGACTTGAAAAAAGTGTAAACAACCTTGCCTCCAACTCCTGAACAGAAACATATTTTCCATTTCCGATTTTGTTAGCTCAATAAATAATACATGCAATGTATAACTAAGAACATTTTTTTAATAGATTCATAATATCCTGTTGTGCTTTATAGATACATAATAGTTTGGTACGGGAGATGTGTCTCTCTCCACAGTCAACAGTGACGACGTCGGAGGGCCCGGCGTCACGCCAATATGGCCGCCCGAAATTCTCCAACAGATACGAATCGACTCCGCTCGTTCGCTCGGCGCATACATTTGAATAATTGAGCGTACTTTTCGATTTGTTACCTAAATTGTGGTTCAAGCGTAGTTTTGATTACGCGTAGATAAATTGCGCGTATTTTGAGGGTTCACTGTATATCTTATTTTTTCCAAGCTGACGGTAAGTGCCACATCGCCATCTTAATTATTCGACCATTATGAAGACTTTGTAGCGAAATACTGTATAGTACACTCTCCCACTTTGTGAAAATATGGTCGACACATTGCGGTGCAAAGTGCAAAATTGCAAAATATAACCCATTAAAAAAACCATGTAATACCAGTACTGTATAGGATATAATTATGGTCGACATCTCACCCGGTTTGCACATTTTCCACCCCGGTTTTACCAACTTTCTTCCTTCAGTTTACATTTATATCTTACACATATATACAGGGCTCCCTGATTATTAATGGGGTTACATTTCGAAGACGACTGTTGATAGGAAATAACGTCGATACCAATTTTTTCTGTACAATACAGTATTATCATTATATAATTTGTACATAACCACAAGTATGTTGTGCAATTCCTCCTGTAAATATTTGTTATCCTCTGTTTAATGTCTATCTCCCTTATTAATGAACACCCCCCATGGGGCCAGCGACTGAGGCTTGATGGGGGAGGGTTCTTGCCCTCTTTCCTCGAACTTTCGTCGTCTTCTTGACAAATTTTGCGTAGCTTTATTTCCTCTTTCTCTGTTTTTCCCCTTCTGGTCTTATTCTATCTTTTCCAGTTGTCCTTTGGACAACCTATATCATATGCTACCTGGTCAGGCCCTCGAAGTTGGCTCCTAACCTGACTGTCTTTTCAGCCGCTGGTGCAGCCGAGCCGACTCAATTCTTTGCGTCGTCCCTAATGCAGCTTCTGCCTTGACTATGCATCCTCGTGGTGTGCTTTCCCCTCAGTATCTTGCTGTGCTTTTTTCTTCCTTAGTCTTGATCTCTCTCATTCTTTGCCCTTGTTCATTTCTTAGTTGATGCTGCAGTGTAGAAGTTCTTGCCACATCCTTCGACCCTGTCCTATAAGAGTTCTGATGTGGAGCTCATGTGGTCTGGCTGAATCGATGACATGGCGAGAAATGTCTGTGTCTTCACCTTCCTTGATTTGACTCATTCCTGCCCTTCCCTATCTATCTCGTCTAGATAAGTTGTCTATCTTGATCTAATCCTTCGGCCCAGCCCTATGAGAGTTCTTTTGGAACTCAGTGGTCTGGTTAAACTAATTTATTAAATACAAAATTATTTAATGAGAAGATATAGTCGATACTTGGAGCTCGCATAGTAGACAATCCACAAACTAAAATCACGCAAAGTAGGAGAGTGTAGAGTATGTTCTTATTTATATAAACTTGGCAAGCCAGTACTACGACACAGAGACATAGTAATTTCACATTCTTCCATTAAATATCAAGAAATCAGTTGTTAAGGGATTCAAAATCCCGTCAACTGAAATTATACCGACTTTAGTATTCAATACTGCCTTTTTTCTTATTACAAGATTGTTATTGGATAATTTCATTAAGCTTTGAAACAAATTATGGGAGCCTAAGGGTTAATTGAGATCAGTTTTACTCCTTTGATTCCAAACATCCTTAAAAAAAAAAAAAAAAAAAAAAAAAAAAAATCTAATGTAACCAGAATCTAAGGAGAATGATGCCACTGGTATACTGAAGGGGTTAACTAAACTGATAATTCACTTTGGACACCATATCACATTCACAGACCTATATCACATGTAAATGTAAATCTTTAATAACTAATATTAGTAGTACAGTTAGCTCAAGAAGTTCCTCTACCGTACCCCTGTGTTTATAGTGCATATCTTGTGTAGATAAATATTTCTTTGCATATTATACAGTACACATATAGACTAAAGGAAATACTATGGAAGAGCTATAAAAGTTCAGCTCAAAGGGTAAAAAAATATATACTGTACAGTATATTCAATTGGTTGCCACAAGAAGCTGAAAACTGGATCGCTTCCCTTTACAGAGACAAAATGGGTTCTAAATGACAAAACATTGTTAAATATTCCCGCTGTTTATGGGTTAATGGCACAGTAGTTGTGTGACGATCAGTTTATATCAAGTTGTGTACTGGTAAGAGAGCTTGATGAATAAATACACCATTTGAGGAGGAGCAATTTATTGAAACTTTTTGCAGAATCCCCGGAGTGCCACTTGTGTTTGTTAATTTCATTAATCGAATTTAGGAGTAAAGTTGGTTGGTGGAGAGAACATAATAATAGCTATATGCGAAACGTTGTCAATATACTGTAGTGCTCATCTTCAAATGATGTTTTTATTCATTCTGTCAACTTTTCAGAGTTAATTTTATCAAGAGAACGTGAACTGTACTAAAAGATGTCCTACTGAGCCAGATGACAAACAAAACTTGACTAAGAGCCATTTCTTGAAACATATTTTTGTTTCAATAATTATAAAAGCGTATTTCAAACAAAGTGTAATCTTAATTTGGGAAGTTTATTGATTATTCATGATCAAATTGAGGTCTTTGTAACTGAATTTCATAGAAACGTGAATGGGACACCCTAATTTGTTTTGTAAGAGGAAGCCCAAAAACACCAGACTGAAAAAATGGTCCTTGATCTTGATAGTCTAGTGATAGCAATGGCCTCCCTACATCTTAAAAGACACTTGACTGAAAAGATCTGGTGTATTGTGAAAAAGGTAAGAAAGGAGTTGGATGACAAAGAAATCCTGACTAAATATTGAATGTCAGGTAAGAGTAGAGGCCCGACTATCTACGAAAAGCCAGGTAACTGTGAAGCTACATTTTGACAGCCGGGTGACAATGAAGAGGTGGATAACAGAAGAGGCCCAGCTACATCTTAAGGCCAAGTAACAGTCAAGAGAAAAATGGCAGCTACATCTTAACAGTTGGGTGACAGGGAAGGGGTGGATGACATTAGAGGCCCGGCTACATATTAACAACCAGGGGACAGGCAAGAGACAGATGACGGCTACACCTTGACAGCCGGGTGACAGTGAAGAGATGGACGACAAGAGAGGCCCAGCTACATCTTGAGAGCCGGGTCACCGAGGAGTGCCTGGATGCGTGCTTGCAGTGCCTGGTGTTGGGGGCCACAGGATGCCAGCACCTCTGATAGTCCCGCCGCACTACGCTGATCCTGGGCCACCTTGACTGCTTCTTCCCTCAACCTACAAACAAAAGTACAGTTGTGAACCATAATAACAGGATAACAGGACCTTCACATTCAAAAAAAGAAAAAAAAAGTATATGCCACACATATCCTACTGTGTGTCGTACAAGGCGAAGAAAGGGGTGAATGGCAAAAGTACAGACCTATGGTCATCCTATACTGTACAGTAAAGTTTTGTCATGGCACTGTCTTGTTGTAGTACTATTGAGGCTGGTGTGGTGCAAGTACAGTAGATGCTGCAGGAGGACTTTACTTAGTCTTGCTGAAGTGCTCCTGAGTACTATGCCAGCATCATCTGCAGTGATGGCATGGTGGGGCAGTGTTATGGCAGGACTTTATTGTACAACAGTCCAGCTGCCTAAAGGCAACCCTCTCTGAGCCATTACAATGTAATGGAAAAGGACATAACATTGTACAGTACTGTACAGTACTATAAGCCAAGTTCTGAAACATTGGGATGTGAATGTGATGAACACTGTAGAGTCATGTCTGGGTTTGATAAAGATTCAAGTGGGTATGTAGAGGCTCATAACTGTACACTGAGGCACTGTCATGCACAGTTCTTAGCATTAGCTTTGCATGGGAAGCGGGTGGGTAGTTTTTACTCCTTTCAATACTAGTTGGTTCACAACATACAGTATTACAGCACACTTATATGCCACTGATTGCCCTACACACACTAGGAATACCATAACAGCCCAGAAGAGAATCATTCGAACAATGGCCTACAAAGCAAAATTCGATCACACAAATTACTTATTTCTTAACATGAAAATCTTGAAGCTTGACGATATAAACATTCATTGTTGTGCAATTTTTTGTTATAAGTCTGTGAAAAACATTATACATAATAATCTATTTCAAAATAGAATAAACAACCGGTATAACCTAAGAAACAGTTCACCACTAGAAATCCCATTCATGGCAAAATCCAATTCCAATCCCAAAATTCAATCAAATATCATGGTGTGAAGATCTGGAATAGGTTGCCTCACCAAATAAGACACAAATAACATAATAGGATTTAAGAGATCACTAAAATACCATCTCTTGGATCAATACAAATAATAACTGAGAAACAACAATCAATGTAAAATATGTAGTACCAACTTGTTAGCAAAGACAAACTAACGATTGTATATGGGTGTTTATGTAATTGTTCATGAAATGGTGACAGTATATTATTTAGGTATTGAATTTATATATTTATGGATGCATAGGTACTTTTGTATGTGTATGAATCTCTAGATATTCTACAGTACATGCGAAAACGTGCATGTAAATGTACCGGTATGTGATTATGTAAATATGCTTGAGTGAACAGATAAGCAAATGCTTATGTCTTTGAATTGTGTGAAAGCATGGTAGTAAATATACGGTATGTATACACGTGTAAATATACGTTATGTGAGTGAATTTGTGGGCAAAATTATATGTTAATATGAATGAAGAGTAATATCACTAACTGCTATATGTGTATAAGTGCATATTTATGTTTACAAGTGTATCATTGTGTTTGAATCTATGTACAGGATTTGTGTGTGTGTACGTCACGTTTTTGTTTTTTCTATGTGAATGAGGGAGACAAAAGGCATAACTGCCTGCAGCGAGTGCCTCCCCCAGATTTCAAAGAGTGACAGGGCCGAAATCAAGGGCCGTTCGAGCTAAAATGCCTGGACACACGGAGTTTGAAGCAATTTAAGTCATAGGAAGAGGGAAAGACTGATTCTGGGAGAGAGTTCCAGAGCTCAGCAGTTGAATAGAAGGTACTGTATGTGGATGAGTGTATAATTGTGTATTTATGTGTACATGATTGTGTATCTCTGAATGTATATGCAGTGCATGTATATGTGGGTGTGTGTATGGGTATATACAGTATATGTGCAATATGTTTATGTACCGTATTAGCAAAAATATGAGTGCAATTTTTGTGAGAGATTCAACTCGAGGCAAAAACATGTATGTGCCTTTTTAAGAAAGTTTACTCTCATAAGGCTCAGCCTTTTAACAATATGAAATAGGCCTATGTACTTTTTTACAATGTATAAATATTTGTTTTGGCTAAATACAAATATTTCTATTAAAAAACACAGGTAAATATGTCATATAATGGAAGAGGTTAATGAATTAGTTAGGCAATATTTGGATGAAAGTTGACTGACCATGAGTTCATATAGAAATGAAACTATACAATACAAAACATTTTTTTTTTAGATCTTTAGCTCTCTCATATATGGGGATGTTAATTCATATCCCCAGCTGAATGAATGTGCTACAGGCCTACAGGTTGTACCCTCAGAAAAACCCCACCACCACCAACAACAGCCACCACAAACAAGCTGTATATTCAGACAGCTAATATGACCCGCCTGATGCTACAATCACAACGTTATCACCAATATCCCACCACAACAATAACAACCAGCGCATTACACTAACCTGCCAGGAACATGGCAAAACTATAGCAACTACCAACCACAATGATGTGGTCTGTCCATATATGGTCTGGTCAAAAAAAAAACTTGCATGCACACACATGGCTTTGGAGGATTGGGAAAACGACCCCCACTCGCCAAGGAAGTGGGTTAAAAAAAAAAAACATCTCCAAGTGGCTCTGTCTTTAACCCTTCAGAACCGGAAGGGCTCTTAAACACCCATAAAATACACACCCGAGGTACCCGGAAGGGCTCTTAAACACCCATGAGCTCAAAGCCTGTAACCTTGGTGTGCGAGGCGTACGTCCGACGCATGTAAACAACAGCCGGCTGGACCGACGCCCCGCATCTCCGGCCACAAGAAGGAGTGCGTCGCTTGTTCGTGTGTGTGCCTGTATGTTATTGTTAAGTATCGAAAAGTAGTGTAAAGTGGCTGTTTTTGCCATAAAGTTATCTCCAATGAAATCATCATCACAACTGAACCAGTTGACTTAGAGAGCTCTACTTAACGCCATTCTACAGGTACGAAACACATCTACGCTTGGGGATGCGCGGGAATGCAGAAGCAAGCCAAATAACAAAGATGCGGTAGCCTAGGCGTAGACGTTTTTCGGCCAAAACCCCCGGGTTTCGGGGAATATATAATTATATAATACATAGCCGGGGCTGGAGTGTTAAATGCTTGGGCACTTAGTGTACTCAAAGGGCAATGTTTATTTATATTTTAGTTAGCACCCTAGACTTCAATCAAACTTTAAAAAATACCCCCAAGACACCCTTCAAGACAAATTTGTAAATTTTTTCAGTAGATAAATGTACAAACCGAATGCCAATTTCTCCTAAATAGCAAGCTTACTATCGCTCGCCAAGAAATAATTGACAACTAAATGAAATAAAAGGTCTTAAAATTGCCAAAGAAATAGGCCGACAGGTCTATAAATTGTCAAAATACTGGGGCCAACGTCTTTAAAATCTCAAAACTAATGGTAGTAGTAGATGATGCGTTTACTTCATACACTACTCCATTGGCCCTCATAGGGCTAGTACTTGGCAAGGTGGAGTCAAGTCATGTACAGTAGTAGTCAATGTTATAGGTCATTATACAGTCGTATAGATTATTTTGTTCTCTCCACCAACCAACTCTACTCCTAAAATCGATTAATGAAATTAACAACCACATGTGGCAGTCCGGGGATTCGAACCCAGGATGCTCACACCAAAAATCAACACACTATGCACTGCACCACTGATTACTGCACAAGCCTACGATTTATTATGCAGTTTCGAATCCTGCATACCAATCTTAGCATGTACAATATCTCAACTGCGCTATAGATTTCAGAAATCGACGGATAGAGGCGAAATTGAATGAATCAGAGTCAGAGAGGATCTCTTTTAAAGATCTGCATTGCAGGAATTGTTGTCTTTAAATATCAAATACTGGGCAGTCACAAAGAATATGCGGTAGGGTGAGTGTGAAATGACAATGTTAACATTCTGGTGGTTTGGTACGGAGAGTAATGATATGAGAATGGTGAGATGGATGTGTGGGGCCAGGCTGCAGGATAGAATAACAAATGATGAGCTGAGGAGACATTTAGTTATAAAGAATATTAGCGAGGTGATGCGTACAAGTAGATTGGGATGGTAAGGATATATGGAGAGAATGGATTAACAAAATTGGGTGAAAAATGCATATCTGTGATTGTGGAGGGAGCTGCACCAAGGGGTGGACCGAGGAAGACCTGGGATCGGACTATACGTGCCGATCTCAAATCCAAAAACTTGACAAGTGAAGCAGCCCTTAACAGGGTTGCCTGGAACGCCGCCATTAGGACAAGAGACTGAAACTGCACGTATGTGTTGAGCACTCAGTCTTAAAATTTTATGTATGTATGTATGTATGTATGTATGTATGTATATGCCCCATACCCTTTCCAGAGTGTTTCCTGGGCACAGCAGACGTCCACTCGCCTCCTCTCACACATCTCAGCCACTTCATTTGCACGCAGATTCAAACTACCAACATTCACACTAGCAAGTCTGAGACTGTGGGGGGCATTTGTCAGTATCCTGTGCGGTTTTGGATCATCGAACTTACGTAGTTTCTCTTTAAGTTTTGTCATAATTGGTGATTAGGCTGGCAAATGAGCACCCCCCCCCAGAACTCCAGCTCCAGTCTACCCCGGGGACTATTCCCAGCACCTTCCCTCAAGAGATTACAAGGGGGTAGGATCCAGTGGCCTCGGTGCGCCCCACCCGAAATGCCTAGAGATGTTGTGCAGTGGGCTATGAGGAAACTTGGTGTGGAAGAGTGGCTGGTGCGTGTAATAATGAAGATGTATGAGGATTCGCGAACTGCGGTGAGGGTGAAAGGTATTTACCTAATTTTAGATCCGGACTCCCGTGGGAACTGTTTTATGCAGACGATTTAGTCGTAATAGCTGACAATGTGCAAGATGCTGAGGCCAAATTCAGAAGATGGAGAGAGGGCATGGCGAGCAAGGGTTTAAGAGTCAATATTAACAAAACCAAGGTTATGCATTGTAGATTGAGACGAGGCAATGTGGAAAAGAGCGGTGCATACCCATGTGCAGTGTGTGGAAAGGGTGTGGGCGCTAACTCGATTCGGTGTAGCATCTGTCGATGTTGGGTGCACCATGGGAGTAAGCACTGTAGTAGAATAAAATTACCCCTGCCGAAAGATAATTCAGAAATCGAGAAATTTGAGTGCGTAGTGTGTAAGGGCGAGCTTGTGTTAAATGATGATCCGTAGCTGTGAATTATGGAAATGAGTCATTGGAGCTGGTTGACAAGTTTTGTTACCTAAGAGATATCATCTCAGCCGGTGGTGGGGCCGAGGCTGCCACTGTCGCTAGAATTAGATGTGGCTGGGGGAAGTTCAGAGAACTGCTGCCAATTCTGACCATGAAAAGAATGCCTCTCACCCTGAAGGGAAAGGTGTATGCCTCATGTGTTAGAAGGGCAATGACTTATGCCTCAGCAACATGGGCCGTTAAAGTAAGAGGATGTCAACAGAATGGAACGTAATGAGATAATAATGGTGAGATGGATGTGTGGGGCCAAACTGCAGGATAGAATAACAAATGATGAGCTGGGGAGATGTTTAGGTATTAAGAGTATTAGCAAGGAGATGCGTACAAGTAGACTGGGATGGTATGGACATGTGGAGAGAATGGATGAACAAAATTGGGTGAAAAGATGCAGGTCTGTGATTGTGGAGGGAGCTGCACCAAGGGGTGGACCGAGGAAGCCGGAGCAGAGTTGCCAGCATCGGGACCTTGGCAACTCTGATTTGGGTGCGCAACGCCAACGTCGGCATATGGACGATTCGCCCCCGTATAGGCTTGATTTTTCGTCCCCCTTGGTATACTGTAAACTATTCGCCCCTACTGCAAGACTTTTCCCCTAATAATTGTAAATGTCAATGAAATAATGGTTTTGTTTACTTATCCTATTATAAAGTATATTCATAGGCCTATTCATATGTCACCCTAACACTTATGCATTGACACTAACCAATCTTCATTAATTACATTGCCACACTGACCCCGGCGCTTGGTATGACCTATCCTAGTCTACCAATGGCGGAGACTGTGAGTTTATTACATGGCTTGCCATCTAGACAGGAGGCAGGAAAAGCAGGAAAATAAATAGGATGGAATTGAGAGAGCTAGGAGACGAACGCCCTGCATTAGCATCACAAAAAATAATAGGCCTAGGCTAACCTTACAAGAATAACCTCAGTTAAGCTTGTGTTGTTGTTGTGAAAGGTTATCAGACAGGTTGTTAGGTATCATTGGAACGACATATATTTATATAAAAGCCTCCAATAATCTCGTATCCATCCAGTAGGGCGAATTGAACCTTGGGCAAATCGTCCTGGTGGCGAATCGTCTAGGATTCAGACCGTCACTTGTGGCAGCCACTACCGTCCATTATTACTTTTTTGTGGCCTCGACTTCTGGCACAGGTCCCAGCAGTGGGGAAGAGGGTGGTGGGGGTGGAGAGAAACGGTCAGGAAAAGTAGGTGGTGTGAAAGGAGTGAAACAGGCAAGAGAATATATGCGGGATAGGCCTAGAAGTGATAGTTCGACCAGCAGCGTACCGGTACATACGCATCCAACTTCAATAAACAACACAAACAAATAATATAAAGTAAGTTTTAATATCCACCTTGCATGCCTAATACAAGATTATTTTATTGATGTTGCAATTTTACTGGATAAATGTGGTTTATAGACGATAAAAGGGAACTTTTGAAAAAGTCTTAGACTAATTCGATTGATTTAGGCAAGAAGTTTGTTTGCCCAGCGGATAGCAATTTCTAGGATACCGGTCATTTCGCCAGACTAATACATTCGCTACCCGCGCGGCCCCAGTGTATACGAAATGCGTGTATATCGAGACCAGATTGTAGAGGATTTAAAACAGGATATAAATTCAAAACTAGTTGTACCGCTGAAAAACGGTACACCAATTTGGATCCACCGTCAGGTAAAAATATATACAGTATATGTTAAGAATTTTAAAAGGGGGATTAAAACTAGGAACATGTACTAACGAAGCTACCTCGAGAAGGTTGGGTAGGGCTTGCACACCACGCCACAGGTGCCTTCTAAGATAATTTTTCCAGATTCGTTACTACTGTATACACAGACAGCAACACCTCCAACCTCATAGGTTACGATGCTGCCGCTGCACAAAAAAGGTTAACAAATTTAATTACTCACCCACACTTGATGAGGTATGTGACTTTGTTCTCATCTTTCACCTTTTGTGCATATTTCTGAGCTTCAGACCTGTTCCCATTCTTCAGGCAGGCATCAACAAAGGGCTGTCGAGGAGAGAGAGGATTGCATCAGTCAGGTAACATACGGAGTAAAAGGTACAGGCAGGTAAGAAATAATATGCAGTGGGACCATGTATTATAATAATAATACTAATTGTAGTATAAAATATTGCAAATTCTATTCTATCTATCTATATACTCAGGTACATACCCCATTTTTATATATTTTTTTTATATATATATTTTACCGGTATTTTTATTTTATTTTTTTAAACTGGGGGTGGCCGACTCGAGACCCGAACAGGGACAACACAACACAAAACAAAACACAAATTCACACACATCCAGATTGCCCAGGAGAAGACCCAGAGACCAGGGATCACTAAGGGCACTCCAGCATTCCCCCAGGCCCCGACCTCCAGGAGAAGTTCCGGTCTCAGCAGGCAGACATGCAGTGGAGCACACCACAGTGCCCGCCCACCACGCATCCAGGCGTACCCTTCATATATACCGGCTCCCCGGGCCAGGCGCCTGACGGACTATTATCTTATTATCTAGTCCAACTGGTGCCCGACCCCCTCTCCAAAACTACCGCGTTTTCACTCATCTATTCACTAGCATTCTCCATTCATTCCTATCTATTCTCACTTCTCTTGCCTGATTTATAGTCAGTCCTCTATCTCCCAAGGCTTGTACTACACAATTTCTCCATCTCAATGGAGGTCTTCCTACCCCTCTATCTCCCCTTGTTTCTGACTCACATATTCTCTTTGTATATCTGACTCGCATAGTATCATTGTAAGTCCTTTATCTTCCATTCGCTCAACATGTCCATAGCAACACAATCCCACCCCTACTCTGTACAGCTCTCCAACTCAAGAGTGAAACGTTACTCCCAATCATTCTTCTATTCAACAGCGGAGCTCTGGAACTCTCTCCTGAATTATCTTTCCCTCATCCGATCCTATGACTTAAATTGTTTCAAACTCAGTGTGTCCAGACATTTTGGCTCAAACGTTCCTTGATTTTGGCCCCGTCACTCTTTTAACTCTGGGGGAGGCACTCGTCATAGGCAGTTTTGCCTTTTGTCTCCCTTATCCACATAGAAAAAATAATAATAATAATCAATTACTGAACAAAAATAATTAATTAGCAATATTTTGGTCTAGTAATCGAAATAATTGATTACTTGTAATCGATTACACCCACCACCCAGCCCGCCCGCCTTATTAGTTACAAACGAGCATTCATAGCAGATACACGCACCTCATGCCCTTAACCCTTGGGATCCGGGGGGGCTCATATGAATTTTGGTATAATCAAACTTCATAATTCAGTAGCTACTGATTGAGACCACCTAGAGCAGTCAATGTTTTTGCAAATTGTAGAACTTTTTTTTGTCTGTAGAATGCTGTAGAGATGACATCGCTACAACGCGTGGTTGACGAGTTCTGATGATTATAGCGGCGATTTTTAGCAGCGCATTTTGCCTCATATGAGGCCTCCCGGATTCCGAGGGTTAAGGCCTTACTAAACAATTAGTACAGTACTAATTTACCCCAGTCCAAATAATAAAAATACAGTAGGTAACATAAAATGATAAAATTAGTGAGGTCTGTCTGAGGAGGTGAAGTACTGTATGAGCTATGACACTTGTGAGAGGTAAGCATGTGATAAATAATAAATAAATTAAATTAAAACAAATTTACTAGACTACCAGATTTACCCTCGTTATTGCACTTTTTGTAGTGCAAATCACAAATCTAGACTGAGTTTACGGGTTTGGTATCCAACACTGAGAGTTTGCCCACAACTCTCAGGGTAGAGCTAGAGCTTGGAGAGGGAGGGTGTATGTCTTATTGCTTCCAGCCTGAGCATACGACTGGGCGGCAAAAATATAAGTTTTTCACCACCCAAACGCTTTCCCCACTTATTTTATCGCTCTTCAAGGTTCATATGTTCATCATATATGTAAAATAAACGCATATAAAAAAGAAATAATGTTTTCAGTGGTGGCTGTCAGTAGCACTATGGAACTGCAGCACTCCCTATACATTTCTTAGATGCACAAAATTATCAATATATATATGAATATAAGAAAGTAGGTATGATTATCAATAATCATTAAACTTACAATTATTGCCCATCCTCTCATAGAACGTCCACAAGTGCACTACCATTCCCTTTCACCTCTGACGGTAAACCCCACCCTCCCACCACTCCATCAACTTTCCTATCACTCACCTTCCCATTCATATCCCGAATCAGAAATATTCTTTAGCTTTTGCCAATCTTATCCAGGCACGCCTTAACATTCAGCCAGAACTCCTCTTTCTCTCTTACAGTTTTATCCTCTGTCGGAGCATAAACACACACAACCACCAACATTTGTATTCCTACTTTCATTCTCACCCACACAATCCTTCCACCCACAGAACCATAGTCTCTTGCACGTGCCTTCCATCTGTTACTTACAAACAAACACACACCTTCTTTCACTCCCTCATTCTCACCTACTCCAGCACACACACCCACTCCACACTCCCACACATGTACCCCTCCATTTGGTCTCAGTCATTCTGCATACATCCAACCTGGCATTCACGAACACTTACAGGACCTCTCTTTCTTTTGTGTCATAATTCATGCCACTTACATTCCAAGTCGCAATACTTTGACTGTCCATGGTTGGTCGAAGTTCGTAAACATTAGGTCCGTCCAGTTTCTAGGCCGTTTTTTTGTTATTCGTTGCTGTAAAAAAAAATCCACGGGTGGGGGTTCGCAAGCCCACCGAGCTAACCTCTTTAGTCGCCTTTTACGACACGCAGGAGGCACGTGGGGTATATTCTACTCCCTTACCCTCAGGGGGAATAGAAAAAAAAAATCTTATGTCAGTGTACAGTGCTTGCGAGTGCATGAGTTCGGACGCCATGGAACTTGTAGATGACTGTGCTTCCAAGCCGGAGGCAGAACAAAGAGTGAGCCTGAGCAAGACTTCTTATACACAAGGCCTGAAAACACCTCTACACGGCTGTCCTCTTACGCTCCATACCCCCTTAATCGGCCAATATGGGGCCTTATAGCATTTTGGCCTTAATAGTTAAGCAATGATAATAGGTAGAAAGATCAGCTTAATGGAAAAATGGAGTACAGTACAGTACTTCCTGTTGTCTTGATACTGGTATTGACAGGACATCGATATGTCGTCTGATTGTTGTGTTGTGATGTGAAATTTTAGAGCGCGGGAGTTTAAGAGGACAACCGAGTTTCACGGACACCCGAGTTCCGCGGTGAAAGTTGGGTGTGGCGTATTAGAGGACAGCCGAGTTCGAAGGCTTAATATTCTTCAAATTATTCTTTTCTTTTCTTTTTTTCATAATGGCATCTGATTCAAATTACGTTCCATATGTACATTAACCATGCCGCCTATGAGGGTTTGGTTAGTTCTGTTGTAGTGGTCAAATGTTCCCTAAGAAGGGCTTGCCTAAACAGCAAGAGCGTCAAATATGAATATATGTTCCCTAAGAAGGGCTTGCCTAAGCAGCATGAGCACCACATATTGGTAGTACGTCATTGATGTATGGGTCACTATTAATCGTATAATAGTACTGTACAGTACTGTAAAAATTAGGGTGCAAAAATAATATTGAATGGTACCAATTCAAGTACTACCCACCTCAAAACCAATGGGACTCTTCTTGTTCTTAGAGAAGTTGGCCAACTCATCCCAGTGCCCAGCCTCAGCATGGGCCAGCACCTTCAGCCACCAATACCTAAAACACAGAACAGATATTAACTCTTAAAGGTATTTCTATAGAATCGTGTCATATGTTTATGACAAATTTTCTATAATTAATGCTATTACCACAATGATCCTCCACTCAAAGAGAGAGAGAGAGAGTAGGGGGTGCATCAGATAACTTCCCCGGATGGATATCCGGGTCGTATATTGCAATTATCCAGTATACGGCTAGATAAGATAAATATCCGGCCGCATAGGCTGGATAATAGCAAAAGAAAAAAATTACTTCAATAGCAGCTTGTATTATGGATACATCTTTATAATCAAGTCTGATTTAGCAGAAACAACCATGAATGTATGACCTCCAGTGAGCACTACTGCTCTGACTATTGTTGTGACTTAACGAGTAGATGATACAGCACCCCAAGTGGTACCAACAGTTTCCTGTTATCGTGACTTATGAGTGTCCACGATAAACCTTTCTATTTCCAGTTGGGATTGGTTAAAAATGGGATCTATAATTCTGTATATACACAAAGTATCATGTAAAGTTAATTGAGTTTGTATATCAGATGAAAAATATATAAGGGGTATTAACCCTTGTCTAGCGGGGTGTTTTGGGCTCATTTGGGCATATTCAGGCCCTCCTGCATGATAAATCAAGCATCTGCATGAAAAAAAACATTATTTAGCAAAAAACTAGGCACTAAAAGCTTCAAAATGAGACCAGAACGAGCTACGTAGCACTCGTGGTTCTCTTGCAGTGGTGCCACGAACATGGAAGTTTAGCATATATCGGTATATTTTTCCCAGCTATGCTCACTACTGGCTACACTGCCGGCCTCTCGAGAACACAGGGAACATGAGTTAATGGGAGGCGGTAAGCCCTGGGAGTCGGCTGTCTGGCCCGCTGCTCTCCCGGCCATTTGCACTCTATTTTAACCCTTTAAAAACCTTAATAATGCTCCTAACTTGCTGCAAATTGGTGCACGACTTAAGTCGAGCACCGCTCTTTAAGGGTTAAGTTATAGGCTATGGTGTACATTTATTCTATATAGAGTTAATTTGAGAATATAGTATTCCATAAGTATTAAGTACTATTTAATATAGTAATTAAAGTAATATGAGGAACGTTAGCAGCATCGAGAATGATTGCGCATGTCTAGCTTCACTTGTTACCAAGCTGACGTTCTAAGATATCTCCCTATAAAGGGTGCCACTCAATAACAACAACCCTTACCAGCAACACCGGCGATCGGCCACATCTATCGTCCCATATATTTAACATCCCAGCACCTACTATCCATCAACATGCTCCACTAACCAGCTAAGTCTATATATATTCACTGGTGGCCATTATAATATATGTAGACCATGTATAGCATGTGAATTAACAACAAAGGTGAGACGATCTCAATGCTTCCCCCTTAGGCTGATAATCCAATCCCTTTACTTGTCTTGTAACTAATTCCTAAATCCACTATACGATCCTAAGTCTTGACACCTGTATTGGTGCTGAAGTGAACGTGTTCAGTTTGCTTAATTATTAGTTTTGTATTTCCCACACTAAACAAATACTCCCGGCGTGACGAGATTTCATGAGCTACCAGACACTACCAGGCTAGCCCAGCCGCGTAAGCTAAGCAGAGGTCAATCCTGTATGAGCCGTCCAAGCATGTGCACTTGTGCATGCCTCTTCAAGCACTCTTAGTTTGACCCTGGACTACATACAGTACATACATAACATTTTAGGACCGAGTGCTCCAGACATACGTGCAGTTTCAGTCTCTTGTCCTTATGGCGGCGTTCCAGGCAACCCTGTTAAGGGCTGCTTCACTTGTCAAGTTTTTTGATTTCAGATCGGCACTTATAGTCCGATCCCAGGTCTTCCTCGGTCCACCCCTTGGTGCAGCTCCCTCCACAATCACAGACCTGCATCTTTTCACCTAATTTTGCTCATCCATTCTCTCCACATGTCCTTACCATCCCCGTCTACTTGTACACATCTCCTCGCTAATACTCTTTATACCTAAACATCTCCTCAGCTAATCATTTGTTATTCTATCCTGCAGCCTGGCCCCATACATCCATCTCACCATTCTCATCTCATTACGTTCCATTCTGTTGACATCCTCTACTTTAACGGCCCATAATTCTGAGGCATACGTCATTGCACTTCCAACACATGAGGCATACACCTTTCCCTTCAGGGGGAGAGGCATTCTTTTCATGGTCAGAATTGGCAGCAGTTCTCTGAACTTCCTCCAGCCACATCTAATTCTAGCGAAAGTGGCAGCCTCGGCCCCACCACCAGCAGAGATGGTATCCCCTAGGTAACAAAACTTGTCCACCAGCTCCAATGACTCATTTCCAAAATTCACAGCCACAGGATCATCATTTAACACAAGCTCGCCTTTGCACACTACGCACTCAAATTTCTCGATTTCTGACTTATCCTTCGGCATGGGTCCTTTTATTCTACTACAGCGCTTACTCCCATGGTGCACCCAACATCGACAGATGCTACATCGAATCGAGTTAGCCCCCACACCCTTTCCACACACTGCACATGGGTATGCACCACTCTTTTCCACATTGCCTCATCTCAATCTACAATGCATAACCTTGGTTTTGTTAATATTGACTCTTAAACCCTTGCTCGCCATGCCCTCTCTCCATCTTCTGAATTTGGCCTCAGCATCTTGCACATTGTCAGCTATTACGACTAAATTGTCTGCATAAAAGTTCCCACGGGAGTCCGGATCTAAAAACTCTAGACAGTGCCTCCATACATACATACATACTGTACATACAAAACATTTTAAGACTGAGTGCTCCACACATACGTGCAGTTTCAGTCTCTTGTCCATGATAAAGAGGAGGGGGCTTAACACTGAACCCTGATGAACTCCAACACGGACTGTGAACTCCTCACTCAGTACAGCTTTCACCCTTACCGCAGTTCGCGAATCCTCATACATCTTCATTATTGCAGGCACCAGCCACTCTTCCACACCAAGTTTCCTCATAGCCCACTGCACAACATCTCTAGGTACCCTGTCAAAGGCCTTCTCCAGGTCTACAAACACAAACTAAAGATCCCTGCCTTTTAGTAAGTATCTTTCCTGTATCTGCCTGACTATTAAGATAGCATCGGTTGTACCACGTCCTGGCATAAAACCAAACTGCATATCAACAATGGAGATGCTTTGCCTGATCAAACCCTCAAAGACTCTCTCACAGAGAGACCGTGGTGGAGGGCGGACGTGCTTGAGACAGCTGATTCAGCCAGCGCCTGTTTGGTGGTTTGGTATTTTTGTAGCGTTCATATGTGTTGTCCTTTTGTTTATTAATTATAATTTAAATGCAATTAGTGAATATACTCCCTAGTTAAAAAAGGTGAGAGTTGAGTTTGATTTGAGTAAGAAAGAAAAAGTAATGGATATTCCCACCGAAACTTGTGGAGCCGAACAGGTGTAAACAAAGGCCAGCTGGCAGTATGGCCAGCGGTGGGAGGAACCAGCTCAGCCTGCCCCCAAGCAGGGTAACCAGAGACCCTTATGATCGTGATCATGAGGGATTTGATATTTCAGGGTTCTCAGAGGAGGGAGTAGCAATATCTGCATTTGCGGTGAGGTTGAATAAACTGGAGCGGAAGCTAGAGGAACAGGAGACAAAAAGCTTAGATTATGAACGAAGAGAAAAACGGATGGCAAACCAAATTGGTATTCTGAAGGATGAGAATTACGTGTTAAGGGTTTGTATTAGCGAAATGCAGGAAGAAATGGACAGGATGAAGAAAGATATGAAGGATGTTGAATTAAAGAAGGATGAATTTCAAAAGAACGAGGAGGTAAGGAATTTGAAATTTTCGGAGATAGTAAAGGAGCAACAGATACATAGGCAGGGAGGTAACTTTGAAAAGGATGTAGTTAAGGTAATTAGACAGAAGGAAAATCTAGTGAGGGAGACTGCTGGAAGAAAGAAATGTATTGTGATAAGAGGAGATAAGGAGAAACACAATGTAAAGAGAGAGGAGAGAAGTAGGATAGAGAGAGACGGAGTGAGGGAGATTCTACAGGTAGTGGACGAGGGTGTGAGAGAGTGGGAGAATGAAATTGAAGACATGCCTAGAATTGGAAAATATAAACAAGTCTAGCCTGTCTAGGCCAATGAAGGTGCAGTTTCGCACAGTAGGAATAGTAGAGGAAATCATGAATAATAAATGGAGGTTGAAAGATAAGGATTGTCTGAAGCATATTTACATCGAAAAAGACTTGGACTTAGATGAAAGAAACAAAATGAAAAGTTTGAGGGATGAGGTGAAGGAATTGAATGCCAAAAGAACAGAACAAGAAGTGGATTTTTTTTATTGGAGACTGGTAGGAACGAAGAAGAGGAAATGGTTCATCAAAAGCACACAGAGGAAGACGGAGGGGCAAACAGAGAACTTAGGGATGAACGGTCGGACAGGGGAAGCGAGTACCAGTACCGAAGGACAGGAGGGAGAGACTGGTGTAAACCAGGAACAAGTGAGAGGAACAGGGCAGGTGGAAATTCCCGGCGCGACCGAAGCCGCTCCAAGGACCCGTGCCCCCAGGGAGGGGGCAGGGGATGGTTGTGACGGTTTGGCTCCCGAAACTGCTCCCCGCGGCCGGCATCCGGTTTTCCTCCACTGGTCGTTGATTTTGTCTTCGGCTGTGGAGGGTCGGCAGCCATCCGCGGTTGGCAGCCTCGGGAGGTGGCCCCACGGCGTAGACGCCGCCACATCAGGACCTTCTAACCTGTGGTGGGCTTCTAACCTAGCTGAAACACATCATAAGACCTTACAGACTATTCAAAACAAAGCCCTGAAGATCATTACAGGCTGCACAGCTACTGCACCCACAGATCACCTACATCAAGAAACCAAAATCCTCAAAGTCAAAGACCATCTGGACATGAGAGGCACTCAATTCCTAGCAGCAGCCTCCACGAACCAAGACCACCCACTAAACTACATGGCAACACACCCACAGACACCAAGAAATATCAAAACAACACAGCACACGGTATCACACACAATTATTGTCCTGCCCACCCCGAACCAACATCCAGAAGCACATCCATACTCATATCTCTCACCGATCCATCCACTCACTCACAGACAACACACAGCTGCATGCACGACCTCCCGAAATCCATCCTTCCGAATCCTCACTTCCTCGCGAGGACAGTCCACCTGGCCAGGCTGGGATGCGAACACCATCCACCACTGCTGAGCTACAAGAAGAGACTGGATGCCTACGTTGTCGACGCCTGCCCGGGATGTAACACAGCACCCACCATTAAACACATCATAGAAGACTGCATTTCACACAACCACTTACGCCAACAACACAATCTACACTCAATGAGAGCTCTGTGGGAAAGCCCGATCGTGGCCATGGCCTTTCTCAGGGACTCGGGGCTGTTCGGCCAGGCAGCTTAGGGAACAACAACAACAACAACAACAGGGCAGGTGGAGAGCACGGGGGAGCAAGGGAGAGAAGGTGGAGTGGAAGCGGGGGGGGGGAGTAGAGTCTGGGAATATTAGGGAAAGAGAAAAAAAGAAAGGTGTAAGAAGGGGGGAGATGAAGCTGATGTATAGTAATGTGGATGGCTTGCTGTCTAAGAAATTAGAATTGAATGACTATATTGAGAAATATAAACCACATATTATGTGCTTAGCAGAAACAAAGTTGAGAGGTGGTACTGAATTGGGAGTGTTGGGATGGGAAGGGTACAATGTGTGGAGAAAAGATAGAGAAGGAAAAGTGGGCGGTGGAGTGTTAATAATGACTGACAAAAATATAGAAGCAAGTGAGATTAACCTAGGCAATAATAGATCAGAAATTATAGCAGTGACAATAAAAGACAAGGACAACAAAGCAACTGATATAGCAGTGGCTTATATACCACCACAATCTAGAGCATGGAAGCGGGATAAATATGATCAACTAATCACGGATGGTGATCGGCTGGTCTATCAGAATGAGAGTTGAGCGTTCTCTGCCATACCCATAGCTTACTCTGACTGTTCCTTTTACTTATATATTTTCTAGATCTCAAGTGACGGCGTCTTTTCCGTGGATTGACCTCCCTACTGCCAACCCTGGCAGATTGGGAGCCAAAGCGTCACATTTTTCCTTTGCCCCTCAACTTTCCCTTTATAATTGCTGAGGGGCACAGGGCCTTGGGTGGGGCTTTTGTTTCCCGGGCATTTCCGCACCCTCCTCATCTCCCCGCCTTTGAGTGGCTTCGGTCACCTGGGCATTATTGGTGGTGAGCTGGGAGGGTTCTGTGGGGGCGCTCGGTTATGGCCTTGGCCTTGCTCGGGACCTTGGGGCTGCTCGGCCAGACAGCCTGAGGAACAGCAACAACAACAACAACTAATCACGGAATCTCTAGATGCACTAAAAATACTTTTTAATAGGAGAAATAAATTATTATTAACAGGTGATTTCAATTGTAAGGAAGTCAATTGGGGAAGGGTTAGATGCGGGAAATAATAATGAATCTTGGGGCAGTAAATTACTGAATCTAGTAACAGAAAACATGTTAACACAACATGTTAGAGAAAACACACGAATCAGAGGGATGGATGAACCATCCAGGCTAGACCTAGTCTTCACCAGTGATCCACATGATGTTAGAAAGATAAATTATCGTTGTCCCTTGGGAAAAAGTGATCACAAGATATTAGAAATGGAGATGGATTTGGGAAAAAATGAGGAGAGAAATGAAGGACATAAAATAAATAGATACAATTATGCTAAAACTGATTTTAAATCATTGAAACATTATTTCCAAAGTATAAATTGGAAGGAACTAGAAAGCCTGGAAATGGTTCAAGACAAATATAGACTTTTCCTGAAAGTATATGAAGAAGGGATACATAAATATGTCCCAAGGTTCCAATCAGGGGTAAAGAAGGAAAAAGAATGGTTCAATATAAGATGTAGTAAGGCACAGGATAGAAGAAACCGAGCCTGGAATATAGCACGGAAGAGACATAGTGAAAATAACTGGAATAAGTACAAGGAGAAAAGAAATGAATACGTAAAGATACGACGCGAGGAACAATATAAATATGAAAGGAATATTGTAGAGAAGTGCAAAAATGAGCCAAAACTATTTTATAGATTTGCAAATGGAAAAATAAAAACAAAAGAAGGTATTGTCAGACTAAGAGTTGTTGTTGTTGTTGTTGTTCCCCAAGCTGCCTGGCCGAACAGCCCCAAGGCCCCGAGCAAGGCCAAGGCCATAACCGAGCGCCCCCACAGAACCCTCCCTGCCGACCACAATAAAGCCTGGGTGACCGAAGCCACTCCATGGCGGGGAGCTAAGGAGGGTGCGGAAACGCCCGGGAAACCAAAGTCCCACCCAGGACCCTGTGCCCCTCAGCAATTATGAAGAGAAAGTTGAGGGGCAAAGGAAAAATGTGACGCTTTGGCTTCCAATCTTGGTAGATTGGGAGGTCAATCCACGGATGAGACGCCGTCACTTGAGATCTAGAAAATATATAAGTAAAAGGAACAGTCAGAGTAAGCTATGGGTATGGCAGAGATCGCTCAGTTCTCACTCTGATAGACCAGCCCATCACCACATGGGCAGACTAAGAGTTGGAACAAACAGCTATGAGAAAGATAAAGAATTGTGTGAAGTTATGAATGAAAAGCTTCAGTCAGTGTTTGTAAAAGAGGAGGAGTTTATAGAACCTGATAGAGAAATGAGAACACCACAGATGCCTGAAATGAAAGTGACAAAAAGTGAAGTGCTGAAATTGATGCAGGATTTGGACGTGAGGAAGTCAATGGGACCAGATGGAGTGGCTGGATGGATCCTCAAAGAATGTGCGGAAGAGTTAGTGGAACCAATCTATGAAATCATCAAATCTTCACTGAATGAGGGAGACCTGCCAGTGGAATGGAAGAGAGCTAACATAGTACCAATTTACAAAGGAGGAGACAGAGAAAATCCGCTTAACTACAGACCGGTGTCCCTCACCAGCATTGTTTGTAAAATTTATGAGAAAATTATAAGGAAAAAGTGGACACACTTCATTGAGGGACAGGGGGTGCTTAGCGAGAAACAGTTTGGATTCAGGGAAGGGAGATCTTGTGTATCTAATTTATTAAGCTTTTATAGCAGAGTTGTAGATGTTACACAGGAGAGAGAGGGATGGGTTGACTGTGTTTACCTGGACCTGAAAAAGGCCTTTGACAGGGTGCCTCACAAAAGGTTATTGTGGAAATTGCAGGTTGTTGGAGGTGTACATGGTAGGATGTTAAAATGGATGGAAAACTTTTTAATAGGAAGATAAATGAGGACCACAATACGAGACGAATATTCACAGTGGATGAGTGTGACGAGCGGAGTACCACAGGGATCAGTGTTGGGTCCGATAATGTTCCTACTTTATGTAAACGACATGCCAGAAAACTTGAATAGTCATATGAATATGTTTGCGGATGACGCTAAGATCATGAAGAATGTCACCTGTATAGAAAGTTGTCAGGATCTTCAAAAGGACCTAGATGAGTTGCACAGATGGAGCCAAACCTGGAAAATGAGTTTCAATGCAGAAAAGTGTCATGTTTTGGAAGTGGGAACAAGTGAGATAAGGCCAAGCTGGGAGTACAAATTAGGAATTGAAATAATCGGCAAAGCACGGCATGAGAAGGACCTTGGAGTGATAATACATATACATACATACATACATACATAACATTTTAAGACTGAGTGTTCCACACATAAGTGCAGTTTCAGTCTCTTGTCCTAATGGCGGCGTTCCAGGCAACCCTGTTACAAGATGATCTATCCCCGGAGAAGCATATTAACATGATCATTGGAGGAGCATATGGAATAATAACCAATATGAGAGTGGCATTTAACTATTTGGATGAAGAAATGTTAAGAAAACTGATAATGACTATGATAAGACCAAGATTAGAATATGCAGCAGTGATATGGTCACCACATTTGAAAAAACATATAAACAAATTAGAGAAAGTCCAAAGGATAGCAACGAAGATGATCCCAAGATTGAAGGAGTTGACATATGAGGAAAGACTTAAGACACTACAACTGCCTACCTTGAAAGAGAGAAGGGAACGAGGCGACTTAATAACGATGTTCAAGGGAGTAAAAAGTTTGGAACGAGTAGATAGGGAAGATCTATTCGTGAGGGATAATGGAAGGACAAGAGGGCACGAGTTTAAGCTGAGGAAGGGCAGATGTCGTAAGGACACAAAGAAATTCAGCTTCCCATATAGGAGTATAGAGACTTGGAACAACTTGGAGGAGGAGGTGGTGAGAGCGAGGAACATTAACATGTTCAAATCTAGGTTGGATAAAAGTAAATATGGAAATAGGGCAACATAAGTTATGATATGTTAGTCCAAAATACTGGGAACTGGGAATATCCATTACGATACTTGTCTAAGTAAAATGGATTGATTATAAAGTAACTAAGACAGGACAACACGAGCGCTGCTCAATTCCTGTAAACTACAAATAGGTAAATACAAATAGGTAAATACAGACCTTCATGATTTGGTCAAGCCTTTTCAGGCCCCTATGATTACCTCTATCTAGCGCATCCCCTTTTCCTTTGTATATATTTACAACATACACTTTAGTGCCAATCCTCTGGGATTTTCTCATCTTTATTAATGGTGTTTATCAACTCAGTGACTAAGCTGACACCAGTCTCCCCTGAGGCTTTTATTATCTCAGCGACAATGTTAGAGCACCCTGGAGCTTTACCGTCCTTCATTTTATTGATTGCGTCGCTCACTACAGCTGGTGCTATCAAAGGAGGGGTCCAGATATTGTTTTTTTGATACTAAGCTCAAACACATAAACACCGTCACTTCATGTAGTCGCTGTGATGGCCACATCGCAGCTACGAATATCAGGTTAGTATCTATGTACAGCCTAGAATTAGAGTTTTTTTTTTGTTCACACTCATTATTTTTCCCGTAACCCTTCATTTCACTGAGTTATGGCAAGTTGAAAACCCCCATGACATGAAATCTTAACCCTACACTGTCCTGTGACTGCCATATAGCAGCTACAAACAAAAGGTTGGTGTCTACGTACAGCCCAGAATGCAAGCTTTTGTTCACACTTTTCATTTATCCTGTAACCCTTTGTTGCACATAGTTATAGAGATGAAAAATTAATAACACTGAAATATGCCCGCTCTGAATGAGTTATGTCGCACCAGTTGCCCCACCCAGGGATAATCAGGAAAAATACTCCTCCTTACACCTCCCATAACTATGTAAAAACTGCAGTAAAAAATAAAATATCATAATCACATACTGTACCTTCATTCAGCTTGAGAATGGTGAAAACCACGGACTTCTAAGTAGTTTGGTTGTTGTGTTAGCATTGCAAAAGCAACAACAACTTTTCAAGGTTGAGATACGGCTTGAGCATGCATGCGTATCTGTGTACTCACCTAATTATAGTATACTGTACAGGATTTGAGCCTAAGCTCGTGTTGTCCAGTCTCTCTCTCTACATTTATCCAATTTTGCTTTAAAAGTTTTGATATTTCTTGCTCCCATCACCTCCCCCTCCAATTTATTTCAACAATCAATGCTTCTGTATGGGAAGCTGAACTTTCTTACATTAGACTTACATACAACTTTCCCCAACTTACATTCATGAACCCTGGTTCTGCCCTCGTCCCTCACCACAAAATCTCCTTTATCGATCTTCTCAAATCCTTTCACGCACTTGAACATCATGATCATGTCCCCTCTCTCTCTCCTCTCCCTCAATGTTGGCAACTTCAGTTTATCCAATCTTTCCTCATATGACAGGTCTCTAAGGCAACTCTCTGAACTCTTTCCAGCTTTACAATATGTTTTATAAGGTATGGAAACCACACCACTGATGCATATTCCAGTCTTGGTCGTATTATTGTCCCTATTATGTTTGCTAGCATTTCTTCATCTAAATAATTTAGAGCTATTCTCATGTTAGGTTGAAACTGCATAGGTTTCACCAGTTATTTTATTTATGTGCTGTTCAGGTGACAAGATATCTGCCATAACTACCCCTAGGTCTTTTTCTGTCCTGGCTTTGCTAATGAATTCATCTCCTATTTTGTATTCCCATGAAGGTCTATTTTTACTTTTATTAAAGATGAGAAAATCCCAGAGGATTGGCTCAAAAGTGTAATAGTAAATATATACAAAGGAAACGGGGATGCGCTAGATAGAGGAAATTATAGGGGCCTGAAAATGCTTGACCAAATCATGAAGGTCTGTGAGAGTGTCTTTGAGGGTTTGATCAGGCAAAGCATCTCCATTGATGATATGCAGTTTGATTTTATGCCAGGACGGGGTACAACCGATGCTATCTTCATAGTCAGGCAGATACAGGAAAGATACTTACTAAAAGGCAGGGATCTTTACTTTGTGTTTATAGACCTGGAAAAGGCCTTTGATAGGGTGCCTAGAGATGCTGTGCAGTGGGCTATGAGGAAACTTGGTGTGGAAGAGTGACTGGTGCGTGTGATAATGAAGATGTATGAGGATTCGCGAAGTGCAGTGAGGGTGAAGGGTGTACTGAGTGATGAGTTCGCAGTCCGTGTTGGAGTCCATCAGGGTTCAGTGTTAAGCCCCCTCCTCTTTATAATGGTCTTAGAGGCACTGTCTAGAGTTTTTAGAGGCGGACTCCTGCTGGAACTGTTTTATGCAGACGATTTAGTCCTAATAGCTGACAGTATGCAAGATGCTGAGGCAAAATTCAGAGTGGAGAGAGGGCATGACGAGCAAGGGTTTAAGAGTCAATATTAACAAAACCAAGGTTATGCATTGTAGATTGAGACGAGGCAATGTGGAAAAGAGCGGTGCATACCCATGTGCAGTGTGTGGAAAGGGAGTGGGCGTAAACTCAATTCAATGTAGCATCTGTCGATGTTTGGTACACCATGGGAGTAAGCGCTGTAGTAGAATTAAAGGACCCCTGCCAAAGGATAAGTCAGAAATTTGAGTGCGTAGTGTGCAAAGGCGAGCTTGTGTTAAGTGATGATCCTGTGGCTGTGAATTTTGGAAATGAGTCATTGGAGCTGGTGAACAAGTTTTGTTACCTAGGAGATACCATCTCTGCCGGTGGTGGGGCCGAGGCTGCCACTGTGCCACTGTTGCTAGAATTAGGTGTGGCTGGGGGAAGTTCAGAGAACTGCTGCCAATCCTGACCATGAAAAGAATGCCTCTCCCCCTGAAAGGAAAGGTGTATGCCTCATGTATTAGAAGTGCAATGACGTATGCCTCAGAAACATGGGCCGTTAAAGTAGAGGATGTCAACAGAATGAAACGTAATGAGATGAGAATGGTGAGATGGATGTGTGGGGCCAGGCTACAGGATAGAATAACTAATGTTGAGCTGAGGAGACGTTTAGGTATAAAGAGTATTAGCGAGGTGATGCGTACAAGTAGACTGGGATGGTATGGACATGTGGAGAGAATGGGTGAAAAAATGCAGGTCTGTGATTGTGGAGGGAGCTGCACCAAGGGGTGGACCGAGCAAGACCTGGGATCGGACTATACGTGCCGATCTCAAATCCAAGAACTTGCCAAGTGAAGCAGCCCTTAACAGGGTTGCCTGGAATGCTGCCATTAGGACAAGAGACTGAAACTGCACGTATGTGTGGAACACTCAGTCTTAAAATTTTATGTATGACCTTGGTGACCCTGGTCTCTGGGTGTTCTCCTGGGTGACCTAGATGTGTGTGAATTTTGTGTTTTGTCTGTGTTTGTTCGTTGTTCTGTCTTGTGTTTTGTGTTTTCCCTGTTCTTGCTCTGTCTTGAGTCGGCCACCCCCAAGAAAATAAAAACAAAAAAAATAATAAAATATAGTAAAATAGAAAATAAAAATAGGAAAAGTGGGGATTGGGCCTGAGCATATACTGTACATACATACATACAATGTATGTATGTATGTATGTATGTATCTTAAGAACATGACACTTATTCGTGTTGAATTCCATTCTCCAAGTTTGGCTCCACTCATATAATTTATCTAGGTCTCTCTGTAATTCTTCACAATTATTCCTATTTGTAATCTGCTTCATTAATTTTGCATCATCAGCAAACAAGGATATATATGAGCCTATTCCCATTTGAAGGTCATCGATGAAAACCAAAAACATGATTGGGGCCAACACCGATCCCTGAGGTACTCCACATGTTACTTCTTTCCACGATGAGAACTTTCCCTTAACCTAACAAGTGCGCATGGGGGTAATTAGACACCTCTCCCTGTGCGCATGTATTTGAGGTGTTTCCGTCACTAAAATATTCATTTTACCATAAATAGCATTAATACTTATCCATACGCGCCTATTATGGGTTGATTATAAAGGTATTAACCTGAAACAACAATAAAACGAGTGAAAACATCGTTTGGATGGTCAAAATCGGAGATATAGCCCGCGAGTTGTATAATGTATGGGTGAGGCAAGCTGCTTTCCCGCCAATTTCCCCCAAGGCCACTGAGACACAGTCGATCGATACTCTCTCTCTCTCTCTCTCTCTCTCTCTCTCTCTCTTGCACTCGTTTGCTATCAGTGATGACAACGCCCTGCTTGCAACTGGCTAATGTTAGCACGAAAATATACCTCAGAATAAGGGAATAACAGGGAAAATAGGTGATAACTGAAGGAGAGGAGGAAAGTGGGGAAGGAGGGGAGGTAGAGGACTGAGATTTTGCATGGCCCAGGGGCCAAATTATTATTATTATTTTTTTTTTTTTTCGATGTCAAAAGTTTATTTTTTTTTTCTCTGACTCTTAACCCGTGGAGCCCCGGCTAGTTTTGTATTGTTTGTTCACCAGAACCCGGCCGGTTTTCAATTTTTTTTTTATTCCAGAAACAATAGCGAATGGGTTAGGAATGAAGGAAAAACCACGAAAAACCGCTCAAAAAGCTTAAAGAATGGTCCTACAGAGCCCCTGAAAACGTATTTTACAAGAGTAAAAAATTGAAGGCAATTACCCCCAAAAAAACAGGTTATTGCGCGCTCACGCGCACGCACGTGGACTTTGAGAGTTTTCAACCATCGGCACGGTTGCGTGGGATACGTACACAGTTCCCATACAAATCTGAGCCCTCTCGAGTGGCTACACCTGAGGTTACGGTCGGAGCAATTAGGGTGACTCGTCAGACGCGTCGCTGGGGCTGTACGGGTTAAGAGTCTTCCCGCAGTCCGCCGGGGGAACTCTTAAGAGTCTCACTGCAGTTCCCGGGTTAATTACTGTTAGTAATTCCCTCCCAAATAAATAGTTTTCCATCCACTTTAACAGTCTTCCTTCAACACGCCCTACGGTCCTTAACTTCTACAATAATCTCTTATGGGGCACCTTATCAAACGCCTTCTTGAAATCTAAGTAAATACAATCTGCCCACCCATCCCTCTCTTGTACAATGTCAATTACCCTATCATAATACCTCAACAAGTTTGTAGTACACGAATGACATTTTCTAAACCCAAACTGCTTGCTCGAAATTATTTCCCTCTCTTCCAACATATCCACCCATCTTTTTTCTTATAATCTTTTCGCAAAGCTTTCATACAACACTAGTTAGAGATACCGGTCGATAATTTAGGGAGTCTTTTTTTTTTTCCACTTTTATTTATTAGGGTTATATTTGCTTGTTTCCATTCCAAGGGAAGTTCGCCCTTGTTTTTTTTTTGTTTTTTTGTTTTTTTAAAGAGAATGAACGGAGGAAGGAAAAACACAGATAAAACAAAAAGGTCCATGTGCCTAAAGGCATCCTCCATTCATAAAATGTTTGTAACAACTGGATTTAAACATTTGTAGATTGTAAGTTTGTGGAAAGCAATTAGAGGGAAGTGAATTCCAAAGAGTAGTAGCTCTGGGGATAAATTAATTCTGATAAGCAGAAGTTCTGCATTGTGGAGGAGAAAGTGTAAATTCATGGGCGCTCTCAGCTGCCCTAGTTCTACGGGGAAAGATGTGGAGAGGCGGCACAATTGAAGCAAGTTCCTCGGAACAATTGCTGTGAAAATATCTGTAGAATAATGCAAGGGATGCAACGTTTCTTCGTATGGATAATGTAGGAAGGTCCTGTGTGATTGCAGGGTTATTGATTAATCTAATAGCTTAATGAGTGTTGAACTATATTTAAAATAGGCCTCCATAGTTGTTCAAAACATTCCCTTAATATCCATCCAGCAATGTTGTCCAGTCCCTTAGACTTTTTCACATCCAATTTTTCCATCAATGATATTAATTTAATTCACTCTGGTTGACCTCTATCGACTCTAGTCCTTGTATATCATTCAAATCCACCACAGGTTCTACGTAGTCATCCTCCTCTACAAACACGGATGTTAATGTATCATTCATAAATTTACACATACCCACTGTGTCTTCATATAACTGACCCTCCACCCTAAGCTTTGTTATTTTGTCCTTTACTTTTGTATAAAACAGCTTGGGTTCTTTATTACATTTGTCTACTATATCTTTTTCAAAGTTCTTTTTCTCCTCTCTTATAATCCTGACATAGTTGTTTCTAGCATTCTTATATTCATTCCATTTTTCCTCAGTGTGTCTCCTTCTCACTTTATTCCATGCAGAGTTCTTTTTGTTCTGGGCAATGTGACATCTCATGTTAAACCACTCTTTTTCCTTGGCCAGCTTTCTTTCCTTGAATGTTGGTATATATTTATCTACACCCTCCCTATAAATATCTAGTAACATGGTGTATTTTGCTTGAATGTTCTGTTCTTGTTCAATAGGTGCCCAATTTGTATTTGCAAAATATCTCCGTAGTGATTCGTAATCCGCCTTACCATAATTTAGCATATATTCCCTATGTTCTTCCTCTCTGCCTTCATGGATTTCTACTGCCAATTCAAATTCAATCACAGCATTATTGCTTCTTCCTATGGGACTTAGGTATTTTAGGTTCTTTATTTCTTGGGGATCTTTGGTGAATATCAAATCAAGTCTTGACGGTACATCGCCTCCTCTAATTCTTGTGCTTTCCTTAACGTGTTGTGTTAATAGATACTCCATTGTTAGTTCAAGTCAATTGTTACCCCAACTACTTTCGTTAGAACCCGTCATCCAAACATTCCCAATCCACTTCCCCACAATTAAAGTCCCCTGTTAGAATAAGCATATTTTTCCTTTTGCAAATAATTTCTAAAGTTTGCAAGGTTTCCAACAATAATTCATTATACTCATCGTTGTTCCATGATCTGTTCATGGCATATACATGGATACAATGTCTAATTTTGACTTATCATTATATTAAATTTCAACTGCTACCACTTCAGCAATGCTATTACCAAGTTTTTATTCCCTAGCCGTAATTTTATTATCTACCATGATTAACACTCCTCCTCCTTGCTTCCCTAACCTGTCTCTTCTCCATGTATTGTACGGTTTTTGTACCCGGCACAGCTAATTATATTTATGTCTACCTCCTGGTTAAGCTTAGTTTCAGTCAAACATACTACCCCGGGCCTCTCTCTCTTTTCATATATTTGTCAAGCTCTATCTTTTTAGAGATTAAACCATCAGTATTTGTACAAATGAACTTAACGTTACCGGTATTTTCCCTACTTTTCTTATCCCTGCCTACTCCTTTCTTCTCTGTACATACCCCTCCTAGTTTTTTTCTTAGCTTGTCTCCTCTTTTCTTGTCTCCACCTGGACCGTTTCTTTCTCTGTTTCCACCTACCCCTCTGTCTCCTCCATTATCTCCCTCTCGCTCTCCACTTCCTTCTCCCTCCCTACTCCGACCCTTTGTTTTATATACCATTTCTTGACTTTTCCCTCCCACACTCTCCAGAAATGTGTTTTTTCGTCTTCTTTCATCCTTTCTCTATTCTTTTCATTTGCCTCGGTTTGCAATTCCTTTCTTATGTTTCGTTCCTCAATACTCATGTCTTTTCTAATAGTATTTTTCTCAAATTTGCTGGTCAAGTTAAGTCTCCACGTTACGTTCATTATTGCATCCACCGTTACCCTAGATTTAAACTGCACTCTGATTTTTTTTTTTTTTTAAGAGACAATGAACGGAGGAAGGAAAAACACAGATAAAACAAAAAGGTCCATGTGCCTAAAGGCATCCTCCATTCATAAAATGTTTGTAACAACTGGATTTAAACTGTTGTAGATTGTAAGTTTGTGGAAAGCAACTCGAGGGAAGTGAATTCCAAAGAGTAGTAGTTCTGGGGATAAATGAATTTTGATTAGCAGAAGTTCTGCATTGTGGAGGAGAAAGTGTAAATTCATGGGCGCTCTCAGCTGCCCTAGTTCTACGGGGAAAGATGTGGAGAGGCGGCACAATTGAAGCAAGTTCTTCGGAACAATTGCTGTGAAAATATCTGTAGAATAATGCAAGGGATGCAATGTTTCTTCGTATGGATAATGTAGGAAGGTCCTGTGTGATTGATTAATCTAATAGCTTTATTTTGAATTTTGTCCAACTGCCTCAATGCAACCACTCCACAGAGGTGAACAGTAATCCATCTGAGAACGCACATGACTTTTATATATTACGGCCAACTGCTCGTCAGTGAAGAATTCTCGAACTCTGTACAGGAGTCCCAGTTTTTTAGAGGCATTCTTAGCAATGCTTCTAACATAATGTGTCCAGCTCAAGTTAGTAGTTAATGTTACACTGAGAATGTCAATACTAGGGGAAGTGGGAATATTTACATCATTAAAAATGTGTTTCCCTTGCTATATTTACCCATCCTTCTAACTTCTTCAATATCATCTCCCCAGTTGTTTCCTGCTTCATCTACATGTTTGACTATTATTTTTACCTTGTCCATTGCTTCCTTTTCTCTAGCTTTCCTCTCGGTGATGTGCTCCTCTACATCCCCAAATACAATAATACAGTACACTTATATCTATCAATTGTTTCGATCAAGACTTGTTCATTTTTCCTCATGGCTTTCACTACCACTGATTCAAGATCTTTCTTTTCCCTTTCTGACTGTTTCTTTTGTTCCTCCATAATTTCCTTCGTTGCTACTTCTTTCACTCTTCCTCCTTCGTCATTAACCCACTTAGTATGTTTCTCCTTGATCTCCTCAAGGTGTATTTTAATTTCCTTTGTTTGACCTTTGTACTCTTCAAGTTGTAATTTTAGAGCTTTATTCTCATCACAGAGTAATTCCATATGTTTTTGGATTTCCTTCAAGTTATTTACCTGACTCAAGTCTTGGCCAGGCTCGATATCGGCTGCTTGTACACCACATATTGTACATAGAGACTTAATCTGTGAACAAACACTCACCTTCCACTCCTGTACAGTATGTCCTCCTTCCACTTTCTAACCTCCTTCAGCTCACGTACAATTTTTTCTATAATGCCTTCACTCTCACCAACTTCAAATCCATCGAAATCTAGACTACCGTCGGCCACGTTTGTATACATACATAAAACATTCTACCTATCTACAAGTATTGCCTTATGCCGTGATCCCCGAAGGGGTGGCCACGAACTAAACGCCCCATGCACCTGTCCCCAGTCAGTCGACGCCCCTCCTCCCAACCAGCACCGCCTTCAGCCATATACTTCCTCACTCCATCCTACCACCTCTCATTCGGTTTACCTCTCTCTCTCTGTCCTTCCACCTCGCTCTCGTACACCCTCTTAGTCTTTCTCTCGCTTCCCATATGTTACATATGTTAAAAGAAAGATCTAGAATCAGTGGTAGTAAAAGCTATGAGGAGAAACGAACAGGTCCTGCGTGAAACAATAGATAGAAATAAGTGTATCATTGTATTTGGGGATATAGAGGAGCACATTATTGAGAGGAAAGCTAGGGATAAGGAAGAAATTAACAAGGTAAAAACATTAATCAAGCATGTCGATGAAGAAGGAAACAACTGGAGAGATGATATTGAAGAAGTTAGGAGAATGGGTAAATATAGCAAAGGAAACACAAGGCCAATGAGAGTGCAGTTTAGGTCTAGGATAACAGTGGATGCAATAATGAACGTAACATGGAGACTTAACTTGACCAGCAAGTTTAAGAAAATTACAATTAGAAAAGACATGAGTATTGAGGAACAAAACATTAGAAAGGAATTGCAAACCGAGGCAAATGAAAAGAATGGAGAAAGGACGAAAGAAGACGAAAAGAAGTTTTTCTGGAGAGTGTGGGAGGGAAAAGTCAAGAAATGGTATATAAAGTGAAGGGACGAAGTAGGGAGGGAAAGGGAGATGGTGAGGGAGACGGAGGAGAAGGCAGAGAAAGGGGAGGTGGAAAGAGAAACGGTCCAAGTGGAGGCAAAGGGAGGGGAGGTGGAAACGGAGCGAGAAACAGTCCAGGTGGAGACAAGCTAGGAAATAAATTGGGAGGGGTATGTACAAAAAAGAAAGGAACGGGCAGGGACGAGAAAAATAGGGAAAATACTGGTAACGCTAAGTTCATGTATACAAATATTGATGGGTTAATCTCCAAAAAGATTGAGTTTGACGAATATGTAAAGAGAGAGAGGCCCGGGGTAGTATGTTTGACTGAAACTAAGCTTAACCAGGAGGTAGACAAGAATATAATTAGTTGTGCGGGATACAGTACATGGAGAAGAGACAGGTTAGGAAAGCCAGGAGGAGGAGGAGTGTTGATCATGGTAGATAATAAAATTACTGCTAAAGAATTAAAACTTGGTGATAGCATTGCTGAAGTGGTAGCAGTTGAAATTGAAGATAATGATAGGTAAAATTAGACATTGTATCAATGTATTTACCTCCTAAGACTAAATCTTGGAGCAACGATGAATATAATTAATTCATTTTGGAAACCTTGCGAATGTTATAAATTATTTGTAAAAGGAAAAATAAGCTTATTCTTGCAGGGGACTTTAATTGCAGGGAGGTGGATTGGGAATGTTTGGATGCGGGTTCAAATGAAAATACTTAGGGTAGCAAATTTCTTGAACTAATAATGGGGTATCTACTAACACAACACGTTACGGAAAATACAAGATTTAGAGGAGGTGATGAACCATCAAGACTTTATTTAATATTCACCAAAGACCCCCAAGAAATAAAGAACCTAACATATTTGAGTCCCATGGGAAAAAGCGATCATGCTGTGATTGAATTTGAATTGACAGTGGAATTTCTGGAAGGCAGAGAGGAGGAACACAGGGAATATAGACTAAATTATAGTAAGGCGGATTATGAATCATTACGAGGATACTTTGCAAATATAGATTGGTAATTTATTGAGCAAGAACAGAATATTAAGGTAAAATACACCATGTTACTAGATATTTACAGGGAGGGGGTAGATAAATATGTAGGCTACCAACATTTAAGGATAGAAAGCTGGCTAAGGAGAAAGAGTGGTTTAACATGCGATGTCACATTGCCCAGAACAAAAAGGACTCTGCATGGAATAAAGTGAGAAGGAGACACACTGAGGAAAAATGGAATGAGTATAAGAATGCTAGAAACAACTATGTCAAGACTATAAGAGAGGAGAAAAAGAACTTTGAAAAGATATAGTAAACATATGTAATAAAGAACCCAAACTGTTCTATAGTTATATCAACAGCAAAACAAAAATAAAGGACAAAATAACAAAGCTTAGGGTAGAGGGTCAGTTATATGAAGACACAGTGGGTATGTGTGAAATTATGAATGATACATTAACATCCGTGTTTGTGGAGGAGGATGACTATGTAGAACCTGTGGTGGAATTGAACGAGATACAGGGACTAGAGTCGATAGAAGTCAACCAGGATGAACTAAAATCATTGTTGGAAGAATTGGACGTGAGAAAATCTATGGGCCCAGATAACATTGCTGGATGGGTATTAAGAGAATGTTCTGAACAACTAGTGAGACCTATTTTTAATATTGTTCAACACTCATTAAACAAGGGGGAACTTCCCTTAGAATGGAAACAAGCAAACATAACTCCAATATATAAAAGTGGAAATAAAGAAGACCCGCTAAATTATCGACCGGTATCCTTAACGAGTGTTATATGCAAGCTTTGTGAAAAGATTATTAGAAAAAGATGGGTGGGTATGTTGGAGGAGAGGGAAATAATTTCAAGCAAGCAGTTCGGATTCAGAAAAGGTCATTCGTGTACCACAAATTTGCTGAGTTACTATGATAGGGTAATTGACATTGTACAAGGGAGGGAGGGGTGGGTAGATTGTATTTACTTAGATTTCAAAAAGGCATTTGATAAGGTGCCTCATAAGAGATTGTTGTGGAAGCTCAGGACTGTGGGGTGGGTTGAGGGAGTATTATTAAAGTGGATGGAAAACTATTTAATTGGGAGGGAAATGCGAACAGTAATAAAAAGAAAGTTCTCCTCGTGGAAAAGGGTAAAAAGCGGAGTGCCTCAAGGATCGGTGTTGGCCCCAATCATGTTTTTGGTTTTCATCAACGACCTTCAAATGGGAATAGGCTCATATATGTCTATGTTTGCTGATGATGCAAAATTAATGAAGCATATTACAAGTAGGAGTAGTTGTGAAGAATTACAGAGAGACCTAGATAAATTATATGAGTGGAGTCAAACTTGGAAAATGGAATTCAACACGAGTAAGTGTCATGTTCTTGAGATGGGAAAAAGTAAATATAGACCTTCTTGGGAATATAAAATAGGAGATGAAATAATTAGTAAAGCTGGGAAAGAAAAAGACCTAGGGGTAGTTATGGCAGATAGACATCCTCTACTTTAACGGCCCATGTTTCTGAGGCATACGTCATTGCACTTCTAACACATGAGGCATACACCTTTCCCTTCAGGGGGAGAGGCATTCTTTTCATGGTCAGGATTGGCATCAGTTCTCTGAACTTCCCCCAGCCACATCTGATTCTAGCGACAGTGGCAGCCTCGGCCCCACCACCGGCAGAGATGGTATCTCCTAGGTAACAAAACTTGTTCACCAGCTCCAAAGACTCATTTCCAAACAAATCTAGGAAGGTGAAGACACCCAGAAATTTTTTGCCATTTCATCAGTTCAGCCGGACCACATGAGCTCCACAGCAGAGCTCTTATAGGGCAGAGCCGAAGGATGAGGCAAGAACTGCTACACTGCAGCACCAACCAAGAAGTGATCAGGGCGAAGAATACGAGATGAGGTCTAAGGTAGAAAAAATATAACTGCGAGATGCAAAAATATGCACGACTGAGGGGAATCGAGTTAGCTCGGCCGCAGCGACCGAACAGACAAATCAGGTCAGGAGCCTACTACCTAGCCAGGCCAGGCAACCATGTGATATAGGCTGCCCAAGGACAACCAAATGAGACAGAATAAGAATAGAAGGGGAAAAACATAGAAAGAGGAAAGAAAAACTACTCAAAATTAGTCAAGCCAACGACAAAAGCTCGAGGGGAGAGGGAGGGAGAAAGCCACAACCATCCCCCATCAAGCTTCAGTTGCCGGCCCCGAAGCCCCCAACCGCAACAAGGAGAGTAGTACCAAGGGGGGTGGAGGTTAGAATACAGAATTGATAACAGTGGGTGATGAAAACACATTTTACTTAACATACAGTTCTCACTACAGATATTATCAAAAAGGGTTTCATCATTCGTGGCTATAAATTATGAAATATAAATGCCTAAATTTCGTTGACATTCAAATTGGCATGAATCCATGAATATGGCATGAATACTCATAGGATTAAGGGGACCTACCGGGAGCGCGTTCAAGAGCACTAATTTTAGCGCCCTGTTGGCGCTACAGCGTTACTGAACGACATTGTGCGCGCATACGGTCGCTTACGGTTGCTCATCCAGCACACAGCCTTTGGAGGAGTGACGCTGTGAGGCACACAGACAATACATCTTTAGAATTCGTCTTTAGCGCTAGCAGACGAATTACTCTCGACCATTTGCACATAAAATCACTTAAAAACATTGACTATTCATATTAGTATGTGATATTATTTACTTTAAAAAATTTATATTAAATTTTCGATCAAAATATTGACACAAATATACAGCTTTATGTATCGATAAGACGCGTAGAGGATCCGCATGTATTGAAGTGGTGGACGAAAATAACATGAAAATTTTTATGAATGAATTTGCTTTCTTTCATAGGCTATATACTTTATTGTAGAATGTAATAAAAAAAATATGATTACTAATAAATATTAATATGTATTTTAGGCCAATGAGACACTACAGTATAATGTAATAGTCTAGCATGCTTTAGGCCTAATTACTTATGGACATTACAGGGTAAATATCCTAGCAGTTTAGATGTAAGAACGGTCATTGTCGTTGTTTTGAGCGTCAAACGAAGACGCTGGTATAAACGTAACCATGGCAACCAACCAGTTTGTTTATGTAGTGCGGAAGAGGCTTCGAAATAGTTCAATAGGCCCCAATTCACGCTACGGAAACTGTAGCGTCTGAAGTCTCGCTCTTGAACGCGCCCCAGTTGTTTAGGCTTAAAAAGCTCGAAATCTGATAATACCATTAGGTGTTTACTCAATATCCCTTCATAAGCCAGTGAAATGTTATTACTGTAGTGAAAACCCATTGGATTTTTTTTTTTTTTTTTATGTTTTCCAAACTTTTCCTGTACAAGGAGCATAGTACTAGGGAGGTCAATACTGAAAACTAACAGGTTTCTAACCAGATTATAAGGAGTTCATGCAAGCTATCTTATTGCAATGGGTTCTTATAAGCAACAAAAGCAGAAAATGAGAGAGAGAGAGAGAGAGAGAGAGAGAGAGAGAGAGAGAGAGAGAGAGAGAGAGAGAGAGAGAGAGAGAGAGATATATATATATATATATATATATATATATACAGTAGGGGCTCACATAGAACGTGTTCGCAAAGAACGAGTCGCTTATAGAACGCCGACCTAAAATATTGTTCCAAAATTTTCGTTAGGAACGAATGTGATCATATACAGTAGAACGATTTCGCCATCAAAGTAGGGCAAATCCGAGGAGTTTTCATATAGAGCGCCGAAATATCGTACGCTCCTGACGGAAATTTACGCTTGCAGTGAACATTGACCATATTGGGCCACCAAAATGCCGTGATCACATAGAGCGAAATCACATAGAACGGCCTCGTTTATCGACCAATTTTTTGTTTTATGTGAGACCCTACTGTATATATATATATATATATACAGTAGGGTCTCACATAGAACGAGAAATTGGTCGATAAACAAGGCCGTTTTATGTGATTTCGTTCTATGTGATCGCGGAATTTTGGTGGCCCAATATGGTCAATGTTCACTGTAAGCGTAAATTTCCGTCAGGAGCGTACGATATTTTGTACGTTTTGTACGATATTTCGGCGCTCTATATGAGAACTCTCGGATTTGCCCTACTTTGATGGCGAAATCGTTCTATATGATCACATTCGTTCCTAACGAAAATTTTGGAACAATATTTTAGGTCGGCGTTCTATAAGCGACTCGTTCTATGCGAACACGTTCTATATGAGCCCCTACTGTATATATATACATATATATATATATATATATATATATATATATATATATATATATATATATATATATATATATATATATATATATACAGTCGGCTCCCTGTATTCGCGCCTAGGATACTTGAAAACGCGGATACGTGGGCAGTGTTTAACATAGGTTTCAATGGGAAATAGGCTTAGCTCGTACCTGACTCCGCCATCTTGGACCCTCAAACCATTATTTTGACCTACATATTATTTGAGGAGAATACTTATTAATACCTGTACATATTATGAGGAGATAACTTATCACACAAACTTTATTTGAAATCAGTCATTAGGCCTAGGATAGCCTTACGCATCGGCATAATTTGCCCGCTTTCGTCCGACAGCGTCGGTACGCTTGCTCTCTGTTTGGATGGTCCCGGGCATTTATTTCTATCATGATTACCATCTGGCCCACTGTCCCTATCACTGAATGCTCTAAAGGCCCTAATAAATTTGGAAGATAAGAGCTTCGTGCAGAAAAAAGCTTGTAAACAGGTGGTTTTCAACTTTTCCAACACTGGGCTGTGAATTGCTGCCTCAGCTGGGACGCTGTGTTGACGTCATGCAAGAATGCAAGATGGCCGACCAAAGCAAGAATCGGGATGCGCACCGACCCGCCCGATTCAAATCCGTGAATAGCTTGTATTTTGCTGTTTTTTTGCGCAGATGACGAGTAATGGGATATTTAGGGGTGTCCGCGAATAGCAAGGATCGCGAATGTATGGAGCGTGGATACAGGGAGCCGACTATATATATATATATATATATATATATATATATATATATATATATATATACAGTAAAAGTCCGTTAATCCGACGACCGATGATTCGAATCTCCCAATAGTCCGAATTTTTCAATTTGAGGCCAAATCCGAATTCACCCGATGGTCCGAATTTCAAGAAGTCCCAAAGTCCCCTTTTTGAGGCATTAGGCCACTCAAATGACACATAATGGAGCACACACATATCATATGTTCATGAATTCACTTTAAAAGTTTACCATTGTCATTGTAGCCTATTATCTACTTCAAAACATTCAGATTAATGGTCAAAGGAAGCTACTGATATAATCGTAAACACCTTCGTCTTCTTCTTCTTCCACATCGTCTGCTAGAGAGTTTGTTTTGCTCCTGAACGCATCCTTGGGACGCTCCGATGCGCAACTGGCTTGCACCGCATTTTCTGCAAGCGCATTCAGTCTTGAGCTTGAAAATGCACCTTTGGACGTATTAGTCTTGAGCTTGAAAACGCACCTTTGGATGTTCCGATACGCTACTATTTATAGTTCAGTGATCGGAGCATCCCAAGGGTGCTTTCAAGACAACAAGACAAGGGTGCTTTCAATACAATATAATATAACAGAGCACGTCACAAAAGGAAAATCACAAAAGGAAAATTACAAGAACCTCTCAGGGAAGTGCCGTTGTTAAGGCATTACTTCCCGAACCACATCTGATCTTCAAGAGCAAGACAAACTCGCTAGTAGACGGAAGAAGAAGAAGAAGACGTTTATATCAGCAGATTCCTTTGACCATTAATCTGAATGTTTTGAAGTAGTTAATAGGCTACAATGACAATGGTAAACTTTTGAAGTGATTTCATGAACATATGATATGTGTGTGTGCACCATTGTGTCATTTGGGTGGCCTAATGTCTCAATGTTTTCGTCATACACAGGTTCATAGGGGTAAAGTCCGATAATCCGAAAAATCCACTAATCCGAACGAGAGCCGGTCCGCTGCCCTTCGGATTAACGGAAGTTTACTGTATATATATATATATATATATATATATATATATATAAATAAAAGACTTCAAATTACCTTCGGTCTGGAATCTTAAACTCAGCCCTCAACTTCTCGGCCTCTTTCAGCTGTCCGTCCAGCAGCAGTTGGTGGACTGTGTCGTGGAGGGACTTGTTGGTGAAGGTCCTCTCGTGGTTCTCCTCCAACCTCACCTGCAACAACCACAAGTACAGTCAAAATCAATTGACCACTTGCGAGTTTCAGGCTATAAGGAAGTTCAAGCTTTTAGACATTGTACAGTATTTACCAGAATCATAATCTAATATATATTATATTCCACAAATAAATACCTCCCAATGAAATTAATGAAAGCATGTGATCCTCCCACTAAGCCTTAACTTGCAAGTGGTACATTACTTCGTTGACAACCTTATTCATCGACTGTTTAATTTGCTCTTACTATCACTTTTCCTTGGCAGTCTTCATGGGCTTCTAATAGCCCATGACAAGCTACTAATTGTGTCAAGTTGTGAAGTGTTTAAGTATATAATAAACAGGGTTGTCGGCGAACTATTGATTATGACTTACTCATTATGGCGTTATCAACTTTTCATCAGTATTAACCCTTGACGTTCTTGATGCAATTTTGAGCCTATTAGGAATACTTTAAAGCCTTTGTTACCATCAGGGGTATTTAGAAACCTTTAGTTTAGTTACTTCAACCTCTGCAGTTGTCTCTGAGTTAGCTGTGGGCAGAAAACTAATTTTGGAGAGGTAATTATAAGAGTGAGAGAACTCTATTTATTATTGCTAATCTGGCAACCTCTGCGTCATAAAAATGTGAAAGGGTTAAACACTCATAATCAATTACATAAATATAATATATATATATATATATATATATGCAAGAAAGTCACAGCAACACGTGAACTTATAATATGCTAAATATCCACAGGGAAGGAAGGAAAATAAACACGGAGTCCCAAGCGCTTTCGTGTATTACATCTGTCTGTCCTCTGAAGATGTAATACACGAAAGCGCTTGGGACTCCGTGTTTATTTTCCTTCCTTCCCTGTGGATATTTAGCATATATATATATATATATATATATATATATATATATATATATATATATATATATGCATACATTAAAATTGAAGTTATAATAATAATATTAATACAGATCCCCATGTTTGAATCTGAGTCTACACTCACAAATTCTCACAAGCTTAAACAGCCTGTGACTCCAGATCTACAGTATATTACCCCATCCCTTTGCTCAAGGGAGAGAGTAACACTGGATGTCCATGTGAAAAACATTCCAAGGCCCGAGCTGGGATTGATCCCAGGTCCGCCCGGGTGGGACTCCAAGAAACTATCCACAACATCAGCACTAGTGCTGAAAGGGAAAATAATTGTTTAGCCTTCCCGAGCCTTATCTGGCAAATCTGACTTTATTTAGGCAATTGTACTGCTTTCACCCAACTCATGAAAGATCCCCTACCTTACTTTAACATTCTGGATCCTAGCCCTATTCTACTCCTTCGAATAAACCTCAGCATGTCATACTGACAGAGAAAAGCCCTCAGCGTGTCCTAAAGTAACTACTATTCCCCCAACTATGGTACCTGAGCTTTGTAGAGCTTGATCTGGTCTTCGGTGAGCTGTTGCAGGGTCTGAGTGTCTGTACGAGCTCTCCTCAACAAGCCCACTGCACTCTGTAGAGATGCTACCCGAGTATCAGCACGCTGGAGATAATAGATTTTGCAATAATATTGTACTGGAAAAAATGGATTAAATTGAAACACTATGTGATTTCTTATACTGTATATGTACCTTTATTGTATATCATATATCACCCAATGTACAGCTGCCGACATGAATTTGCATACATGCGGTGATATTTTATGTGAAAGTAAAAATAGTGGGATTGACTTACAAGAATATTATACTACAGTATAAAACTATTAACGGATCATATGAAGTACCTGCTTCATAAGAAACTACGCTTCTAATTCAATCTTACTATTTTTCCTACCATCCATAAAATCAATGAGTGTAAACAAAGTCTTGTGGCCAACTGTACACATTGTATCAGCACAGTCTACTTTGGTGTTAACTTGAATGCAGAAACTCACGTACTTCTATACTGACCAGGACTGCCATGTATGTATGTATCTATAGTTTCACATACAGCATATATACACAATAAAACTTTTCCCAACCGGACTAATGGGGGACAGGAAAACGCTGTCTGCTGTTCTTTCACTTACACCCAATAGTAATCAGTTTCCATCCAGTGAGTCGAAATATATAAATTGAAGTCATCAAAATATCACTCTTTTCTATATTAATTAATGTTACAGACATATTACTCTCAAATTCTATTCAGTACATTGCCCAATATACAACGTGTATATGATGAATTAAACAGAATATATTAGGCATACAGAGACATTTATAATAATAGTTCTTAAAGCTAGCGCATGCTAAGCTAGCTAAGGATAGCTCAATAAGGCCGATTAGGCGTATTTCCATTGGGGTCCTGTACTACTACCCCATCCCTTTGCTCATGAGAGATGGTAACGACTCAGTGCTTGTGAAAAATCTTTAATGCGCCGAGCGTGGGCGCGAACCCGGGCCTTCTGGGTGGAAGTCCGAGACGCTAGTCACTACACCAAGCGAGCCGCTTGGTAAGGATTTGGCAAGGATCCGGTCCAAAAGTGCCAAGTCTGGATCTGCCACAGTCCGAATAGGTATTCAGCGAACTGGACAATTATGAATAATTGAATATACATACATACAATACAATGGTTTAGCGTCATTTTTCTATTACATGCATTGTAACGGCTCAGACGAGGTTGCCTTTCAGTAGTTGGAGTGTACTGTAGTACAATAAAGTCCCGCCACAGCACTACCCCACCAAGTCATCACTGTGGCTGATGTTGGTATAGTGCTAACCGTGCCTCAGCAAGACTCAACAGAGTCCCCCTGCAGTAATTGCACCTGCAGTATCTGCAACCACACCAGCCTTAACAGTTACAAAAAGACAGCACCATAACAAGACTCTACTGTATATTAGGCAATTTGGACTATAGAACAATAAAGTCCTGCTCCAACATGCAAACACTGTGGCCGACAGAGGTGTGGTGCCAAACAGCGCCCAGATAAGACTCATTCCCCTGTGGCACCTATCTGCACCCCACCAGCCTCGGCAGTGCCATACCAAGACAATGTTAAGATAAAGACTTTATTGCATAGTAATGGTTGTTGGTCCACAAGTCTATCGCCATCCCCCCTATTAGTCGCCTTGTACAACACGCAGTAGGATGTGTGAGGCATATTCTTTTTTTCCTCCACCATTAGATGAAGGCCCCCTTACCCCCTGGGGGGATAATAATGTCCGGTTCTCTAACTCGGACTGAATGTAAACAATATGTCTGGAGGGAAAATCTACCTACCCTCAATGCTATGCGGTCCGAACTCGATGTATTTTTGCTTCAGTCAACCGGACTTGTCTGAATGGCTGGGGAATATGTTTGAAACTAGGTTGTGCTGACCGAACTCTTGTTAAAACGGCTTCCCAGAAGCTAGGTGTGCTCAACTACCTCAAGAGGTTCTATACCCCCTGCACAGCTTCTTGCTCTGTACAGGGGCACAGTGTGTCCATGTATTGAATATTGTTCGCATGTTTGAGAAGGATCCTCTCACACAGCACTTCTAGACAAAGTAGAAAGGAAAGCCTTTCGTCTCATTAACTCCCATCCACTCACCGATTCTCTGCAATCTCTCTCTATCCACCGCAATGTTGCATCTCTCTCACTATCCTATAGCTATCCCTAAAATCACCCCTTTTCCAACTTTTTGTCGTCATGGCAAGCGGCCCACGACACACACAGTCAGTCAGTCCGCTGACTTGGCCTGTCAAAGCAGAACCAACAGAATGGAACGCAATGAGATGAGAATGGTGAGATGGATGTGTGGTGCCAAACTACAAGATAGGATATCAAGTGTAGAGCTAAGGAGAAGGTTAGGTATCAATAGTATCAGTGATGAGATGCGTACTAGCAGGCTTGGATGGTTTGGACATACTACAGTAGTAAAGTAATAATTCTAATCGCCCCTCGGTGATGTACCAAAATGCACTGTAAGTAAATAATTAAGTGAAACCTTAATAATAATAATAATAATAATCTGGTCTTTTATTTCTCATAAGCGCCAGTTCTTCCAGAGGAATTCACTAGCGCTCGTAACTCAGTGCACCACAATCAAGAGAAGTGTGGTGCAGTTCACCTGTAGTTCAAGCAACAACAATTATTTAACATGGCAGCAGATAGAGTCTGTAATGACCTGTCACTGTGCCACTTGCAAGATCATAACTCCTACAGAAGAGAAAGGTTTTCAACTGTTTTTTGAAAGTCTATGGAGTTCAGCTGTCTAATTGATAAAGGCAATTCATTATATAACCTAGGAGCCACGAAAGAAAAGGACCGATCAGAGAAAGAGGACTGCTGGATAGCTACCGGTTCATCAAGACGCAGCACATCATCACTGCTTCTCAGGATCGCACCAGAACGTGCCAAATGGCGTTTCAAGAGGTCAGCAAGATACTTAGGTTCGCCAAACATAAGTGCCTTAAAAGGCAAAAGACACAACTTAAACTCTAACCTAGCTTTAACTGGCAACCAGAGCAGCTCTATCAAATATGAAGAAGTGGGGGTTCTTGGCGGCAGATAAAATATGAGCCTCGCTGTTCTATTTAGTATGGACTGAACTTTTTGTAGCAAGTAATTAGGAAGGCCAACCAATAAGGCATTACAATAGTCCACACGTGATAGGACAATTGAGTGAACCAATGTTAGAAGACAGCGCTTGTTAAGAAACCATCTAACTGAATACAAGTTTCTGATTTGGAGATTACAAATTTTGATGACCTGATTGATGTGATTCTCATAGTTCAATTTAGAGTTAAAGTATACTCCAAGGTTTCGCACTGAGCTTACTGGGCGAAGTTGAGAACCTCCCATATCCAGAGTCACTACATTTTCAGCATCATTTCCCCTTCTATTTCCATGAATGATAATGATCTCTGTCTTGTTCTCATTCAGTTTGAGTTTCCGCTTTGCCATCCAGATCTTAATGTCAGACAATAAAGATTCCATTTTGGTCTTTGTATCATTAATGTTTTCCATCTTCACATACAACCGAGTGTCATCAGCGTAAAAGTGATAGGCAACACCATGAGCATCTAGCAAGGATGCCAAGCTGCTAGTGTAAACTATAAAGAGGATCGGTCCCAGAACCGATCCCTGAGAAACTCCAAACAACAGGGGGGCTTGGTCAGAGATGGTATGGCCAATCACCACACGCTGAAATCTATCTGATAAATATGATTTGAGGAGCAAGAGTGCTCTTCCACGAACACCGTAAGAATGCAGATCTTTTAACAGTAGGTCATGGTCCACTGTATCGAAGGCCACAGAAAGATCCAACAAAACCAAGAGAGACGCCTTCCCGCTGCATGTGTTCTCCACCAAATCATTCTGAATCTTACATAAAGAGGTCTCAGTTGAATGGTATTTCCTATATTTTGTAGGTAGTAGGGGTAGGCAGCCCCGCCCAGGGAAGTACTACCGCCAAGGTTTCGGGAGACTCAGGGAATAGCCTGAATTCCATTTTCTCTCCAAGGCCTTGGTAGCTGGATACATATCTTTCTGCCTCACACATCAGGGGTATCAGGGAAACCCTCTTTATATAACATACACATCCAACTTCACGACATTGCCCTACATCGCTATCCTCTATCCATAAAACACTACTCTTCCCACTACATATCATACATGTAACACCATACAGCTTTACCAAATAAATGTGGCAGTACAATTGTTAAGAGCAAACCTGGTGGTCCCTCGGATATCCACCCCCGGCAGGGTTGGGTCATTGACACAGGGCCCTCCCGGTCGTCATCATGCGACTGTGTCAAGAGCATTGCAACGTCCCAAAGCTGCTCGTCGGTGCAGCTTTTTCTTTAGCAATATAAGGGGACTTCACTCTAACATCAATTCTGTACATCAATTTCTTCAAGCAGAATCCCCTACTCTCCTTTTTTTGACAGAGACTCAAGTAACATCCACATCTGACATGTCTAGATTTAGTTTTCCAGGTTATCAACTGCTCCAAAATTTCAGACCTAAAGGAGGTGTATGTTGCTTCGCAAAATCTGAAATTGCCCTGGAGGAGGTTACTAGTTTCAATTGTCCCTATTTTGATTATTCTATATACAAATTAATTTCGGCTGGTAAATTTAAATACATATGTTGCATCTACCGTTCCCCAAATACTCCTCCAGAGCAAAGTCTTTTTGATTCTCTGTCCTCACAACTCAACTTAAATGCTTCTTCTGAAATCACTGTGTTGGGTGATTTTAATGTCCATAATGTTGAATGGCTCACTCATTCAGCCAGGACTGATGATGCTGGTCTTGAATGTGAGCTATTTGCAGACTCATTTAATCTCACTCAACTAGTCAACCAACCCACCCGTGTACCAGATAATCCTAATCATAATTCCCACCTACTGGACTTATTTTTAACAACCAATTCAGAAAATTATGATGTTACAGTGAGGTCCCCGCTTGGATCTTCTGATCACTGTCTGATACAGGCCACCTGTCTATCACCTACCACACCTTCCCACTCTGAACCTGTTTTGGTGACTAAATGGCATTACGATAGGGCAGACTGGGAGGGTCTTCAAGGTTTCTTTATTGATATTCCCTGGACCTCTTTCTTTTCTAATGATGCACACACCACCTTGAGCCACATACAAGATTTTGTAAAAATTGGAATGGAAACTTTTATGCCTCATCAAAAGTACAGTAAAAGATCTAATTCACCTAAATGGTTTGACCATAATTGTGCTAGAGTAACTGAACAAAAAGCAATAGCCTACAATGCATACACAAGATCAAAAGCACATGAAGCCTTTAATTACTTTAGAAACGTCAGAAATCATGCCAAAACTGTATTAAACCTAACTAAGTCAAACTTTCTCCACAAGCAGGCAAATAAACTTCTAAATAATCCAAATGATAACAAAATATTTTGGTCTACTCTTAACTCATTCAAATCCAACTTCACTACTGCTTCATCCATTCCACCATTAATATCTCCGACTGACAATCTTGTAAGTGACCCTCGAGGTAAAGCTAACCTTCTTGCGGATATTTTCTCCACCAACTCAACCTTAGATGAAATAAATCAAGATGTCCCTGTACTTAATTTTAATTCGCCTGAAATTCCCTCACTTAAGATCCACACCAGACATGTCAAAACTATTTTGCAGAATCTCTCAGTAGATAAGGCTCCTGGTCCAGATGAAATTCCTCCAATAGTACTTAAGAATTGCTCCTTGGTGCTCGCTCCTGTATTGGCAAAAAATTTCCGTCTATGTACTCATACCTCATGCTTCCCAGTACCCTGGAAAGAAGCAAACATCCATCCAGTTCCTAAAAAAGGTGCCTCTTCAGATCCATCAAACTACAGACCAATAGCTATAACTTCCACTCTTGGTAAAGTCTTTGAAATTATATTAAATAATCACATAATTAAGCATCTTGAGAATAATAAATTAATCAGTGATAGGCAATATGGTTTTAGAAGATGTCGATCAACTGCAGACATTCTTTGCCTTCTTACACATCAAATCAACCAAGCTACAGACCAACATGGTGAAACACATACAATAGCACTGGATATATCAAAGGCATTTGATAGAGTCTGGCATCAATCCTTATTGTCGAAGATGTCGCACTACGGCCTTGCATCATTAGTTCCACTAATTTCTTCTTATCTTCATAACAGAAAAATATGTGTAATGGTAGATGGCCTTTATTCTCAATTTCACTCAATAAATGCTGGTGTTCCCCAGGGATCAGTTTTGGCCCCAACTCTGTTCCTCATTCATATCAATGATCTCATATCTACCACTCATAATCCAATACATTCCTACGCAGATGACTCAACACTCCACAGTTCCTTCACATTTACCAATTCTTTCACCCAACCCAATCTTATAAATTCAAAAATAAACACTGCAATTTCTCTGAACCAGGACCTTTATAGAATTGATGAATGGGGACAAAAAAATCTAGTTTCCTTTAATGCACAGAAAACCAAGTACATTCAATTTTCTAACCGACAGAATCTCACTGACTCCAATATATTTTTTAATGATGTAAATATTCCCACTTCCCCTAGTATTGACATTTTCGGTGTAACATTAACTACTAACTTGAGCTGGACACATTATGTTAGAAGCATTGCTAAGAATGCCTCTAAAAAACTGGGACTCCTGTACAGAGTTCGAGAATTCTTCACTGACGAGCAGTTGGCCGTAATATATAAAAGTCATGTGCGTTCTCAGAAGGATTACTGTTCACCTCTGTGGAGTGGAAGTGGAGTGGTTGCATTGAGGCAGTTGGACAAAATTCAAAATAAAGCTATTAGATTAATCAATAACCCTGCAATCACACAGGACCTTCCTACATTATCCATACGAAGAAACATTGCATCCGTATGTATTATTCTACAGATATTTTCACAGCAATTGTTCCGAGGAACTTGCTTCAATTGTGCCGCCTCTCCACATCTTTCCCCGTAGAACTAGGGCAGCTGAGAGCGCCCATGAATTTACACTTTCTCCTCCACAATGCAGAACTTCTGCTTATCAAAATTCATTTATCCCTAGAACTACTACTCTTTGGAATTCACTTCCCTCGAGTTGCTTTCCACAAACTTACAATCTACAAAAGTTTAAATCCAGTTGTTACAAACATTTTATGAATGGAGGATGCCTTTAGGCACATGGACCTTTTTGTTTTATCTGTGTTTTTCCTTCCTCCGTTCATTGTCTCTTTAAAAAAAAAAAAAAAAAAAAAAAAAAAAAATGCAGACTGAGCAAGAGGAACAGCTTTGTTCTGTTCAAGCAATGGTAACAATTGATCAAGTATGGCCCGCTCAATTATTTTTGAAAGAAATGACAAGTTTGAAAGAGGTCGGTAACTTGACATATCCTCAGCATCAAGTCCAGGTTTCTTTAGAAGAGGCACCAATAGAGCTTGTTTCTCAGATTGAACAAAGTTACCCTCCATGAAGCATCTGTTTACAATTTTACAGATGAAGTCTGCGACATGCAGATAGACAAATGACATCTTGGATACATTGATAGGATCAAGCTTGCAGAAAGTTTTATTCATGTCTCTGACATAACTAATAATTTTACTTGTGTCCACTGGATGGAATGATGAAAGGATACGATTAATTTCATGTGGAGGTTGGAAATCCACCGAAAACTTGTCATTGATCAATGTATTATCTAACTCACTTCTAATGCGTGTTATCTTAGTCGTGAAAAATGAAGAAAAATCAGAGGCCAGTCGAGCGCTTGGCACGGAGGCAGGACAGGGAGCCATGTTCTTCCGACCCAACAAACCATTTACAACCTCAGCAAGCTTCTTTTGATCATTGCCACAGGAATCAACTCTGTTTTGATAATACTTAGACTTTTCAGCTTTCACTGCACAGACTACATCTTTTCTTGCCGATATATATTCCAGTCGAGTTTCCTCCGTTCGCTGCAAGCGCCACTTTCGTTCTGCTCTCCTACGTTGTCTGCGGAGAGAGTTAACTGGTGGGCCGTACCAAGGTGAATCATCACGCACAATAATTGTCTTCACAATCTCCGGGCAATGATGATCAAAGACAGATTGAAGTACCTTGTTATGAATCTCAGTTAGTTCATCAGATGAAAGAACAGAGCAGCTGATGGCATTTAGAGACTGGTAAATTTCATGGCAAATTTGCTCTTGATCAATATTTTTGTAATTTCTGAACCTAATTTCTTTTTTATAGGAAGATACTTTGGATACACTGATATAAAAAGCAATTAAAGCATGGTCAGAGACTGTAGGATCTATCGGATCAACTTCAATGCCCGACACACGATTGCAACCAACTGGAGATAAAACCAAATCAAGAATGTGCCCACAAATATGAGTCGAGTGGGACACATGGTTGACAAAATTATTTTGACCGATCAATTCAAGAAATTCAGAAGAAAAGGGTTTTAAAGAAGGATTATCAATCCAATAAATAAAGTCACCACAGATCAGCAACCCACCAGTCTTACTAGCAAATGCCTCTAAAAACTGACCAAACTCATCCATGAAGTTTCTATCCGTGCCTCGATGACCTGGTCGATAGATAGTTGCAATTCTAAAGGTTTGCTGACGATGGTTCATTACCACTTTCAGGAGTTCAAAAGAAGATGGGACAGGAACATAGTTTGAGCGAGAAATACTTGTGATCGCGAGAGAATAAATAAGCGCTACGCCTCCACCAGGGTGGTCTGCAGAAGGTCTAGGTGCGCTAATTATGGAGTATGATTTGGGCAAAGCACTGCGAATAATCTGGATGTCGGATTCACACAACCAAGTCTCTGTCAGGCACAAGACATCGAGCTCAAATTCACTTAAAGTCTCAATTATGTAATCCATCTTGTTACGAAGGGAACGAATGTTTAGCAAACCCACTCTTAACTGATTCCGAGCAGGTGTTAGGAGTTTTTTGAATCGGTGAAGTTCGTATTTTCAATTAATTTCTTACGCTGAGAAATCATAATCAGGCAGTGCCTGTTAGATGTATTATAGAAAAAGAAAAAGAAGTCAAGAGATAAAATTACCGCAGTGGTGTAGGCCTCCCTTAGCCTGAGCATGGCCTGCCCTAGAAAGTGGTCCTCTTGCACCAGCATATCTCGCAGCTCCTCCACATCATTTTCGCGGCAATTACGCATGTACAACGCCTGTGCCACTGGGAAGTTACGCACCAACATCTGAGAACATTAATGACAGGATGTTACATACTACAAAACACCGAAATATTATGCATAAAAACTAAGAAAAATATTTATACAAACTAAAATCAATAAAATATACTGTATAATACTGATAATCTATCTCTCTATCATTTATAAGGCAATTCCAAGGTATGCTTTGTTCACTTGCTAACCTTGTTCCACAGTGCATGATTCCCTGTAGTGTATCATTCTAAGGTAAGCTTGGTTCTAACAGATATATAGTTGTTGATAGTTTTGGTTGTATTAATGCAAAGGATCATACTGCTTGCGCTCCACCTCAAACCATCACCGTGGGGGATGATATTTTGATATGATAATCTTGGTCAATGAGTTTTTATCTTACAGTATCTTACAGTAGATCCTCTGGAATAAAGGCAAACTAGGCCTGTGTATCCAGCTCAGTACCAGTACTTGCATTGCTGCGGATGTTCACGGTGTTGGCGGCGGCGGCAGTAGACGCAACATTTTTACTATTCTGTATTTTCGCTTTTGTAATCAAACTTCAAATTTTGTCTTCCCCATGCTTTATCAAGAATACTTTCAAACTTCTTTACCGATTCGGAATCGACTACATACTGGGGCAGTGCGTTCCACTCATTTACCACTATCACAAAAAGAGTTCTGTCTTTTCAAGCCTAGTTCTTTCCTTGTAAATTTTCTTAGAGTGTCCTCTCGTTCTTGTTCCCTCCCGCATCAAGAAGGTACCTTCACACACATCCTCATCATACTTTCCTGACACTATCTTAAAAGAGGATAGCTCCCCTATTTCAACGCCCAACCAACAACTATAAGTAAAATATAGCAGTTCAAATATTCGTGGCCGAGGTTTCATGGCATACGGTCTTGGCCTAATAGCCATTTAATGGAGATTAAGTTGAAAGTTTGACCCTATAGAAATCCAGTATGGTACTGATTCCTATGATTTTGGAATATGGCCCATCAATTACTGTGCAGACACTGTGTGAGTTGAGTCTGAGCAAGTCTTGCCACTACATTTAACATACTATTATACCTGGAGATAGGGCAGATTCCTTGGGTAATTTAAACACTACTGGGCAGAAGCGATAAGCAAAAATTTGCCTACCCTATGATCTTTAGTGGGCCGCACTGGCAAACAATAGGATGCTCCCAGGGGTCCAGGGTCCCCACCATTAACAGAGCTGAACCACCACCATAATTTTAATAAAAAAATTAAGTGGCTGCATGTACTAAACAAAAGCCAGAACGTAATACAATGATATATCCGTGAAAGTAAAGTAATGAAGCTTTTCAATGACACCTGAAATCATCTCTGTACGACGTCTAGTTGTCTTGCAACGATCTTGCAAAGGTCGGCCAAAATTGCTAAAAATTAGCGATTTTGAGTTGTTTTCGCTATGTGTAACTCTGCAGTGAGGTGTTAGAAGTCTCTGTGTTACATCAGTGCCGGCCCAGACTTGGTGGGCGACGGAAGAAGGGGTCCTGCGCTGCCTGCAACCGCTTGCCTCGCTCCCAGGATACATAATAAGCGGATTTCCGTGCCCGTCTGGTGACGGGACCCGTCAGGAAGGGGTAAAAATCCGCAACTCTAACAAATCATAATCGAATCCATTCTTGAGCTAATATTTAGTCTAGTTTATATATTTTTGTGTATGGACAATGTAAAAATATTATGACTACAGAGATGTAGAATGGTGAATAATGTCTGAGTTACGATAAATACAAATACTGTATTAAACGTGCAATTATGCGAAAATCCTGAAGTTTGGAAAATACTTCTTTTTTAACTGTCAAGCAAAAATTTATGTACGAATACTAAACACTTGTGTTTTTTGTAGCCTAAGTTATATTATGCGGTTTGGAAAATTAAACCAATGTTAAACTAAAGAAGTACTGTACTGTAGGTTAAGACGAATAGTGGGATCAATGCATTTTTTTTATGATCAGATGAACATAATACTTGTTTTCTGTTGTCTAGCCTTGAATAAGTTATTATATTTAGCCTCGAGACGTTTCTGTCATGGCCATCCTTTAGCAGGGGTTTCCCAGAAGGAAACAAGGCATTGGAGATGATGATGATGATGATTATGATAATTTATCTTTAAAGTGGGAATTAGGGTTGGTAAAGTGAGAGTGAATGCAAATATAGTACTGTACTGTATACAAATAAAGTGAATGGCTGGCTGCATTTCAATTGTGGATTTCCATCGACTCTATAGATGGCATTGGTGAGGCCTATCAGCTGTGTTAGTGTTTTATTGTTTACAACACATATTTGTGACCACATTATACATGTCTGTATGTACCGGTATGTATATACCCCCCCCCCCCCCCCCCCCTTATCTTGTATAAACAACTACAGTATATGTTGTTATTGTTGTTGCCCAGGCTGTCTGACCGAACAGTCCCAAGGTCCCTAGGAAGGCCAAGGCAATAACTGAGCGCCCCCAAAGAACCCTCCCTGCTTTACCACTAAGAATGCCCAGGTGACTGAAGTCGCTCCCAGGTGAGGAGCTGAGGAGAGTGTGGAAACGCCCGGGACACCGAAACCCCACCCAAGGTCCTGTGCCTCTTAACAATTATGAAGGGAAAGTTGAAGGGAAAAGGAAAAATGTGATGCTTTGGCTCCCAGATATATACTGTCCCCGGGCGCAGCATGTAGGGGGGCGCCAAAGCTAGGTCGTATTTTTTTTTTTTTTTTATTTTTTTTTTTTTTTTTAAAGTTAATGGATGAGGTCACGAGGAACGGAACCTTTTTACCCTGTCATAGACCTATTTTACTGTTAAGCGATCAGAACAGAGGCAAGGGGTGTGAGGAGATTGCCCAAACATCTCCACCAGCCGAGAATCGAACTCGGTCCTCCCGGTTAGACACTGAGCGCTCTACCAATGTCGCTACTGGCCACCCCGAAATTAATTATGGAATGTTGAGTGAGTTGTTGTTGTTGTTGTTGTTCCCCAAGCTGCCTGGCCGAACAGCCCCAAGGCCCCGAGTAAGGCCAAGGCCATAAACGAGCGCCCCCACAGAACCCTCCCTGCCGACCACAATAAAGCCTGGGTGACCGAAGCCACTCCATGGCGGAGAGCTGAGAGGGTGCGTAAACGCCCGGGAAACCAAAGCCCCACCCAGGGCCCTGTGCCCCTCAGCAATTATGAAGAGAAAGTTGAGGGGCAAAGGAATAATGTGACGCTTTAGCTTCCAATCTTGGTAGATTGGGAGGTCAATCCACGGAAGAGACGCCGTCACTTGAGATCTAGAAAATATATAAGTAAAAGGAACAGTCAGAGTAAGCTATGGGTATGGCAGAGATCGCTCAGGTCTCACTCTGATAGACCAGCCCATCGCCATTGTTGAGTGAGTAGACCTGTGTTATATACTATAATGGTCGTAAAAATAAAGTAAGATGAAAATCATGAATGATGAAATGAGGTATATTCTTAAGATAATCGATGAATTATGAATATAATTACGAAATAGAATTACATAGTAAAACAATAATATAAAACAATTTATAAAACAATTTATAAAATAATATACAGAATAGTTACCCTACGTATTGGCCGCATTTGTCTGTTTACAAGTCACAAGGGAAAACAGGTAGGAACGTTTTTGTTTAAATAATCACTCATTTATCAAGTATGTTACATTTTCGGTACCCCGGATATGTATATATAACCAAGTAGGCTATCCATCGGTTTTAAAGTATGGCACCCAGTGGAGAGAGCTATGAAGAACAAGGAAATTGAGGAGTGAACTGAAATGGATTAAAACAAATCAAAATAACCTAGCTTAGCCTAATGAACTTAACTTAGGTAGGAAGTTGATATGTAGTGTCCAAACCAGCAAACCTAGTCTAACTAACAAAACCTAGTCACCTAGATAATCTAGATTAGGTTAGGTCCGTAGGCTTATGTTAGGTTATGTTCAGTTAAAAAATAGGAAAACCATAATGAATTTTATTATCCAACTCATATTATATTCTCTTTAACTTATTACCCCATATTTTTTCGAATTTCATAACTCTACAGGAATCTAGAGGGACTATGGTTTGTTTTTAATACCATACCTAGTTTAACATATTTGACTTCTATTCATCCTCTTTATCCCGCTATAACTATGCCTGTAAATGTAGTTTTTGAGATTCTAACTTTCAAAAAGATTGAGCCTACGGCGGCGTAACCTGTTACAAATTAAATATTGCGTTTGGCTTTAATTAACAATGATCTTGTTGCGTTCTTTCTTTTTATTACAATAAAATATACACAAGAACATGAATGTTCACATATCTCGCAAATGTAGCCAAAAACTATTTTACTCTGAAATGCATCTGAGACTCTTAGATAAATGTTGTCCTATTATTTTCTAGGAATGAACTTTTCAACTTTTATAATTACTTCGCTGTATTTCCTTCTTTTCAATACACTAAGTATTTTTTTAAAGCCTTGTATGTCTCTCCAAACTCTTAAATGTTCCAAGTTCTAAATACCTATAGGGTGAACTAAAACCCATCACAAATTGCCTTAAAAACTACTATTTAATAGCTAGATTTAAAACAAAAATCTTGCCCCCCCCCCCCCCCCCAGCTGATTAGGCTCACTATGATCGCCACCAACCCCCACTCGTGAGGGGGGGGGGGGGCCGCAATTATAAAGTTTGCCGTTAGGCGCTATTTACCCTAGCTACGCCCCTGTCTAGAAAATATATAAGTAAAAGGAACAGTCAGAGTAAGCTATGGGTATGGCAGAGATTGCTCAATTCTTACTCTGATAGAGTAATGCCACTTTGCCACTTTGGTGGTGCAATCAGCCTCTCGAGCAGTGGACCACTGGTTCCTATTTCCCGAAAATTCCTGTGCTTGGTATGCTTCCAGCCAGGGCCCCACTGGGGTAAATAAAATAGCAAAACAGTGGTGGAACTGTCATCCGGGTGAGGGACTGTTCTGGGTCTGCTCCTTCAGTGTTCATGGTTATAATCCACTTAGTGGAAATGGCACTGTGGAGTGGGTCAGTCGGGGCATGTCTGGGAGCCTGGAGGCAGTTTCTGCCATGGCCATCCCTTTTGGGGCGCTTCCTCTGGAAGCAAGGCGTCAGATTTGATGATGATGATGATGATTACTCTGATAGACCAGCCCATCAGCACATGACTAGAACCCAATCTTCTCAGCATCAGCTAGGAAAGGCCATAGAAAGCTGCCTTTGGCGGGGGGATAGCTCCCCTATTTGAACCCCCAACCAACAACTATATGTAAAATATAGCAGTTTAAATATTCGAGGTTTCATGGCATACGGTCTCGATTTCAATCATCTGAGTGAGTATTTATAGCCTACGGTCTTGATATATTTATTTCTATTTGAATTTATACTTCTATTTAGTGTGATTCATAGAATTGTGCAACATCATGGTCTCGCTCTCGCAAAATAGAGAGAATGCACTGTAACAACAATAATAATCTCACTTGGAATTCTGCAGATGAGAGTTTGTTCTTGAGTCTGTAGAGTACTGTGTGCGTGAGGTCTGTGTCACCGCTCTGTATGGCTCTCCTCATGGCCGCCTGGTCCTCACCCAGACGCAGCAGCACAATCACCTGCTCCCGTGCCCGCACCTCATACTCCATTAGCTGCAGAAAGGGTACTGAGTTAGTGATAAAATGTAATGAGAAATAATATACGGTTCTGGGTTAGTTATGAGTGGTGAGGTATAATAGCATGTACAGTACCGTAAACGGGGTTAACTTCGGACATTTTCAAAGGTTTTTTACCTATTTCTCCTAACTGTAAACACATTATACAGATTTAACGACGTCAAGTGGTGTGTAGAGATAGTGCGCTGTAATCCAGGAAGTCTCCCCAAATTAACCCTAATAATAAGAGAGCTATCCTTATCCTAAATGCCAGACCTATGAGAGTTCCGTATAGAGCTCAGTGGTCTGGTTAATCTGCTCTACATAACTAACTAACTTATCCTAAATGATGTCCAAAGTTTACTCGAAAATTGGAAAACACACACCCCAACTTCATAATAACACAACCCTTCCAAATCTCTTCATCGGAGGAGACTTCAACGTACAAATGGCTAACAACTCACAACAATGACACAAGAGGAACACTCATCATGGACCAATTACACACATTAAACATTCTCAACTTAAGAAACAAGCCAACCAGACATCCCCCAAATGCTGCACACCAACCAGACAAAATCCGAGTGAGTCCGACATCCGAGTGTCACTAGCGAAAGTTGCTACTGCCATCTTTTATGACATCAACACTAGCCAGACGCTCACAGTCCACTCGCTATTGTGTTGAAAAAACAACCTGTTTACAAGCTTTTTTGTGACTGAGCCTCGTACTTATCGCGCTTACTATGGCCTCTAGGCTCTAGTACAACTGGTGATAGGGATGGTGGGCCAGGTGGTAGAAATGAAAGAAATAAATGCCCGGGACCATCAAAACAGAGAGCAACGGCCAGTCAAGCATGCTTACCATGTCGGACGAAAGCCACAGAAATATGACGATGAGTTAAGCTAGGCTATACAGTATATGACAATGATTAACAATAAAGTCTATGTGGTAAGTAATCTCCTCATAATATGTATATATTAGTATTCTGCTAATAATATGTATATATTGGATGCATTTGGGGGGAAATGGGTACTTGGGGGTGACTATTTGGACGAATTTGTAACCAATTCCCATTTTTAACAATGCTCCAAACTTCGCGAAATCAATCTTTGCATGTTTTTTTTTCCCGGCACCAATTTTCCGCGAAGATCGGTGCTCCGCTGTACTGTAAGAGCTATTCAAATTTTGAGCGGTTACGAGTGGTGAGTGAACATAGCGTGCAGTAATGTATGTATATGTATGTATATACACAGGCACATACCCCATAGCTAGGGGTGGCCGACTCGAGACAGAGCCCAAACAGGGACAACACAAAACAAAAATTCACATACATCTAGGTCGCCCAGGAGAAGACCCAGAGACCCAGGCCCATTTGGGGTCTCCAACAAAATATTCCCAGGTCCCAGACCTCCCAGAGAGGTTCCGGTCTCAGCAGGCAGACACGCAGTGAAGCTTTACCACCACAATGGCCGCCCACCTCACATCCAGGCATGACCCTTCCTATACACCGGCTCCCCGGGCCAGGCGGACTATTATCTAGTCCAACTGGCACCCGACCCCCTCTCCCAACGACTGCATTATCACTCATCTATGCACAAGCATTCTCCATTCATTCCTATTATGAATAGTATTCCTATTATGAATACTGTATTATGAATATTCTTTCCTCTCACTTAAACATTAGGCTACCATAGTGTGGTGGGAATATGCACATGATTAGATTAATATCCAGTATTCGAGAATGGATAATAAGTCGTAGGTGTGTGCATAAACCTTTAACCGTCTTGGTGGTGTAATGGTTAAGGTGTCTAAAAATCTGTGTGTGACAACCCAGGTTCGAATCCCGGTGGATCACATATATGCTTTCATTAATTTCATTGGAGGTGTTTTGTGGTGTGGTGAAATTAATAAAATATAGATTACCACTTCTCTTGCCTGTTTTACAGTAATACTAACATTAATAATATGTCTATCTATCTATTGCCGGACGCCTTACTCCCCTTACGAGGGTGGCCATACACAGAATGCCCCCAAGCGGACCCATTCCCTGTGAGAGGGACAACCCGAGCCAGTTTAGTGAAGGACTTACAGGATTGACCGCTCAATTTAGGATCCGTCCGACTCCGAGGCCCTCTGTGTATCTTGTTAGCACTATTTTTCTACAGTGGTGTTTGGCTAATCCATCCACTAACCTGCCTTACCCTTAGGTAAGCAGTACGGATTTGTATCAGGTTTACTCCCCTAGACAGGTTGCCAACCAAGGCTGACGAGTCCCATCCACCCGGATTTGTATAAGGTTGTCTCCCCTAGACGAGTTGCCGTCCAAGGCTAACGAGTCCCATCCACCCTAATTAATAATATGCTGGGATTATATTTGTCATGAGCGCCAATTCTCCAAGTGGATTCATGAGCGCTCAATTTTCCTTTTATATTTTTTCGCTTTTGTGTCTATCTTTAATCTAAAAAGTATAAAAAATCTAAACTTTATAATCATCAGTAACTCTCTGCTCTGCAGTATCATAAGTATGAGTGACTTCAGTTCCTTCTTGAAAGTGTTAATGCAAGTCAACTGCTTAAGTGTCACTGGAAGTCGATTGAATAGACTGAATAACCAGAACATAAGGAGAAAGAAATTGCTAAGAATGTGAAAGACAATCCGAAAATCTTCTGAAAATATGTGACCTCGTAAGACAAGAATAAAATCTAGAAGAGCCGACCTATACAAGGACGAGGACAGACAATTAAAAACATAAAGTGATAAGGAGAAAGCAAAGGTCCTTTCAGACAAATTCTCCACAGTCTTCGTCATTGAACTAGAAGGGGAACTGCCACAGGTCCAACCAAGGGACATACCAAGTCTGACACATAGGAAATTACACACAACATGATTAAGAAGATCCTGTACAAGTTGAAGACAAACAAGTCCCCTGAACCAGACTGAGTAAACCCGAGAATTATAAAATAAATGGCTGAAGAACTACTTGAACTGCTGAAAATAATATTTGAAAGTTCGCTACAGGTAGGAAAAGTACCAGATGATTGGTGTATTGCTCATGTTACACCAATATTTAAGAAAGGAAACAAGAGCGATCCAGGGAACTATAGACCTGTGAGCCTGACAAGCGTATTTAGTAAATTATTGGAATTACTGTTGAGAGAAGAAATTATGTCCCATATGAAGTGGCACAATTCATTTAGTAATAAGCAGTTCGGTTTTATCTTGGTTTGATCAACCATACAGTACTTCAGCAGATAAAGGTTTTGGATAAGTGGACAGAAGCTATTGATGAGGGACAGGTAATAGATTTTTTTTTTTTTTTTTTTTTCTATGTGAATGAGGGAGGCAAAAGGCATAACTGCCTGCAACGAGTGCCTCCCCCAGTTTCAAAGAGTGACATGGCCGAAATCAAGGGACGTTCGAGCTAAAATGCCTGGACACACAGAGTTTGAAGCAATTTAAGTCATAGGAAGAGGGAAAGACTGATTCTGGGAGAGTTCCAGAGCTCAGCAGTTGAATAGAAGAAAGCCTGAGAATAGCGTTTCACTCTTGGGTTGGAGAGTTGCACAGAGTAGGGGTGAGATTGTGTTGCAAGGCGTGTACTACGTACCCTACGTAGAGGAGGTGGTATACACTGGGAAAGCTCCGAGGAACACTGATTATTGTAGTAGCGATAGAATAGAGAGAGAGATGTCATCTACTTTAACTTAATGAAGGCTTCCCCACAAGAGACTTATGAAAAAAGAGGATTGCGGAGCACATATTAAGGTGGATCAAGGACTTCCGACAGAGAGACGGCAAAGGGTGATAGTGAATGGAGAGGCATCTGAATGGAAGAGGTTACGAGTAGGGATGTACCGATACCAAAATTTTGACCGATACCGATACCGATACCACAAAATTATACCGATACCGATACCATCCTGTTCCGTACACGTACGATCACAAACTACCAGACGTGGCTTTAAGGCTTATAAGTACCAAAGAATGGACTGCACTACTAGGCTACACATTATGTATGGTATTTATTGTAATTGTTATCAGATATGTACCAAGATTCCAACAAATATATATTTTTCATAATTATAAAACAACCAATCACTGCTGAACCAAGCAACCTTCACTCCTTCAGTGAGTGATATGTGACATAGCAAATTACTTCTAGGTATCGGTAGTATCGGTAGAAAATCAGCCGATACCGATACCGATACTCTAAAAAAGGGCCGATACCACCGATACATCCCTAGTTACAAGTAGAGTCCCACAAGGCTCAGTGCTTTCTCGATTCACACGATCATACGCTTTTTCCAAATCCATAAAAGCCCAAAATACCTCCTTATGCTTCTCTAAATACTTCTCGCATAACCGTCTTACTGCAAAAATCTGATCCAAAAAAAAAAAAAAAAAAAATGAAAGAATAAATGGAAAAAACATAACAATAAAACTGGGTGTCTGCGAGGTCACCACGAGCAGGTGGGGCACGAATCTGTTACCTTCCTAGGAAGGTAACCTAACCGAAGTATTACAAAGTTCTAGGCAAACATTGTGAATTAAAATTTGGTAATTTGTTTTGAGTCTTCGACAGTAGCAAATACATCACTTGGAGAAAAAAAAAACATTGGTTACGATATTGCCACTGCGCAACAAATATTTGTGGACAAAACAAACTATTAGGCCTAGGAAGTTTATTGGGTATAATCACAAATAGCGGGACCGATGTTTTTTCATGACATGAAAAATACAGTACCAGCAATCATTTCTCAAATACAAATTTTAGTTATTGCTTCAGGGACTGGTACACTTAGAGGGCAACTTTTTTCCTATTAGATATATGGTGCTCATTTTTTTACAGGTACTTGTGTGCATCTTGAAAATTATGTATACCAAATTTGATCAAAATCGATTGATAAATAAATACCGGTATATAAAATAATTTAATATTCAATAATTGCGCAAATATATCACAAACTTTATTTTGTATCTAGTCAGCATCTTTTGAAGCTAGAGCCTTGATTTTTTTAGAGTGAATTAGTAGACTTGCTATTATATCCTCAGTTGAAATTATTAGTGTAGATCCAATATTATTTATCCTATCTTGTTTGAAATACTGTATGTACATATGCATTTCTGCGTGTTTTTCACATGGCATGTTACATAAACCATGTCTGACAATCAGAAAATCAACTTATATATATAATTACAACAAATATTATAGAGGGAAGCACTAGCTTTAATCATGTATCTAGCCAGCAGCTTTTGAAGCTAGAGCCTTGATTTTTTTTAGAGTGAATTAGTAGACTTGCTATTATATCCTCTGTTGAAATTATTAGTTTAGATCCTATCTTGTTTGAAATTGTATGTACACTCACGCGTACTAAAAGTTGCTCAGGGGTGGGTCCTTCCTTCCCCTACTCCACCCTGGGCAGGTGGAAGGGGGGAGTCTGGTCCAAGTCTACCCCAACCTTCCACCCCCAAACTATCCCCAACTCCCCCACCTTCCTTCTGTAGCTGGCAGTTAGTGATTAGCGACGATTGCGCTCATGTATTGCATATTTTATTTTTTTATTTTATTTTTTAATGGACAATGAACGGAGGAAGGAAAAACACAGATAAAACAAAAAGGTTCATGTGCCTAAAGGCATCCTTCATTCATAAAATGTTTGTAACAACTGGATTTAAACTGTTGTAGATTGTAAGTTTGTGGAAAGCAACTCGAGGGAAGTGAATTCCAAAGAATAGTAGTTCTGGGGATAAATGAATTTTGATAAGCAGAAGTTCTGCATTGTGGAGGAGAAAGTGTAAATTCATGGGCGCTCTCAGCTGCCCTAATTCTACGGGGAAAGATGTGGAGAGGCGGCACAATTGAAGCAAGCAACCATCATTGCACACGCTCACAATGGCCGACATTTAACAGTTATTAGGAATTTATAAATACAATATACTGTACTGTACTCTATAATTGTATTCTCAAAATGAGTCTCTATACACAATGTGGGTTACACGAATCTCGGCTGTAGTGGTCTCTCTCTCTCTCTCTTTCTTATTGCACTACTTTCTACGATCAAGACTTAATGTGATTTCAATATAATACTACCGTAATTAAATCCGGTAAGATCCTGTGTAGCGGGTAACTGTTTTTCAGATGCCTACTTTAACCTAACCTAACTTAGTATATTAGTGTACTATTTATGAATGTAAAATATATAAATATATTGTTACATTACCAAATTATTGAGATATATATACACGGTAGCCCGCTACACAGGATTATACCTTAAATCCAATCTCATAAAGTATTCAGGATGTTATGTTCACCATTATTGCAATACACATCAACTCTACGATTTACTCCTAGGTTCTCAAATTATTTACACAGTCGGGCTTTTATATCATAAAAGGAAAGGACCACAGGCAAAGATAGGCTGGAATAGTGTTGCGACTGTTATTGATTGTTTAGTTTATCATTTGAATCAGTTTCTCCGATTTATTCAATACCATACATACTATTATTTTTATTAATCTCACCACCACACCCCCAGTGAAATTAATTAAAGTATATATGATCCACCGGGATTCGAACCCGGGTTATCACACACATATTTTTGCCACCTTAACCATTACACCACCAGGACGGTTAAAGGTTTATGCACACGCCTACGACTTATCCATTCTCGAATACTGGATATTAATCTAATCATGTTCATATTCCCAACCGCACTATGGTAGCCTACTGTTTAAGTGCGCATGGGGGTAATTGAGTCACTAAAATATTCATGTACCATTAATAGTATTAATACTTATCCATAGCGCCTATGGGTTGATTATAAAGGTATTAACCTGAAACACAATAAACGAGTGAAAACAGCGTTTGGATGTCAAAATCGGAGATATAGCCCGCGAGTTGTATAATGTATGGGTGAGGCAAGCTGCTTTCCCGCCAATTTCCCCCAAGGCCACTGAGACACAGTTGATCGATACTCTCTCTCTCTCTCTTGCACTCGCTTGCCATCAGTGATGACAACACCCTGCTTGCAACTCGCTAATGTTAGCACGAAAATATACCTCAGAATAAGGGAATAACAGGGAAAATAGGTGATAACTGAAGGAGAGGAGGAAAGTGGGGAAGGAGGGGAGGTAGAGGACTGAGATTTTGAATGGCACAGGGGCCAAGAAAAAATAAAAAAATAAAAATAAACAAAATATTTTTTTTTCGATGTCAAAAGTTGATTTTTTTTTTCACTCACTCTTAAGAGTCTCCCAGCAGTCCGCCAGGGGAACTCTTAAGAGTCTCCCAGCAGTTCCCGGGTTAAGTGAGAGGAAAGAATATTCATGGGGCACAGATCATATAGACCGGCCTCTCGAAGAAATATCCCTAAACCTACTAATAATATTATTTTTATTAATCTCACCACCACACCCCCAGTGAAATTAATTAAAGTATATATGATCCACCGGGATTCGAACCCGGGTTATCACACACATATTTTTGCCACCTTAACCATTACACCACCAGGACGGTTAAAGGTTTATGCACACGCCTACGACTTATTATCCATTCTCGAATACTGGATATTAATCTAATCATGTTCATATTCCCAACCGCACTATGGTAGCCTACTGTTTAAGTGAGAGGAAAGAATATTCATGGGGCACAGATCATATAGACCGGCCCTCTCGAAGAAATATCCCTAAACCTACTAATAATATTATTTTTATTAATCTCACCACCACACCCCCAGTGAAATTAATTAAAGTATATATGATCCACCGGGATTCGAACCAGGGTTATCACACACATATTTTTGCCACCTTAACCATTACACCACCAGGACGGTTAAAGGTTTATGCACACGCCTACGACTTATTATCCATTCTCGAATACTGGATATTAATCTAATCATGTTCATATTCCCAACCGCACTATGGTAGCCTACTGTTTAAGTGAGAGGAAAGAATATTCATGGGGCACAGATCATATAGACCGGCCTCTCGAAGAAATATCCCTAAACCTACTAATAATATTATTTTTATTAATCTCACCACCACACCCCCAGTGAAATTAATTAAAGTATATATGATCCACCGGGATTCGAACCCGGGTTATCACACACATATTTTTGCCACCTTAACCATTACACCACCAGGACGGTTAAAGGTTTATGCACACGCCTACGACTTATTATCTACGACTTATATACTTAAACGGTCTGCATTTAATTGTATGTGGCCCATACACTTTGATTTAATCAAGTCAATGTAGAACTTGATACAAATTACTATCAAAGTCGGTGTTAACTTTTATTAAGGTGTGAGTATAGAGCCCTTGAGTAGCAGGGCTCGCCTTCTCACTTCCCTCTTCTCTGTCTCTATCTGTGATCCCAGCCTCTCACCTCTACAAACCCCCAAATAAGGAATAGGATTAAGTGGCAGTTTTACCATCAACTCTCCTCTATATGTATCAAATGCATCACATACACTAATGAAGGGAAATATTCCGCATTCAGACCCGTTAAATCTTGGTTGTAGAAAGTGTGTGCTGTGAGAGAGTTACAAGGAATGGTTAGTATCTAAAAGACCTTCTGGTCCGTTTCGGGGAAATATTCGAAGTGGAAGGAGACATTTTTCAATGCACTACACCCCTTACAGAGTGTGCAAAATACTATCTACTGTCTTCTTGAACTGCTCAAATGAGGAAATGTTTACAACTTCTGAGGAAAGTTTCTTCCAGGTAGAACAGATCTTAAATGGGAAACAGTTTCCACAAATACTAGTGCTTAAATTTTTCAATTATAACTGCCAGCCATGGTTGCGTATTGTATTCATATAGAGGCTAAGCATTTTGCTATGATACACATTACCAATCCCATTATATATTTTAAAAACTAGAATGAACTGACCTCGTAGTCTGCGTGTTGAGAGAGAGAGAGAGAGAGAGAGAGAGAGAGAGAGAGAGAGAGAGAGAGAGAGAGAGAGAGAGAGAGAGAGAGAGAGAGAGAGAGAGAGAGAGAGAGAGAGAGAGAGAGAGAGAGAGAGAGAGAGAGAGAGAGAGAGAGAGAGAAGCATATCACTACAGCTGAGATTCTTGTAACCCACGTTGTGTATAGAGACTCATTTTGAGAATACAATTATATAGTATATTGTATTAAAACATTCCTATTAAATATTAAATGTTGGCCAATGTGCAATGATGGTTTAACAATAATTTGCAATGCATGAGAACAATCGTCGCTAATCACTAACTGCCAGCTAGGGAAGGAAAGTGAGGGTAGACTTGGGCACAACTCCCCCCTTCCACCTGCCCAGGGTGGAGTAGGGGAAGGAAGGACCCACCCCTGAGCAACTTTTAGTACGCGTGAGTGTACATATGCATTTCTGCGGTTTTTTCACATGGCATGTTACATAAACCATGTCTGACAATCAGAAAATCATCTTATATATACAATTACAACAAATATTATAGAGGGAAGCATTAGCTTTGTAATAAAAAAAGAATCATGTAAATCAAGCAAAAACTCTCAGAGCAGTATTGAAAAAAGTAATTATAATTTCATAAAAAAAAATTGCGGGTAACGCGCGTCAATTTTTGTTAGCTCATCATGAGGAACTATTATTAGATGACTAAACAAACATAGTAAAATTCGCCATAGAGTGCTAATAACCTAGGACAGTGTTGCCAATAAATGAAGCTACTTTGTAGCAAGCTTTCGCTATTTTCCTAAAAAAAAAAAAAATTTAGCTCTAAGGGTACCAGTCCCCTTCAATGGAGTTAGAAAGATTTGTTTAGTTCAGGTACGAATTAAATATAATCCCACAATAACTTAGTAAATTGAGTATAAACCACAATCACCGCGTAAACAGTCTGTAGACTATAAGAAACGTAACACAAGACCCAGCCGAGCCGAATGTTGTGTTGTAATAATAATAATAATAATAATAAGCATGTTACTTATTTCTCATAAGCGCCAATTTTTCCGAAGAATTCACTAGCGCTCGGAAAGAGAAAGAAAAAAGAACAAAATCAATGCTTCAAAAGAAGGCTTATATACAACACACATTTAACAATCACTAACAGTGGCAAAATAGCCTAAACTCTATAGCCATCTGTCATGACACCTCTCTCAAGATCATAGCTTCTCTCAAAGAGAAAAGTCTTAAGTTGTCTCTTGAAACATTCAACAGAACTCAGTTGTCTCATGGACAGCGGCAACCTGTTATACAACCTTGTAAGCCGATATTCTATTGGTCAATGAACTGCGTGTGGCAACGGTGACGTCACACAAAGGTTTGACATTCTATTGGTTGCTGCAAAACTGCATGTGACGACAGTGGTGTCACTTAGATTTTCATCTCTGTTGCCTGATAAAATCTCCATTTCGGCCATAAAGGAATTAGAAAGGGTTGCCCGGCCCCTCTGATCAGTGAAGCTGTTTTGATGTGTGAGGGTACTAGAACATCTTTTAAACAGGATTATTAACAGAACTTCCACCGTTGATAGCCCGAGGTTTGTCTGAATTATATTTGCTGACCATGAAGCCTCCGAGGTTAGTCTATCTCTATCTATCTATCTATTGCCGGATGCCTTACTCCCCTTACGAGGGTGGCCACACACAGAATGCCCCCAAGCGGACCTATTCCCTGTGAGAGGGACAACCCGAGCCAGCTTAGTAAAGGACTTACAGGATTGACCACTCAATTTAGGATCGGTCCGACTCCGAGGCCCTCTGTGTATCTTGTTAGCACTATTTTTCTACAGTGGTGTTCGGCTAATCCATCCACTAACCTGCCTTACCCTTAGGTAAGCAGTACGGATTTGTATCAGGTTTACTCCCCTAGACAGGTTGCCAACCAAGGCTGACGAGTCCCATCCACCCGAATTTGTATAAGGTTGTCTCCCCTAGGTGAGTTGCCGACCAAGGCTAACGAGTCCCACCCACCCGGATGGGTGGATGTTTGACTTAGAAATAGTATATATTTACACTTATTGGTGTCCGTCACTGTCCGAGGTTAGTCTGAATTATATTTGCTGATCATAAAACCTTTGAGGTTAGTCTGATTTGTATGTGCTAACATAAGAGAACAGTAGGTTAAGTTAGGTTAGGTTAATGACAATTTGGTGTTACTAGGAACCTGCCCTAGCTGGTAGGTAAAGAATAGTCTTGTATCCCATGTACTGGGTACTGTACTAGGAACCCGCACTAGCTGGTAGGTATAGGTTAGTCTTGTATCCCATGTACTGGATACTAGGAACCCGCACTAGCTGGTAGGTAAAGGTTAGTCTTGTATCCCATGTACTGGGTACTATCGTACACATACTATCTGGTAGGTCAGCACCCGTAAATTATGTTATCACTGCCTTGGCAGCATGATCATGCTAGCAGGACTGATCTTTTTCACACTCCCCTTCAATATTATAATTGGTTTCCTGTGTTTAGTGATGTTTACTTTCACCACTTTTAACAGTATTGAACACCAAAAGTTGGGAACGATATGAAGTGTGAACATATGGGAAAGAGTGTTGGTTACAGCGGGAGGACATAATCAGGCTGCAGCATTTAATACTAATTATTGGAATAATTCATTAAATTATGACAAGGGACCGGGACCCAAAACTTATTGATAAGAGTTGGTGGGGTCGTGATGTCACTTTCAGCCGGCCAATCACAAGCAGGTTTGGTCAGCCAATCCTATGTAAGCTTTCTGTATGTTTTGATCTGATCAGCTGATGTACAGCCTAAAACCTCTGTTTCAACCCCGCTCTTTCCTTGATATACTTTATGCCCTCCCCACCTATCGGGGTCAATATTGTTGTGGTAAGAGAAGGTAATAATTATTAGGGACACAATGAAAACATCTATCTATCTATCTATTGCCTGACGCCGTGATCCCCGAAGGGGTGGCCACGAACGAACCGTCCCCATGCACCTCTGACCCAGGCAGTCAACGCCCCTCCTCCCAACCAGCACCGCCTTCATCCATATACTTCCTCACTCCATCCTTCCACCTCTCCTTCGGTGCACCTCTCCCTCTCTGTCCTTCCACCTCGCTCTCGTACACCCTCTTAGTCATTCTCTCGCTTTCCATACGTTCCATATGGCCGAACCATCTCAAGTTGTTCCTTTTCACACTTTCCAGCACATCTACCTCCACACCACACCTCCTTCTTACTTCCTCATTCGTCTGTCTATCCCTCCATGTAACTCCGCACGCACTTCTCAAGTAACTCATTTCCACCGCTCTCACTCTTGGTCTGAGTCTCTTCCCGAAAATCCATAAGTTAGTGTCGGGATTACCACACTGTTATGCAAGGACTTCTTCACTTCCATACTGACCACCCTATTTCTTGACAATGAAAACATGAAAACAAGAAACCAATTATAATATTGAAGGAGAGTGGGAAAAAGATCGGTCCCGCTACTATAGGTAGCGCCAACGAACTTGACAATAATCTCGATCCCTGACTTCTTCGTAACTAAAAAGGGACTAGAGCAAACTGGCTGTAAATATCCACACCTATTACCTGGTGGACCCTTCCGAAATGAGAGGAATTTCAGCCCGATTGCTTTCATTAGTTTTGAGTTATAAGAAGTTAAGGGGTCAAGATTATTGTCAAGTTCGTTGGTGCTACCTATAGCTATCTTGCTGTTCATTGTTATTCTCTTGCTCATGCAATTATTTAAGCCTAAGCTATAATTCATATCTATAAACCTCACAAGAACAAAATAAACCAAAAATAATGTAAACTGGTTATTTTTTTTTATTATATTCTTATAAAAAAAGTATTAATGATAAACAGATTCTGATTACTGGTACACCATTACAAAGAGCATGAAAAATACCTCTTATTTCATAAAAAAAATAAAAAATAGCCATTACTGAAAAAAAAAAAAAAAATTGAAGTCTGATGTAGTTGGAAGAATGATGATTTTTTTTAGAGTGTGTAAGTTCTGCATGAGGTATCCTGAGTTCGAATCCTGGGAGAATCACATGTTTTCATTAATTTCAATTGGGGGTTATTGGTGTTAAGAACGATGTTAATAATAATAACTATAATCATTCAATGAATGGTGAGGAGGGTGGAGAGGTTGCAGGAGGAGAAAGTCAGGGAGGAGTACAGGAGAGCAGTGGAAAGACGACTAGGTGGGTTAGACCTGGAAGTTATGGAGGAAGTGGAGGAGATGAGCAAGGTGTTTAAGGATGAGATCTGTGCAGCATGTGAGGAGGTGTGTGGAGTGAGGAGAAGAGGGAGGGGAGTGAAAGGTACAGCATGGTGGACAGAAGAGGTAAGAATAGCTGTGGAAGAAAAGAAGAAAGCATATAGAGAGTGGTTGGGTAGTAGAGGGAATGAAGATTCCGAGAGACAGAAACGAGCGAGGTACGTGGAGAGTAAGAGTGTGGTGAAGAGAGTAGTGAAGGAAAGAAAGAGAAGAGTAGATGAGGAATTTGGAAGGAATCTGAGTGTAATATGGAGGGAGAGTAAGAAACTGTTCTGGAAAGAAGTCAAGAAAGTTAGGGAAGGTAGCAAGGGAAACAGTAAGGGTGTGAAAGATAAGAATGGGAGAATGCTAGCCGAGAAGCAAGAGAGAGTCGAAAGATGGAGGAGTACTTCAGTGAGTTGCTAAATGTAAGGAATGAAGAGCCAGCAAACATAGCTGGATATGGTATGGGAGGGAAGAAGAGTAGTGGAGGAGGAGGTGGGGATCAGGAGGTCAGAAGTGTGGGAAGCCATGAAAAGAGTGAAGTTGGGGAAAGCACCAGGAACAGATGGAGTGTGTGGGGAAATGTTGAGGTATGGTGGTGAGATAGTGAACGGGTATGGAAAATGTGCAAACTAGCATGGGAGAAGGGGAGTGCACCCGATGACTGGAAGACTGGCATAATAGTCCCCCTATATAAGGGCAAAGGGGAAAGAGGAGTGTGTGGTAACCACCGAGGAATATGTCTTCTAAGCGTAGTAGGGAAGGTATACAGTAGGGTAGTGATTGAGAGAGTGAGAACGGAGAAATGGATAGGCGACGAGTAGGGAGGTTTTAGGAAGGGAAAAGGATGTGTAGATCAGATTTTTACCTTGAATTGTGTTGTGGAGAAGTATCTGGAGAAGAAACAAAAGGTGTATGTTGCCTTTATGGACTTGGAGAAGGCCTATGACAGAGTGGATAGAGAAGGTTTGTGGAAAGTACTTAGAATATACGGAGTAGAGGACAAGTTGCTGAAAGCAGTGAAGAGCATGTATGAGGGTGCAAAGGCGGCAGTACGTGTGGAGAGTGAGCAGAGCGAGTTCTTTGACCTGAATGTTGGTTTGAAACAGGGGTGTGTGATGTCCCCGTGGTTGTTTACTGTATATATGGATGGAGTCATGAAAGAAATACTATCAAGAAGAGTGGATGTTGGTGTATCGCTGAAAAGGGAGGGAATTGAGTGGAAGCTACCTATACTGCTGTTTGCGGATGATACAGTTCTGATGAGTGATAATGAATGGGAGTTGCAGGGTCTGGTAAATGAGTTTGGAACAGTGTGCGAAAAACGGAATTTGAAGGTAAATGCGGGGAAAAGCAAGGTTATGGTCTTCGAAAGGGGTGAAGTCACAGAGTGTGAGGTGAAGCTGAACGGTCAGGCTATGGAGATCGTCAACTCTTTTAAGTATCTGGGCAGTGTGTTGAGTAAAGATGGGACTATGGATGAAGAAGTGCGGGAGAGGGTACAACAGGGGAAGAGGGTTGTAGGAACGCTAAAAGCAGTAACAAGAAATAGGGTGGTCAGTATGGAAGTGAAGAAGTCCTTGCATGACAGTGTGGTAATCCCGACACTGACTTACAGAAGCGAAGCATGGACGTTGGTTGAGAGACTCAGACCAAGAGTGAGAGCAGTGGAAATAAATTACTTAAGGAGTGCGTGCGGAGTTACATGGAGGGATAGACAGACTAATGAGGAAGTAAGAAGGAGGTGTGGTGTGGAGGTAGATGTGCTGGAAAGTGTGAAAAGGAACAACTTGAGATGGTTCGGCCATATGGAACGTATGGAAAGCGAGAGAATGACTAAGAGGGTGTATGAGAGCGAGGTGGAGGGACAGAGAGGGAGAGGTAGACCGAATGAGAGGTGGAAGGATGTAGTGAGGAAGTACATGAACGAAGGCGGTGCTGGTTGGGGGGAGGGGCGTCGACTGACTGGGGACAGAGGTGCATGGGGGCGGTTCGTTCGTGGCCACCCCTTCGGGGATCACGGCGTCAGGCAATAGATAGATAGATAGATTCAATGTTTTGTTGGTTTTCCTACAGTAATATTCTTGATTGGTCTTTCCTTTTTCCTGCGATGTATAATAAATGTTATGCAGTTATTGTGGGTGAAAACTGATAATGATATAAAAGACAAATATAATGTATCATTGCCCCCTGAGAAAAAGTGATCATGTGATTATAGAGATAGAGATCGTTAGAGAAGATAAGAAAATTAAGGAGCATAAAATTAACTGGTACTCTTATGGAAAGTGTTTTATTGTGCATAATTTGTCTTATACTCATCATTATTCATTGAAGTTTATTTGTATTGCAACTTTAACCCTTCCTCCCCGGGCTGTCTTACCCAATGACGGTCGCCCCTACCCGGGCGAAATGGCTGAAAAACTTCTAGGCCTAGGCTACCGTATTTATGTTTATTTTCACTGCTAGAACTTTCCCACTCATCTATAATCGTAGTGCGGGTTTCAATCTGTATTTTGGCATTGAGTAGAGCTCTGTAAGTCAACTGGTTCAGTTGTGATGACGATTTCAGTGGAGCCAATATTGCAGAGATGTTGCCAATATGGGGGCTTTTCAGACACTAATTTCGTCATGACGTCAGAACAATAACATTGAGGAGTCTTCTCCTTCTTGTTTTCGGAGGTGCGGTGACGAACGCTTGGGTTTGTTGACATACGTCGTACTCACGGCGTTCAGACCAAGCTTAATTAGGCTATTAAGCTCATGCCTTAGATAAGGCATACCGGGTAGCGGCCCTTCTTTCGTGCTGTCCTTACCTAAGGCAGACCGGGTAGGAAGGGTTAAATATATCAGAAGCCTCTACTACCTATCCTGTGTTTAATGGGATATTATAAAAGGCAATATATATAATGGTTGTATATATATATATATATAAATATTGTTTGTTAAAGTAAGGTATTATACAACGGTTCCTGCAATCTACTACAAGGCAAGGCAGCGTTGACAATTTCTGCCAGGTGGGTAACCGAATTCTGCTAACTGCACGGTGCAGTTTAGCAATCTTTTGCAGCTTACCTTTGGATACCTTTGGATGTGTTCGCCGCTCTTCTAGCGGCACCAAGGAGCGCGATGCCCCTCGTTATGGGTGGTGATTTGGTGCAGTAGACTGTTTGAAGCGACAGCTCGCTCCCTTGCGAGGATGGGCTCGTCTGGCACTTTTTGCAGTTCGACATCTAGGGCTCTCTTGAAGTTGTCTAACGAGATGTCCCTCATGTCTCTTACTCGCCGTGGGAGTTTGTTGAAGAGACGTGGGCCTCTGTGTGATAACCAGCCCTCTCGCAGAGAGCCCATAGCACCCCTGTTATTCATCCAGGGGATTTCGCATTCCCAGCCTCTCCTATCACTGAATTTCATGACTATCGGAGTATGTAGGTTTGGTACTAAACCCTCTGCGATTTTCCACGTGTATATTTAGGTAACGTTCTCTTCTACGTTCCAGTGAGTACAGATTCAGTGCTCTTAAACGCTCCCAATAGTGTAGATGTTTTATCGAACTTATATGCGAAGTGAAATTTCTTTGTACACTCTCTACGTCATTTATTTCACCTGCTTTGTATGGGGATGTTAATACGCTACAGTATTTAAGCCGCGGTAGCACTAGAGATTTGAAGAGCGTTATCATAGGCAATTCACCGCGTGTTTTAAAAGTACGCAGAATCCAACCCGTTAGACGTTTCGCAGCCGCCACTGTTCATATAAGTCCCTGAAATATCAGGGCACCCACCCTATTCCCACACTTGAGCAGGGAGTGCATGGTGGTAAAAAAACTGCATCATATAAAACATTAATCAGTTTGGAGTGATATTGCAAAGATAATATAATAAGGCTGAACAACAAAACCCTCACCTTAATGGCTAGTTGTTTGCGTCCAGCAGCCTCAGCCCGACTAGCTATGTCAGTGTAGGAGATGCCCGGAGTGTAACCCAGCTTGTTGTTGATGTCCTTAGCTATCTGGTCATCACTCTTCTGGGATGCTTGGAGGACCTATCAATCAATCAATCAATCAATCAATCAATCAATATTTTATATTGTATACATAGACAAAGAAAATTGTTATACACTACAAGTATGAATATGATAATAATAAACATTACAACTCACATTATTATGATGCTGATAATCAACCTTCAAGAGTTATTCAATTATAAATAATTCAATGTTATGGCTAGAATGGAGTAATGCACTGCATATTTCAAGTCTTAGTTTAAGCTAAAAACCAGTAGCCTGAACTGTATATTTATTAGTGGCCCCTCCATCATTGACGAACATGCCTATTACATAAGGCATCCTCTTCAAACACTAATCCGCCGTAGTTTGAATCTACCGCGCAGAGCATTTAAAATCTGAGGAGCCTTCATCATGAGCGCACGCGACCTCACTCATGGCTTCAGTCATTATGAATTGGGTTCTCACTACGAAAAAAAACTTCGTAAAAAATAAAAAACAAAAAGAAAATAAGAATAACTATCCAATAAGCTTTACATCATATCGTAGATGTACTTGTGTGGATCTTTGACCAGACGCTGATTCAGGCGTCATTCTTCCTTCTCTGCTCTGCGGTCAGCCGGCCCGGACGTGTCTCTCCACGCTCCGCTGGTTCCGCATTTGCTGCGTCCCTAGTGAGTTTTTTCTCATTTGTTTACTCCGGGATGTATCGAGTAAGGTTAGGATATACGTAGCAGGAGTGTCCTGGGCTGGTTGCCCGCAGTGCAGTGTATTTTGGGTCGTGTGTTTGGGGCATCTATTTCGGATGTACCCTCGTGGTCCGGTTGTGGACAGGTGAACTTTTTCACAGTTAGCTAGCTTTGTGATGCAGGCGGCTTTCATTACGCGTTATTGCTTCCTTTTATCTTTCTGATGAGGTAGCGTATTTTTCTTCACTTAGTGAAGTTTTTTCTGGGTCCCGAGTCAGTTCTTCCCTTTGCCGGAAGTATTTGCTACAGTGGTGTGTTGGCGGTGGTTCCTGTTGTGATATAATTCAGTGCTTTTTGTTTATATTCCGACATGTTAATGTTATCCGTCTGCCTAGGCCTAGCCAGCCTCTCGTAGCTTTACCACATATACAAGTGTTATTGATTTATTTTCTAAATAGGTACTACTGTGTGATGTGTGTCCTGGTTTAGTTGTGTATTGGCTAATTCCACGGACTATTTATGTGTCCTGGGTTAGTTGTGTATTGGCTAATTCCACGGACTATGTTGGGCCCGGCGTTAGTTGTGTTTTGGCTTCGCCTCGGTCCTGTGTTGCGTTCAGATGGTATCTGGACGGGGTGGGTTATTTCCGGCGGGTTTTTCTCGGTTACACCATGAAAAAACCCGGCTGGTTGCCGAGTTTTGGCCACGCGTGGTTTAAAAACAGGCTTGTTTCCCCGGCGAGTGGGTGTCTGTGGCTCCCCAGGACGGCGTCTCTGGGGTGCCTGTTGCAGGCTCCTTCTGATTCCCGGCGGGTTGGCTGTACCCATCTAACAGTGTTCATACGGACACGTGTTGTTTGTAGTTTTTTCGGTTTTGCAAAGCCAATATAAAACTATGCTGTTGTTGTATTTCCTCCCCGGCGATCTTTTACAAAGATGTGGGGTTCGGAACAATTGGGGTTAACTTTTAAACTTTAAATCACCCGGCAGGTGCAACCTGGTAGGGTGGGATGACCGAATTTGCAAAATTCAGTTTAGTTGACCAGACAATTGAGGGTTGCATTGTGTATCGCCTCCTTCAACATACGGCAATTTAAGGCACAATTGGGGTTAACGTTTTTTAAACTAATATTCACACCCGGCGGGTGCTCCCTGGAAGGGTGGGAATAACGAATTTACAATTCAGTTAGTTACCCAGACAATTGAGGGATACGTTTTGTATCGCCGCCTTCAACATACGGCGATCTAAAAAGATACTTCGGGAGAAGTTAGATCTCGTATATTTGTCAGGCTTCCCAGTTTTTGATCTACGAGATAATTCGGGGGCCGGCGTCTTTTTCCAAAATTAAATCTTGAAACAAACACCACCGGAAAGACTTAATCAGTTATAAAAGCCAGGCTGGTCTTTATATATTATGTCAGAGGGTATTCATAAATCTTTTGGACAAATTAAGATATTCGGAAATCTTTTACTTAGGAAACCCCACCGCGTAGCGAGCTGTAGTCGTTGAGTATTACAACTCGTTACCCGGCGGGTTATTGAACACTTGTGTGCGAACATGTTTGGGTTAACCTTATGAGCATTAATTCCTGGAAATTTTCTTTTTTTCCAGAGCTGGGTCCCGGTGGGTCTATGCAGAACCTGGAGTAAGTATCCCACCAGTCTCTGTCATGGCTCCCTTTGCCCCGGTTTTTGCTTTATGCATTACGCCCTCCTGTTCAGGTATCCCTATTTTTGCGCACACCCTTTGTATAAAATGTGTTAAACTGTCTCGTTTGGTGTGGGTTACCTTTCCGGCGTTTTCTCGTTGCTCCGAGAACACCGTTTTTGTTTACCGAGTTTTAGTCAGGATGGCTCAAAATAGGTAAGTTACCCCGACGAGTTTGGTCGCTTGAGGGCTCATAAGAAACTGCGTTTTCTGTGGTCGAGCCTGGGATCAGGCTTCCTGTGTTATTCATTGCTTTATGCATTACGCCCTCCTGTAATGTATAGTTTAGTGTGGGTTACCTTTCCGGCGTTTTTCTCGTTGCTCCGAGAACACCGTTTTTGTTTACCGAATTTTAGTCAGGATGACTAAAATAGGTAAGTTACCCCGATGAGTTTGGTCGCTTGAGGGCTCATCAGAAACTGCGTTTTCTAGGGTCGAGCCTGGGATCAGGCTTCCTGGTTTATTCCCGTCGAGGGGGGCTCCACACAGTTTTCTAGGTGATCAGGCTGACACCTGTTGGACTTGGTTTTCTCTGCTTTTCAAAGCCATTGAAACAATGCTGTCTGTTTGTTTGGTCTTTACTTCCCGGCGACCTATTTATAATGAGGTCTGGGGCAGGTATAATTGGTTTGACATTGCATATAAAACCCGGCGGTTGTACCTTCGGGTGGTTATATTAACGGATTTGCGATTCGAGTTAATTTGCCAAACAATTGATTGATACAATAGGGGATCACGGCCTTCAAGACGGCGATCTATGAGGGCTTCTGGGAGAAGCCGGATTAGAGATTAAGATAGGCTTAGACTTTTTATGGGATAAAAAGATGCCGGAATCTTACTAGTGTCTCAATACAAGTGTAAAGGGATACTTGAAAGACTTCATCTTTAATAAAGATATGCTTCATCTTTATGAGGGTTAAGAAGTTATTCTTAATTCTTTTGGACAAGGTGAAAGATATGCTGAATTCTTTAATAAGCCATTGAAACAATGCCGTTTGTTTGTTTAGTCTTTCCCTCCCGGCGACCTTTTTACAAAGAGGTCTGGGGCAGGTACAATTGGTTTGACATTGCATATAAAACCCGGCGGTTGTACCTTTGGGTGGTTCTATTGACTGATTTGCAATCCGCGATCTTTGTATTTCCTCCACGGCGATCTTTTACAAAGAAGTGGGGTTAGGAACATTTGGGGTTAACTTTTAAACTTTAAATCACCCGGCGGGTGCAACCTGGAAGGGTGGGATGCCCGAATTTGCAAAATTCAGTTTAGTTGACCAGACAATTGAGGGATGCATTGTGTATCGCCTCCTTCAACATACGGCGCTTTAGGGCACAATTGGGGTTAACGTTTTTTTAAAAACTAATATTCACAGGGTGCTCCTTGGAGGGATGGGAATAACGAATTTACGATTCAGTTAGTTAACCAGACAATTGAGGGATACGTTTTGTATCGCCGCCTTCAACATACGGCGATCTAAAAAGATACTTCGGGAGAAGTTAGATCTCGTATATTTGTCAGGCTTCCCAGCTTTTGATCTACGAGATAATTCGGGGGCCGGCGTCTTCTTTAGTTTTTTTTCCCCAAAATTTAATCTTGAAACAAACACCACCGGAAAGACTTCATCAGTTATAAACGCCATGCTGGTCTTTATATATTATGTCAGAGGGTATTCATAAATCTTTTGGACAAATTAAGATATTCTGAAATCTTTTACTTAGGAAACCCCACCGCGTAGCGAGCTGTCGTCGTTGAGTATTACGTCTCGTTACCCGGCGGGTTATTTAACACTTGTGTGCGAACATGTTTGGGTTAACCTTATGAGCATTAATTCCTGGATTTTTTTTTTTTTTCCAGAGCTGGGTCCCGGCGGGTCTATGCAGAACCTGGAGTAATTATCCCACCAGTCTCTGTCATGTCTACCTTTGCCCCGGTTTTTGCTTTATGCATTACGCCCTCCTGTTCAGGTATCCCTATTTTTGCGCACACCCTTTGTATGAAATGTGTTAAAATGTCTCGTTTGGTGTAGGTTACCTTTCCGGCGTTTTTTCTCGTTGCTCCGAGAACACCGTTTTTGTTTACCGAGTTTTAGTCAGGATGGCTCAAAATAGGTAAGTTACCCCGACGAGTTTGGTCGCTTGAGGGCTCATAAGAAACTGCGTTTTCTGTGGTCGAGCCTGGGAGCAGGCTTCCTGTGTTATTCATTGCTTTATGCATTACGCCCTCCTGTAATGTATAGTTTAGTGTGGGTTACCTTTCCGGCGTTTTTCTCGTTGCTCCGAGAACACCGTTTTTGTTTACCAAGTTTTAGTCAGGATGGCTAAAATAGGTAAGTTACCCCGACGGGTTTGGTCGCTTGAGGGCTCATCAGAAACTGCGTTTTCTATGGTCGAGCCTGGGATCAGGCTTCCTGAGTTATTCCCGTCGAGGGGGGCTCCACTCAGTTTTCTAGGTGATCAGGCTGACACCTGTTGGCCTTGGTTTTCTCTGCTTTTCAAAGCCATTGAAACAATGCTGTCTGTTTGTTTGGTCTTTACCTCCCGGCGACCTTGTTACAAAGAGGTCTGGGGCAGGTATAATTGGTTTGACATTATTAATAATAATAATAATAATAATAATATTTATTCAGTTAGCAATTTACAGAGTTGGTACCACATGGTATGTTATAAATATGACATGTACCAGCCTTGCATAATTCCAACTAAGGATAGCCCAATAAGGCCGTTAGGCGTATTTCCATTGGGGTCCTTGTATATAAAACCCGGCGGTTGTACCTTCGGGTGGTTATATTAACGGATTTGTGATTCGAGATAATTTGCCAAACAATTGATTGATACAATAGGGTATCACGGCCTTCAAGACGGCGATCTATGAGGGCTTCTGGGAGAAGCCGGATTAGAGATTAAGATAGGCTTAGAATTTTTATGGGATAAAAAGATGCCTGAATCTTACTAGTGTTTCAAGTGTAAAGGGTTACTTGAAACACTTCATCTTTAATAAAGATATGCTTCATCTTTATGAGGATTAAGAAGTTATGCTTAATTCTTTTGGACAGATAAAAAATATGCTGAAATCTTTAATAAGCCATTGAAACAATGCCGTTTGTTTGTTTAGTCTTTCCCTCCCGGCGACCTTTTTACAAAGAGGTCTGGGGCAGGTACAATTGGTTTGACATTGCATATAAAACCCGGCGGTTGTACCTTTGGGTGGTTATATTAACTGATTTGCAATTCGCGATAATTTGCCAAACAATTGATTGATACAATAGGGTATCACGGCCTTCCAGACGGCGATCTATGAGGGCTTCTGGGTGACGCCAGATTAGAGATTAAGATAGGCTTAGACTTTTTATGGGATAAAAAGATGCCGGAATCTTACTAGTGTTTCAAGTGTAAAGGGATACTTGAAAGACTTCATCTTTAATAAAGATATGCTTCACCTTTATGAGGATTCAGAAGATATGCTTAAATCTTCTGGACAGGTAAAGATATGCTGAAATCTTTAATATGATACTAAAGGACAACGAAAAGTAGTGGTGGAGTGCTACGGTTCGTTGACCGGCGGTTTTGAGGCACATATTTTGTACCGTTTTTTGGGTGTAACCCTATGAGCTTTAATCCCCGGAAAATTCTCTTTCCAGGGCGGATTACCGGTATTGCACCAGGTGACCAGGTAGTTCCCGGGGGCGGAGTAGTTTTCCCCCAGTCTCTGTCGTGTCGGCACTTGAACCTCTCATTGCTGTATGTTCAACGCCGTTAAGCTCAGGTAGCCCTATCTTATTTTTATTTGTTAATGAAATAATTTAATAGCTGAATCATAATAAACATATATATTTTCTATGATTATATTATGATAATATTGTGTTTATTTATAGTAATTTATTTTAATACAATTAAATATAAATTAAATTAATTAGTATACTTTATGATTTTGCTCACCAGCTCTGCTTTCAATGTGTTAATGAGCTATGGGAGCTTTTAATTATCATAAACCTTTACGGGACTCGGATGAGGGCTCCCCGTTCAGGGAGTATACCGAGCTCGCAAGCGAGGGACAGCCACAGCCAGGGTGTATGGCGATACCCACAGTCGTCCCCCACCCGCCGGACGATAACGCCGGCGGGCGGACCTGACGCTCTGATGACGGACGAGAACAGGTTGAGTTCCATTTATCTCTTTTCCGCCGCCAGACGCGTCTCTAATGTGCCACGTAGTCAACAAACTACAGGATTAGCGAGGCGTAGTCTCGCTAATCGCGCCCCTGTGGCCGGCGCGGTGTGGTACCAGCATTTGAACACGTGGTGCCCGCACCCAGTGTCCCTCCTGGTCGGGTTGTTCCACTTAGAACACAATTGGCAACCTAGAAACCTCGCAGACTTGTTCATTTTGGACATTCAGGAGGCCAAGTGGCTAGCACCTTATGGTAGCGACGTGACCAAGATATTCACGAATCAATATACCCAGTCTACAAAGCGACAGTTTCAATCGCATTGGAAAGCTTTTACGTCTCGGATTCTTAGAACACAACAAACTGTGCCCTCGGTGGCGTTGGTTGTTTATTATTTAATTAATCTGTTCATGCAGAAACATTTATCTGAAAGTGATTTATGTGGGTAGGTTTTAAACTCCGCCCACCTCCCCGTCAGCTCAGGCCTACATGGTCTCTGGACAAAGCATCGTCGTTATTCTCGTTCCCGTATGTACCAAAGACTGCAGATTTTACAAAAGGGCAGTATTCCTTATGGCTTTGGCTACCGGGAACAGAGTATCTGAGCTGGCGGCGATGAGCAACGCACCTAATTGCCTCAGGTTTGATAGGCTTCATGAGTGTATTCACATTGCACCTTCCCCAGGATTCATAGCCGAGATTGAGCACAGTGAACACGTGTTTTCAGAGTTCACGGTGCCGGCGTTAAACAGGGGAAAGGTGCACCATCTTTTTTGCCCAGTGCAAGCTCTAACCAAATATTTAAAAGTGGCACCTCTAAATCACCAGGGTGCTTTATGGGTCGCAAGTCCGGGTGAACGATTGATGGAGCGTACACTGGCTTCTCTCTTGGTCGAGGACTTTAAAGAGAAGCATCCCGGCGTTGTGGGTAAGACCCACGATTTACGCAAGGGGACAGCCTCTTTACGTTTCCTTAATAATCGTTCGGTGAAAGTTATTACGTCCACACAGTTGTGGGCCTCTAATCAGGAGTTTTTGCCTCGATACCTTTCAGTAGCTCTGGACAACCCTTCCTTGCCATGTATAGCTTTACGGCAGAGGGTCTAGGTGGCCCTTTTAGTCACGTTTTGTTTAATTTCAAGAAAAGGGGGGGGGGAGGGTGCAGTCAGTGTGACATAGGACACCCTAGACCCCTCCGGAGTATGTGTTCGGAACATACGAGCTGTGATACTGGTTGTAGGCATTAATTGTATTATAAAATTTCTCTGTAGTATTCATTGCAGGAAATTGTGCTAAAAACCAATAGTAGTGTTACGACAATTCTTGTTGTAAGTAGCTTTGGCTGTGAAGCAATAGATTTTTGAGAAATCTCGGTAGTGGCAACTACGACTTTTACTTCTGCATAAGTACACGAATTCAGTACTTCTACGAATGTACTGTACAAGAATTCATTTATGTTTGGTTATATTTTTAGGAATATATCCACTAGTTAATGGGGTTTATATGTGCACATGTAAACTTATAAGTTTGTAGTTTTCACCACTTACTTTAAGTGGGGTGCCTTCCTAACTAGCAGATCTGTGCACAGAGTCTCAGAGTTAACCCTTTTTCAAGCAGGCTTCTTTGAAGCACGCTCCTGCTTGTACCCCTTTTTGAAGATTTAGGCTGTATAAAGTTTATGCACCCGCCTATCTCTTTTTTACAAAAGTAAGAATACTATGTGGTTGTTTGATTATCTGCTTTTCTAGAGTTATGATATGATTACGAATGTCCCCCTCCAGTCTTAGAAATCAGGCATGTTCGTCAATGATGGAGGGGCCACTAATAAATTATAGGTTTGACTCCTGTAAGGAGATAAAGAAAACCTAATTAAAATGTAAAACTTGCAAACTAAACAAACCAAAATTGGGACAAGGACAATATAAAGTCAAATTAAATTATCAAAATCGCTATGTGGAAACAACGTTTACTAAAATGAAAATTATTAAATAAAAGAACACAATCCACCACATAGGGTGTACATTCCTACATGAGCAAGTTAATCTGTTTCCCAAGCAAACTAATCGCACATATAACAACGCACTATCGTCACGTTAAAGGAAGTAGTCAAGTTTGGGAAGTCCGGGACGTTCTGGCAAATTTTACTAAACTCTGCATGAATAAAGAAACTATATGTTAAATGTCAAAATATTATTTAAAATCAAATTTGCAACATGACAAGACATTAAAATAGTACAAAATACAGATATTGATAAGATATCTATACTATTACAAAATAATATATAAAATACAGTACAGCACTCACTAACGATAGTGCTATCGGGTAGGTACCTGTAAGCATAGCATGCCTCAAGTGACCCCTATCAATAACTACCCTACAAATAACCTACATTTATAGCACAAATAAACTAAGGAAATCGCAAAAGTAAGCAATTGATACTATCGACAATGAATACATATAATATAAAGACAAATAATTACAAAATATGAAGTAACAACAGATTTAAACAAAGAGTACTCTTTTAACAAGAACAATAAATTTAAAAAATCATCAATATTAATATTAATAATAATAATAATAGAAAAAGAAAAAGATAAACAATAAATACAGACAAAAAGTAAGCAGAGGTTATACAAGAAACTTCAAGTTAAAAATGCTTGATTAAAATTATTGATGTCAAATTTTAGAATACAGTCACAATAATTGACACTAAAAAGATTAAATTTATGGAACAATTTACTTGCCTCAAAACCTCTGTCCACTAAGAGTCTGTATAGTAACCTAGCTCTAGCCCAAAAGTCATCTACTTTAGTGCAGATTTTACAAAATCTTATTAATTGGGAATAAAAACCGTTATAAGTTATTTTACTATCGATATTACTACTAGGGAAAGGAAAGTTTATTACGTTAAAATTAAAATCATCAACTTTGTGATATACTTTAAGTATGCACTGTTCATTAACAATCTCTATATTTATATCAAGAAAATTTTCAACTTTATAATTTACGTTACATTGTGTGAGGGGAATAGAATTAGGGTAAATAAGTTTAGCAACTTGATTAAAATTTAACAAATTGCAAACAAGAATATCATCAATATATCTACTATTATTACTTAACAGTTTAGCAAGTGCTAATTTTTCTGGAATTTTATTTTTCTTGCTACTGTCAACTAAGTCTTTTATATATTTAAATTCTAAAGCAAGCAAGAATAAGTCTGCAATTAAAGGGCTAGCATTTCCACCCATAGGAATTCCTAATATTTGTTTGAAAATGTACGGCCCGAATCTAACATAAGTATTGAAAAGGAGGAATTTAAGGGCATCTTTAAGTTTAGTTCTATCAAAATATACAGAACTAGTGGGAGTAGAGCTAAGTGATGCATTATTAAAATATGTATAAACATTTATGAAATAATTACCATTCCTAACGAACCTGTCAAAGTGCAAATCTATAATAAAGCAAAGCTCTGAATATACTAAATCTAAAGGCAAATTGGTATACAAAGTTGAAAAGTCGAAGCTATGTACCGAGGTAACTTTCGGCATGGTATTTATTTTATCAATAACTTCTAACGAATTGTCAACACTCCAATAATAGTTAATGCCAGTTCTTTTCATGATGGTATTACAATATCTTTTATGAGCAATTTTAAGCAATTTACGACTTGTTCTGATAGAGTTTTAGTGGTAGCAAATTTTGCTCCGGCAATAAAGCGATATTTATAAGGTCTTTTATGAAATTTAGGTAACATGTATAATTTTGCAATGCACTTGTTCTTATCAGAAAGTTTAATATCAAATATTATATTTTTCTTGGTATGTTCATCGATTAAGTTATCAATATTCAGATTATTTTGAATTTCATAAACAGAATTACCGCAAATATTTTTACGTAATATGTTACCCTTAATACCTAATTATTTTTTCATATTTTCAAGATAAAATTTCTTACATGTGAAGCTATAATTATTGCTGGCTTTATCTACTGTAGTGATTACAAAATGTTTATGTAAATTTATTAAATCAGCTTTAAGCTTATTATAATTATAGTCTATAAAATCTGAAAGATTAAATTCATTTTTAAGCGAGAAAATTTTATTTCTAATTAACTTAATTAATAATTTAGACCATGCTTCTAGTTCTCTTGCATTGCAGCACGCAATTTTTAACAATTTATCTTTTAATTTATTGACTGAAAAAACAATATCTTTTAAAATTATGTCCCATGTTACTTTATTACTCCCTATTCTAAATTTAAACCCTTTACGACATAGCTCCGCTAATTTGTCGTTTGCAAAATGTTTAACTAGTTCTACATCACCTGTTAATATGTGACATATCGGACTATAAATGAACTTTGCTAGTGCATCACGTCTGCTAGCTGGCATATCCATGACTCTTTCACACACGCATTTATTATTATTGAAAATATCATTATCTGAAAGATTTCCTAAAACTTTATTATAATTACAAATAATAGACCCAACAGGTCGTTCATATGAATACACTATTAATGGTTTGAAATCTTTACAACCATCTGGTAACATGGACTTAACTTTCTTTGAATTAATAAGACTGTTAACATTAATTTTGTCTAAAATTTTAGAGGAATAATTTAAAGTGGACATGACTTTATCTTTAATACGGTTATCTTTGGATTTCTTAGAATTAGCTCTAATATATCCCATAAAAGCAAAGACTATATTCTTAAATTTATTTGTGAAATTATGTTTATTATTTAGAATATTTTCTATAAAAGGAGCAAAACTTTTCTTTTGTAGGCCTTTCAATGAGTCTTTTAATTTTTTAATTCCGAAATTTCGATATAATGAATATAAATTATTAACAATAATTTTAATATCAGACCTGTTTTTCTTTTTATTAAATGTATTTAGTCTTCTTTTACCGTGTCTACCAGGTCTTCTGTTTAAAACAGGGAAGTTAAAATATGGGTTATTAAAATAGTTTTTTAATAAATCTTTATACAAAATGTTGCCTACATTTTTTATTTGATTGTTAAGTCCAAATGGATAGATGGTCATTAATTTTCCAATCCAATAATTTTCTCTATCTAAAACATTTTGATTACTTTGAACAATTTCTATAATTTTGTATTTACAATCAAATTTAGTACAATCTGTGTTAAAATGCTTATATAGAAGAATCTTGGAGTCAATGCCGTTCTTAATTCCTGATCTATGCCCGTAGGCTCTTTCTCTTAAACATTGCTCCGTCTTTCCAACATATTGTATACCACATTTCTCACAGGTTATTAAATAGATAACATTCTTTACTTTACATGGAGATGTTACATTAACAGAAGAATTTAGAAACAAAAATTTTGTATTGGTAATGTAACTTTTAAAAAAAATTTGATGTTCAAAATCAAATTCATTCACACAGAGTTTACATTTACAGTTATCAACGAAAAGACGCCGGTTATTTTCATTATTATTTTTCATTTTTAAGTTTTTATAATTTTGCCGGGTGCGAGGGTACAAAGAATAATCTGACACATAGTCCGTG
>CM064483.1:15404847-15547347 GCA_032716605.1 Paralithodes platypus | reverse complement strand
TGATACCATATTGATGAATAGTTATAATATGTGTTGAGAAGTGTTCAATAGATGATGCCATATTGGTAAATAGTTATAGTATGTGTTGAGAAGTGTTCAATAGATGATGCCATATTGGTGAATAGTTATAGTATGTGTTGAGAAGTGTTCAATAGATGATACCATATTGGTGAATAGTTATAGTATGTGTTGAGAAGTGTTCAATAGATGATACCATATTGGTGAATAGTTATAGTATGTGTTGAGAAGTGTTCAATAGATGATGCCATATTGGTGAATAGTTATAGTATGTGTTGAGAAGTGTTCAATAGATTATGCCATATTGGTGAATAGTTATAGTATGTGTTGAGAAGTGTTCAATAGATGATACCATACTGGTGAATAGTTATAGTATGTGTTGAGAAGTGTTCAATAGATGATGCCATATTGGTGAATAGTTATAGTATGTGTTGAGAAGTGTTCAATAGATGATGCCATATTGGTGAATAGTTATAGTATGTGTTGAGAAGTGTTCAATAGATGATGCCATATTGGTGAATAGTTATAGTATGTGTTGAGAAGTGTTCCAGTCTTACACTGCTATACAAGTTGTGTTACAGTCTGTGGGTTCTGTCTGGTGGAGCTAACATAATAATACACATACACACAATGCAAAGCGACCATCGGGGTACACAAATAAATACAATTAATATATTTTATACCTTATTATCAGTGTTCGCCATTGTTAGTTGCATTAATCTCTTTAATGGATAGTTTTTTTCTGGACCCTCTTTTCCCTCATGTTTAGCTCCATTAGTTTTCAGATTTTAAGACGTTCGGCCCATTGCTTTGGTGATTTTAAGACCTGTCACCCCATTTGTCAATATTAAGACTTTTCGGGTCGATTTAGGTGTCTATTTATTCCTGGCGAGCTTTAGCGAGCCTGTAATATAAGAGGAATCGGCTTTTGGCCGGGCCATTTTTCTACCAAAAAATGTACATATTTATCTAGAAGGGGGTTTTGTAATGCCCTCGAAAATGTCCCGCACCCACAATAATACTAACCCGAGTTGACGTCAGGTATAGCGTAAAATAATCGTAGATGGTAAGTCCAATAAACTCATCTCGAGAGACTATCACCTTGGTTCTTAAAAATCGGACTAAGGTTGCTATGCTTTTGTACGTCCGTGGTAGTACAGTGGGTTAGCGCGCGGGCCTGGTGGTGCGTCACTAACCAGGGTTCGAATCCCACCCAAGGCATCTCAAAACCTGTGGGTTTTTAGGAGGGTTAAATTCCCTTCAGAGGTTCGTACCCCGCGCCAGGTACCAGGAAAGGTTGATCCTAAAGGTAGCCTGGGGATAATTTCCATTCCTATTTAACCTGGAAAAACCTAGCATTTCATTGGTGGCAGCTAAGGAACGTGACCAGGTAGCTACGTGGAGCACCCGTCACGCGAACCCTAAAAACCATATTGAGATGGCTAAGGTAAAAAGGCTACGATACCCTACGACCTTACGAGGCTAGGGACTAGCCTAATTAAATAGCAGTGGAAATTATCCCCAGGCTACCTTTCGGATCAACCTTTCCTGATACCTGGCGCGGGGTACGAACCTCTGAAGGGAATTTAACCCTCCTAAAACCCACAGGTTTTGAGATGCCTTGGGTGGGGTTCGAACCCTGGTTAGTGACGCACCACCATCACCACCAGGCCCGCGCGCTAACCCACTGTACTACCACGGACGTACAAAAGTATAGCAACCTTAGTCCGATTTTTAAGAACCAAGGTGATAGTCTCTCGAGATGAGTTTATTGGCTTATCACCGCTGCCACCAATGTTATGCCCTATATTTCTACAGGTTTAACTTGGGTAATGTGAGTTCTGAATGACTGGGTATATAAAGCTGCATGCACAATACAAGGTATGAGGAATAGAGAACACAAAATAAACACACGGTAACACGACACAAGTTCACGTTTATTGACGTAAATAAATAAAGAGTATAGAAAGATAGTAATTCTCGCACAAAACAAATAATAGAAGGGAACTGCTAGCATTAGCGGATCTGGATGGAGCCTAGTCTCCCACTTCCAACGTTCAGGTATATTCTTCTGATCACGGGTTTAATTAGCAAGTTTTTATTTTACTGGAAGACCTCAATATATTCGTATAATTCAATGTCACTGATTTTACCTCTTGCTGGCTGGTCGCGTGCCCAAGTAGCAGCTCACAGTTAGGGTTAGACACGCGTATATTGTAGAACACGGAATCTCTAGTAACCTCATGGGGGTACTGATCTAAGTTTTATATTCTTATGGCAGAAATCAGTGGGCGAACGTTAGATATCACTAGAGTTTTAATATCTGAATAAGGTAATTACGAGAGTCAAGGTCGCCTGTTAATTAAAGAGCACTGATCGCTTAGTACGTCCCAAATGGAATGGTTAAATATGAATTACACTGGGCAAGGTTTTAGCCACTTTATAGAAAGTTAATAAGTGAGTATCAAGCTAGTACTATAACACTTAGTACTAGCAACATGAATCTTGAATAGTATTGGTAGATCTGGTCCTGGTTATCTTGCTTCCGGTGATGTTGGGGGCTAACGACTGGTTCCTCGGCCGTCCAGATGGTCCAAAATGTAGGAAGTTCTCAAGTCGGATCTCTTGACGATCGTTGCTGGCTACACACTTATATACCCCCGAATTTGTGTGAAGGTTATAAGGTGCACGTTAGGACTTGTACATGGACAGATGCTTCTATCAGTCTTCTCTGCCACGGAGTCTGCCGGATCTGGAATCTCACTCCGGAACAACACGAGGGCAGAGCTAGAGGTAAACTGCAGGGTAGTGACCACTGGTTGGTGTCTAGCTTTCAACTGATTTGACTGGGGGCGGGAGCTAGATTTATAGGCTCGGTTCTGGACCCTGTAGACAGTAGGGATCTCGAGTCTTATGGACTTATTTGAGCTCTCAATAGATATGGGGACTAGGTAAGATGGTATTTACTGTTGTGGCACAGGGCTATAGGAAGCCTTTATATTTTCATATAACTGAGCCTTAGTAAGAGGTACTATTTTGGCTATACTGGAAGTATTTAGGGGAGGGAGACTGGATCTACTTTGCGAGGAGGATGGAGACAGCTGTGATAGGAGCGTCTCTCTTAGATTGTTCAATCTTCATTCTATGGTATAGCTGAGGTGCTAATTTAGTGATCAGAGCATGCAAGAAAGGTAAATGGTTTATTGTGAGTAAATAGAGGTTAGTAAAGGTGTTAGTCATGCATGGTTAGTTCATTGATAGGAAGAATTCCTGTGTTACCTGGCAATGACTCGGAAGTCAAAACAGGGGCCAGGTATACCTCCGCGGGGGGTGGGGGTTTCCCTCCTCGGGTGGGCAAAAAGGGGGAGCTGGGCGCCCTCTCTCTGTGATAGTCGTCCGGCGGCTGTGGCTAGGGGCTTGCCATATCACCAGTGTTCGTAATAACCCTCTGTGTATGAGACAGATGTGGGTGTCCTTAATACCAAAACCGAAGGTGCCTTGGCTAGCTGGTTTTACTCGGCTGGTTGTTAATTGTAGGGTTTGCTGGATGTGGTGGAGACTGGGTTGCTAACTCTGCCACATTTATCTGGAAGTATGGCAATAGAAGTTAGTTACTGGCGAGGCGGCTAGCCTCGCACCGACGACCATTGGGTGCAGGGTTGTGAATGGGTTGTAAGAGAATAGATGGCATGCAAGGGGCTAGTAAAGTTCTAATGTTGTTCTGGCCTACTAAGTTAAGGTAGGCTGGATAGGAGTATATATAAAAGGTTGGAGAGCATTAGCAACGGACAATTCAAGGATCTTCAAGAGGTATGAGAGAGAGGCTAGGTCGGACAAGAGTAGAGAAGTGCGGGGTCTTATAATGAGAGGGGGGGGAGTGCAGGGGGGCTATAGGGGAATTTGACCCTAAGGTCTCTGGGCGTGGGGGTGGCATTAGGCTGCAGTTGATATGGAAGTTTGAAAAGGCAGTTGTTGTTGTTGTTGTTGTTCCCCAAGCTGCCTGGCCGAACAGCCCCAAGGCCCCGAGTAAGGCCAAGGCCATAAACGAGCGCCCCCACAGAACCCTCCCTGCCGACCACAAAAAGCCTGGGTGACCGAAGCCACTCCATGGCGGGGAGCTGAGAGGGTGCGTAAACGCCCGGGAAACCAAAGCCCCACCCAGGGCCCTGTGCCCCTCAGCAATTATGAAGAGAAAGTTGAGTGGCAAAGGAAAAATGTGACGCTTTAGCTTCCAATCTTGGTAGATTGGGAGGTCAATCCACGGAAGAGACGCCGTCACTTGAGATCTAGAAAATATATAAGTAAAAGGAACAGTCAGAGTAAGCTATGGGTATGGCAGAGATCGCTCAGGTCTCACTCTGATAGACCAGCCCATCGCCAAAAGGCAGTAGAATACGTTAGCCAAATGCTACCGGGGAATGCAACTATGGGGTGGTATATGAGTCAGGAAAAGATAGAGTAATGTGATCAGTCCGAGGGGTTATCAGTTAGGGGCTATTAGTTGGCCCTGGGAACTGCGTTTTCTATGAGATATAAATATACCAACAACAGCGGCAGTTCGTAGGGGTACTTAGTTATTGTTTCGGGGTACTTATGACAGATACTGGGAACCAGGTTATCTTATACAATCTCTGGTTGGGGTAAGAGGTGTATGACACAAATTAAATTGGCGTAGTGTGGACTGTGGATACGAAGGAGGCAAGGGGAAGACGTATGACAATTGTGGAACAGTAAATGGAAAAAGGTGAACACAATGGCGGATAAAAATACTTAACCTAAGGATTGAATACATAGATTTATGGGGCGATGGGTCTTCAGAAGCTTAGTCTGGCAAGACAAGATGTTAGGGAATGTTAATATTAATACTTAAACTAAGGATTGCTTAGAGACACTTAGTTACTAGAGGAACAATGCAAGGGGGCGACTGAGAACGGGTTACATATATCTATACTCGTCATGGGAAATGATATACAAGGTCTAGGGACAGGCGGGGTGTTTTAACTTCTAAGATATATAACATCTACTTCTCGGATGTAAGAACATACATAGATATAATTATGGCTGTCTGATGTGTTGGCATTGGCTCAACGTCGGGACAGGGCATGGGTGTTTTTAATATGAATGTATATTCTTGTTCATCATCTTTGTAGTTAGGAGTGTAGGACACGAGGGGGGTAGTGTACGTGAGGTGTGGAAAATGGTCAGTTTAGAAAAGGTAAATGGGTGCGGCCTGGAGCTGCTTAGCCCTGCGGGCTTGGGCCTGTCTGAAATGGCTGGCTCGGTCAGCTGGTCCTTTCGTTCTGTGGACCTTTCTTCCGGGTGTTTCTGTGTGGTGTTCGCTCGTGGCTTCTGTGGTGGGCTTCTTGTTCTGGGGCATTTTACTTCCCTCTCCTTCATTATAGGCTCGTCCTCGAGCCTCAAGGGTGAAGTTAAAAGAAGCATAGTGATGGTGGGTCATTTTCAGGGTATTTAGAAAGTTCCACCAAACACGAGAGCGACGGTCAGGTTTCTTTTGCAGGTCAATGTATACCTGTAAGAATGTGTCCTCTGTGTTGTGGCGGGCGGCTGCCCGGGCTTGGTGTGGGTGTGGTACACGGGCCAAGTGTCCAGTGGGGTTTTTTACTTTAACCTTTCGTATGAATGGTTTGTAGCTTTCCCCCGTGGGGGTCGGAGTGAGGTGTGTGGGATTGACAGGAAGTCTGTTTAGGGTGGTGAATGGGTTACTAACCGAAAGGGGATTCACGCGTGACAACAGAGCTGGGGATGAAGGGGGAATGTGAGTCTGGGTTTTATTTGGTTTTCTTGGGCGGTGTTGTAGGTTGGGAATATATAGTGAGGCAATGCGCAAGATCGGTTTAGGTAAGGTGGGTGAAGGAGGTGTGTGGGAAGGAGGGGGTGTGTGTGTTGTGTGGCTTGGGTCCTTAGTGTCAGAACGGGGTGTTATTTTTGTATTGCTGTCTTTAAATCTGATGGGTCTGTTGATTATTCTACCTCTGGCGGTCCTGGTGGGAAGGTAGATGTTTGTCGTGGGACTTGAGTCGCTCGACGATGTTTTATATTGAGGGGAAGCACGTTTTATAGGTAAATGACATGTGGGGGTTTTCTCGGGGGTGACTTTGTGGGGGGGGGGGGTTTCTTAGGGTTGGTTGGTTGGGGTTCGGTGAGATAAGGAGGTTGGTCGTGTGTGGGTGGGGTGGTGGGATCGTGGAGGGGAAAGGGGCGGATGCGGGGGGGCAAGTGGGGGGGGAAAGGGGTGTAGATTTAAGTTGGAGGGTTGGGGGTAGGGGCGTGTGTGGGGTGTGTTGTTTGATGAGGTTGGTGATTTGCTGGTGATTATTCGTCTTCTTTCCCTTTGTGGGGGAGAATTCGACGAAGAAGAAGAAGAGAGGAGGAGGAGGGTAGTGGTCTGGCAGACCTACGGAATTTGGTTAGTAGGGTGTGTTTTCTGGAGGTTTTAAACGATTTTTGTCGTGGGCGTAAGTTGTAGCGTGAGGTTACTGAGGTAGATTGTGTGGTGCGGTTGGGTGTGTACTTGGTTTGGGGTGGGGTGGTGGTTTTCTCACTGTGGTGCCTGGTGGAGGTATGTCAGGGCTAGACGGGAGGTTTTCTGTTGTGGTCGGGGTTGTGGGTGGAGGTTTTCGTACTTGGATAAGTTGGGGAGGAACTTGACTATCAGAAGTGAAGGAAGGTGTCATGGTGGAAGAGGGTGTGATAGTGGGGGCTTGGGGTTTGTGGAGGTTAGTTTGGGGGGTATGTTGAGAAAAGATTTGTCGGTTCGGTGCTGGAGGGCTTAGGTCCTTAGGGGTTTGTATGGGAATATTCGTAGCCTGAGTGAGAAGGTGAGTAGGGGTGTTTAATTTAGGGTCGGACGTGTGGGGTGGGGTAATGTCTTGTGGCTTTAGAGGTTTAAACGCTCGGACGAATCTAGTTCGGAGCGTGCGAGTCACGCCGTGATAGTCGATGGTGACTTGAAAGGCATTTGGAACTTGTATGACGGTGTAGGGCCCGACATAGCGAGGGCCTAACTTGTTGGTGATAGGGAGGTTGGCTACCATTACGGTGTCATGGATGGCGAAAGGGTTTTTGTCATCGATGTTATCAGTTTTGGTGTCTTGACAGATCTGGGCGGTATGGAGGGTGTTTTGCAGATGTTGCAATGGGTCAATTGTGGAGGTGGTGGAGGGAAGGTGAGCGTGGTGGTGGAATGGCAGTAACAGGGGGGGTACACCGTAAACACGTTCATGAGGGGAAATACCGTCTTCCCGAGGACAGGTGTTCATACCCCACTGTATCATCTTTAGTTGTGATGGCCAGTCTGAGGTGTTAAGAGCAATCATTCTTGTACGTAACTGGTTGTTGATGGTGCGATGGCTGCGTTCGCAGATAGCATTTCCTTGAGGCCAGTACGGGGATGAGTGTTTAATCTTAATACCGCATTGTTGGGTGAATTGTTGCCAAACGTGTCCACTAAACTCGGGGGCATTGTCCGATAGAAGAGCAAGGGGAAGGCCGAATATAGGGAACACTTCTGTGGCAAGCAGTGTGGCGACTGTGGTGGCTGTGTGGTCTTTAACTGGGCAGGCTATTACAAATTTTGAATATACGTCTACAAATATGACGATATAGCGGTTGCCAGCGTAAGAAGGGAACGGGCCCATGATGTCGAGGGATAGGACTTGGAACGGTTTGTTGGCAGAAATGGTACCAGCTGGGCCTGGGGTGCGTGATCTATCCTTTCCCAATAAACACGGTTTGCAGGATTCTGTCACTCGTTGTGCAATTTTGGAGGGGTTGGGGGTCCAGTATTGGTCTGTGAAGATTTTTAACATTTTCTTTTGTCCAAGGTGTATGCCGTTTCCCTCGTGGATGGCAATCATGTAGTCGTGGGCTATGGTGGGGTCCAAGATTATGTGACCAGTGTCTGTGGCAAGTTGATCTCCCCAGCGAGTCAGTTTCCTGAAGACATTTAACGGTATCCAGGGGGGTCTGATTCGTGCTTCCCAAGATTGAATTAGGGAGGGGGCTGGGGGGGCATTCTGTCGGGGGGTGGGGGTAGATACCAATTGAGTGTTTTGTAAGGCGGCTAGGTTGGTGGGGGGGGTCTTTTGGTACTGGCAAACGTGACAGGGCGTCTGCATTAGTATGGAGTTTGCCGGGACGATATTGTATGGTAAAGTCGTAGTCCTCTAGTGTCTCTCTCCAATGTACCAAAATGGCTGAGTTGGTTTCGCACCTACGCAGCCATTGTAAAGATTGATGGTCGGTAATTATTTCGAGTTTTGCGCCCAACACAAATGACCGGAAGTGGCCGAGTGCCCAAATGATCCCTAAGCACTCTCTCTTGGTGGCTGCGTAATTCTGTTGGGGTGGGGTGAGTGTGGAGCTGGCATACGCTATCACATGTTCCTTTCCATCTCTGAATTGAGCTAATACTGCACCTATGGCGTACAGAGATACGTCGGTATAAAGACGGAAAGGTTTCTGGTAGTCAGGGAAAACGACAATAGGGGCTTGGATTAGCTTTTGCTTCAAAGTGTTAAACGCGAGGTCTCTTTCAGGTGTCCAGGCGAACGGGGTGTCTTTGTGGGTAAGTTGGTGGAGGGGTCTGGCTATGGTGGCAAAGTGGGGGACGAAACGTCTGTAGTATGTGGCTAAACCTAGAAACGAACGTATTCCTTTAACCGTGGTGGGTGGGGTTTGGTTTTGTATGGCTTGAAGTTTCTTTGGATCTGGCGCAATACCATGTTCAGATATCACGTGTCCGAGAAAATCTACCTTATTCCGGGCAATCACGCACTTTGAGGGTTTTAATTTCAACCCGGCGGCTCGGATTCTTTGCAGGACTTGTCTCAACCTGAGGAGGTGTTCTTCCCAGGTTGGAGAGTACACAATAATATCGTCCAGATAGGCTAGGCAGGTTTCCCAGGTTAGGCCATGTAATACCGTTTCCATCAAACGGGAGAAAGTGGCGGGTCCGTTACAGAGACCAAAAGGTAGGACGTTAAATTCATAATGATGGCCACCACTATTGGAAAATGCTGTTTTCTTTTGGTCCTCGGCCTTGATAGGCACTTGCCAATACCCTGCTTGCAAGTCGAGGGTAGTGAACCATTTGGATCCGTATAGGGAGTCAAGGGAATCGTCTATTCGGGGTAAGGGCGTAGCGTCTTTAATGGTTATGTCATTTAACCTCCTGTAATCGACGCAAAAAACGGATTGTCCCATCTTTCTTTTTTACTAAGACAACAGGGGAAGACCAGGGGCTAATGGACGGGGTGGCAATCCCGGCCTCTAACATTTCCTGGACTTGGCGTTCCTCTTCCTGACGTTGTATGGGGTTCTTTCTACGGGATGGTTGTCGTATGGGGGGGCCTGTGGTGTTAATGATGTGTTGTTCTACATCCGTCTGTCCGATTTCGGTGGGTTGTTGGGCAAAGACGTCACTGAATTCCAGCAGTAGGTCGTACATGCCGTTCTTTTGGTGGTCAGATAGTGTCTCAGGAAGAGGGGGCAATTGGAGGCTGGTAGGGGTGTCGTTACAATGTATGGGGAGGTCATCGAAAGTTTCGAGGTCTCCTATAATGAGACCTTTCGGTAATGTCAGGGGTTCCTCGGAGATATTTGCTACGAGAATGTGGTTGATACGAGCGGGAATGATGGCGGGTTGTAAGAGGCAACGATGGGGGTTGGGGGATGTGTTAGTGGGGGAAAATACCATGTGAGTTTGGGGTATGGGCCGCAGGTTCACCCATTTTTGATGGTGGGGGGGAATTTGGCATTTATCCTGAACTACCGCTGGGCTAATGATGGTGGGGGATTGACTGGCGAGCAGGTGCTTGGTACTTATAAGAGGGGCAAGGTCACTTTGGTGGGGGTCACGCGTGAGGGGGGGATTAACGGCGCGTGTGAGAGGATCAGTGGGGCGCGGTGTGAGGGGGTTAGAAAACGGGATTTGTTGGAGGGACTGCGGAGGGTTGGTGGGGGGAGCGTTGTCGGTGGCAGTAACGGTTTGTTTGGCGTTCTTATGGGGCGATGGGTCTTCAGAAGCTTAGTCTGACAAGACAAGATGTTAGGGAATGTTAATATTAATACTTAAACTAAGGATTGCATAGAGACATTTAGTTACTAGAGGAACAATGCAAGGGGGCGACTGAGCACGGGTTACATATATCTATACTCGTCATGGGAAATGATATACAAGGTCTAGGGACAGGCGGGGTGTTTTAACTTCTAAGATATATAACATCTACTTCTCAGATGTAAGAACATACATAGATATAATTATGGCTGTCTGATGTGTTGGCATTGGCTCAACGTCGGGACAGGGCATGGGTGTTTTTAATATGAATGTATATTCCTGTTCATCATCTTTGTAGTTAGGAGTGTAGGACACGAGGGGGTAGTGTACGTGAGGTGTGGAAAATGGTCAGTTTAGAAAAGGTAAATGGGTGCGGCCTGGAGCTGCTTAGCCCTGCGGGCTTGGGCCTGTCTGAAATGGCTGGCTCGGTCAGCTGGTCCTTTCGTTCTGTGGACCTTTCTTCCGGGTGTTTCTGTGTGGTGTTCGCTCGTGGCTTCTGTGGTGGGCTTCTTGTTCTGGGGCATTTTACTTCCCTCTCCTTCATTATAGGCTCGTCCTCGAGCCTCAAGGGTGAAGTTAAAAGAAGCATAGTGATGGTGGGTCATTTTCAGGGTATTTAGAAAGTTCCACCAAACACGAGAGCGACGGTCAGGTTTCTTTTGCAGGTCAATGTATACCTGTAAGAATGTGTCCTCTGTGTTGTGGCGGGCGGCTGCCCGGGCTTGGTACACGGGCCAAGTGTCCAGTGGGGGTTTTTACTTTAACCTTTCGTATGAATGGTTTGTAGCTTTCCCCCGTGGGGGTCGGAGTGAGGTTTTGAGAGATCTCGGGGCAAGGGGAGGTTTTAGGAGTCACCTTAGTGCTAGCTGCAACTTGGTAACCCTGAATCAGGGTTTGTTGAGGGGGGGGGGTTGTTTTTTCTTTTTGGGAATGGGTTTCTGCGTGATTGGTTTGTCAGAGGCTTTGGGTTGGAATTTGTTTTTGAATGAGATCAGCCTTTGGCCGCAGTCAATCTGGGCCCGGAGTTTTTGAAGGAGGTCAAGTCCAAGGAAACCATCATAATGTTTACAGTTGGAGGAAAATACTGTAAATGTGTGATAACAACGAGCATGGGGGTCAGGAGTAGTTACTGATAGGGGTAAAGTGTCTCCTAGGAGATTTAAGTAAGTATCAGCAGCTGAGATGAGTTCTGTTTTGGTGTTTAACAAAGGGCCAAATCGTCGGGGATGTTTTTCATAGTAAGATTTGAACAAACATGACTTGGCAGCTCCCGTGTCGATTAGCAAGCGGACAGGAATGTCCTTGATTTTGGCCATGTAATAAATGGGGGCAGTGCGACTAGTTATGGCGTCCCCCGCCGAGCCCATCGTGGGCGGGGGATACTTTAAAAATCCTGGGGGTCGGTATCTACCTCTTCCAGGGTTTCCTCGGTATCGTCTGAGGTCATGGTATGGGGGGCAATTTCTTCCTCTTGTCCCCACTCCTCTTCATTTACAGAAATGCGAGGAGTAGAGGGGCGAGGTTTGGCAGAGTCACGAATTTGGTGGAGGGCACACTGAGCATTACAGGCAGGGAAATCATAGGGGTTGATAATGACTAAGGTAGGGTTTTTACTTTGGTAGGTGTTGTAGTTGCTGTTCCGGTTGAAGATTCTGCGTGGCTGGGACGGTTGGAACCGGGGTCTACTGGGTTGGGGCTTGCCGGAAGGGTAGGTGGGTCTGTTGTTGAAAGATGAGGCTGGGTAGGCATTCTTGGGGTTTTGGTGGTTGGTTTGCTGCAGGTGCGTGGGAAACCTCTTGATTGCAGCGATTTGGGTGGGTGCTTCTGTGCGCACGGCCAAAATACGTCGGATCGTGATGAGGTCTTTTTTGTATCCGACGAAATCGTGCACCCGGAAATGGTCTTTTACTGCTGAGGGCAATATCGACACAAGATTGACCAGAATTTGCTGTTCTTGTTGGATTTTGGTCAACGTGGGGAAAGAATTTTTTATGTGTTGGGCAAGCTTACTCACTGTGGCATCTAGATCGCCTTCGAATTTCGTGTCTAGGATACGGGTGTGGGCCACGAAAGCGCCCAACGAAGGCTTAATGGCTTCTATCACTATTGTGCGAAATTCGTTCCAGGTGAGATCAGGGTGCATTTGATGGGCAACCAGGGAAACGGCTTTTCCCAGGTGTATTAATGTTACGGCTATTTTTTGTGCGTCCGTGGTATAAGTCATGTCAAGTACGGGTTTCACTATGTCCATGAATATTTCGATCCCATAATTTGTTTCATCATAATGTGGGATGGAAGTGTGAGTAGGTTGCGCCATGATGTTCTCGTGTTCTAGCTGTTCCAAACTTGCAATGTAATGCAACCTTTTATCCGAATCAAGAACCACCGCTGCCGCCAATGTTATGCTAGGTTTTTCCAGGTTAAATAGGAATGGAAATTATCCCCAGGCTACCTTTAGGATCAACCTTTCCTGGTACCTGGCGCGGGGTACGAACCTCTGAAGGGAATTTAACCCTCCTAAAAAGCCACAGGTTTTGAGATGCCTTGGGTGGGGTTCGAACCCTGGTTAGTGACGCACCACCATCACCACCAGGCCCGCGTGCTAACCCACTGTACTACCACGGACGTACAAAAGTATAGCAACCTTAGTCCGATTTTTAAGAACCAAGGTGATAGTCTCTCGAGATGAGTTTATTGGACTTACCATCTACGACTATTTTACGCTATACCTGACGTCAACTCGGGTTAGTATTATTGTGGGTGCGGGACATTTTCGAGGGCATTACAGGTTTAGTTTGGTTTATTTTATTTGTTTTTAAGTTTTTTTGAAAGCTTGTTGGAGGTCTAGGGAAAAAAAAACAAAAAATTAAATAATGATTACGCCCATCCCTTCTTAAAGACCACTCAATACCGACCGGAACCAAAGCTGACACTGTAAGCCCATAGGCCTAACGGAGTAATGGAGTGGCACCGTCAAGACGATGGATGGCACATGAGCGATTTTTCTGGCAATTTTCAGTGAGCAAGTTTTTTCTCGTACTATATCTAGGCTCTTTCACATTGGAATCGGAAACTAGCTCGAAGGTAGATTGTTAGATATGTTAATTCTTGTGAAACATATAATTAAATTTGAAGCTGCTAGAATACAATTGCCCGTAAAAATTACATCGGTGGTGTGACACTGACCTTAGTATATATAGGCGGTGGTCGGAAGCGTTTACTGTGTCACCAAGAGAGACGCCTAGGGCCTCATACTTCACACCTTCACTATATAAAGTAATTCCTTATTTCCTAAGATCAATAGAATCGTGTAGTGTTAATTATATATATATTATTTGTAATCAGCTCTTTGCGGGTCCCTCTGAGAAATAAACTGAAGCACAGGAGGCATTTTAATGTGTGTAATAAAAGCGTCTTGTGTTAGCCAGAATGCAAGACGTCTATGCGTAACTCTACCAACACAGGTACTCGCTACTTGACTATAAGACGTTTCGCCCAATCTAAACAGAATCGTATAATGTTAAGCAGAACAAAGAAAAACGGACGTCATACTTACAGAGAGGGTTAAAGCACACTGACTTGGTCTTTGTGCGGTATTATGGTATTTAAGGGGGGGAAGGGATTTTTCATTGGTCGATTTTATTATTAGTTATTTATTGTTTATTTTCCTCCCTAGACCACCTATATCAAGCTTTCAAAAAAAAAAAAAAGAAAAAAAAAGAAAATCCCCAAGATAGATAAATGTGAAAATGTGTCGGTAGGTAATTGGTTCCTACTAAATTACAGGCTTGCTATCTCTCGCCAGGAACAAAATCGACCTTAAATGGCACGCAAGGTGTTGATATTGACAAAGAAATCGAACGAAAAGATTTACAATTACCAAACTAATGGGCCGAACGTCTTAACATCGCCAAACTAATGGGGCTAAACGTGAGGGAGAAGGGGGGGGGGGCAAAAAAACAACAACCAACATGTATATCAAAACCCCTTTAAATACTGCGCCAGTGCCGGGAAATGTCTCAAAATTGGGTGACACAAAGAAAGTAGTGGCATCTGTCCATAGTGGACATCCTCCAATCTCCCCTTTATATTAAATCCCCACCCTCCCTCCCTCCCTCAACTTGATTTATTTTTCGAGTGTATCCAAGAGGCGTCAGAGCAAAAGCCATAATCTTTCCCCCTTGGTGTTCAGGTGGCAACTAAAGAGGTTTTGAGTAGTGATGGGCAGGGGCACTGATCTCTCAAGCTGCCAGGGCGCCAGGGGTAAACGAGGGGATTCTAATATAGATCTTTAGGGATATTTTTACTTTTCTATCAGTACTACTACTACTAATACTACAATATAGTCTACACAAATTATATAATATTATTATACACCAGTAGTCCAGTCAAATTAGCTGATATTTCCCCGAACCCACCACTAATTGCAACAGAAACGAAACCTATTGGGATTCATGATATACTAAAAGTCCCACAATTTTTTTTTGAGTGGATCAATATTTTTATCAGGGTTGAACTTTTGGATTTCTGGATTTTTTTGGATTTTGTTTTATTTATTTTGTTTTTGGATTTCATTTTTGGTGCATGTATGACATCAGTATAGGCAGTAATATTCATAACTACATGTATGTTTTCCCATAATGCCTCCCTGTCTTGAATAAGTTTGAAACCTGCCGCCTTCCCGATCCCAAAAACCCTGGATGTGGTATCACACCCCAAGAAAGCATGCACAAAGAGAATATGCCTGCAAACCTGGACCCCAAGCTTATGCTTGATCGAATTAACACCCATGCACCTGACTTCTGCTCCTTTCTTTGGTTCAGGTCGGAAGTGGATGTCATGTTTGTTTTCTCCTGCAAGGTGGATGAGGAGAACAAGTAGGTCTGTGTCGTCTCCGACTAACACAGTTTCTCTGTCCTCAGAGATTCTCACTGCAGTTTGGACAATAAGAGTATCTGCATCCCCTCTGGCATGGATAACTTCACAGCCTTCTTTGGCCAGGGCATCTCCCAAAAGTTCAAGAAAGTGTTGCTTGTTCTCTTTGTTTGAGAGGAATTCCTTCTTTTTTAACTGGAGTTTCGTGGACAGATGGAATGTCACCTTCCTACCCTCACACTCCACTCGACGCTGATGTGTGCTGTCTTTTGTTGAAGGTCCCGCCTCATAACCATCAAACACAACCACTGCCTGACCATAGTGTTTTGTAACATATCTGGTATAGTCCTGCAATATCTTGTCGTATGTTTCACCAAGTTGCCATGGAATGCGATGGAGAAGAGCACCTCCATCAAGGACGTATGTGATATTTTGACATGGTGCTGGGTTGTGTGGTACCTCGGACCAGATGGCATCAGCTAGTTGTGCCTTCACAACTTTCAGGAGCTTTCCCTTCCCTTCGAACAAGGCAGGTGGGTAGTTGCAGAGCTCATAGGTGAGGGCATTCGGAAGATCATTTGCCTGAGATCCTGCAATGATGAGTCGTTGAAACAGAAGAAGAGGATCAATCTGTACTTCCTCATCACCTATCTTGACTGCAGACTTAGAGTCAAAAGTTACAGCTTGGGCTTTCCTTTTGAAACTGTACTTGACCACATGTTGTCCAACCATTTTATTAAGAATGTCATATCCGATCCTTTTGCATCATCCACATTAACCTCGGAACCAGCCGAGATTCCGCTGACTATGTTGCGGAGGGATGAGTCTGCTTCGAATGGAGACCTCCAGTCAATGGAGGACAGCAATGTGCTACAGTCACTACTGTCCCTTGTTTGCCGAGCTTGTGATATGTCTTTATGCTGTTCACTCGTCTGGTATGTGATGGATGTCAGCTGTTGCATTGCCATGTTTATTTCTGCACAAACTGGCCTTGAAAGACACCAGACCAGTCTTTGGGTTTCCGTCATTCCCCTCCCTCTGGTGAGACCTCCACTCGTCTTCAGACTTCTCATAAGTGCCTGTTCGATCACCAGGTCTGGAGACAACCCTGCCCAGATTCTACATCACTGAGCGTGATTTCACCAGAGAGGAGATCATCATAGAGGTTCCCTATTGTCTCCAATTCCAGTGGCACATTGTCATTAGATAAAGACAACTTGATCCCCAACAGGCTGCTCAAGAGAAGTGTGTGAAGGACGGAATCTACAAGGAGATGACCACGAATGGCACGAGCAACTGCGTGTCCAGTGAGAATATGGGTAACAGTGTTCCCAGCGAAGATCACTTCCAAGATATCTTGAAGGCCTGTTCCTCTCATCAAGTGCCCAATGCTACCCAGAAAGCTCATTAGTGCGTGAAATCCCCCAAGTCTTAAAATAATCGGATGCAGATCACTGTCCTCTCCAGCACTTTCCACAATTTGAGTTGCCTTGAACCACAACGGCTGGTCAAAAGTGAGCACTGGTGTTGCTCCATAGCGCTTGGCATGCTCTGCAACGAAGTGTAAAGTTGAGTTGACACACGTCATGTCACTCGGGTTCATATCAATCATGGGAAGGAACATGGTGGATGACTGTCCTGGGTGGTCTCCATTGTTTACCATTTGCATGTATCCCGACCATGCTGGTCTTGGTAACCGGACTGACAGGGACGTTTTCCACAGGAGATCTACCTTGGGGCTTTCCGTGTGTTTGGGTTCCTCTGGTAGAGCTTCATACTTGATATTAGCAAGTTCATCACCAAGTGATATGAATTTGTTAATGCTGATGTGTCCTACAGCAGCGATCTCCTCTGCTGTCACAGACACACGTTTTACCACAGAGGTGACATCACATTTGGGTGTTACAACTGCCATAATACCCATTCCGTGGAATGTCCCAGAGCCGTCAACAGTCCTAGTGTCATGATCCACGTTGTCGGCCACATATTGAACAGACTGCCCAGGGAGGAACTCTGGAATGTCCAACCCCTGGTTGACAGCTGCACTCCGTTCATATTTTTGCACCTCTGAATATGAACTACAGAATCCATGGGCATTCAGTGTGTCAATCAGAAATCTTGAGGCAAAATGCGAATGCATTTGCACACCTAGACCTAATTGCAATGGTGCAGTCATAACTCTGGGGCGGGCAGCCTGCATTAATGGTTGAATATTAATATAGGCCTAAAGACAGACCTTATGGGAAAACATACATGTAGTTATGAATATTACTACCTATACTGATGTCATACATGCACCAAAAATGAAATCCAAAAAAAAAAAAAAAAAAAAAAAAAATACAGAAATCCAAAAGTTCAACCCTGATAAAAATATTGATCCACTCAAAAAAAATTGTGGGACTTTTAGTATATCATGAAGGGTACCCTACTGAACAAATCCCAACAGGTTTCGTTTCTGTTGCAATTAGTGGTGGGTCCTGGTGTACATTGACTGGACTACAGTGTCAATATAATATAATACTATAATATATGATGTATGTATGTATATAATATATGATACGATCAAGAAATCCGTCATAAATGTAGTTGGGAAAGTATTTATGTACAAGGGGTTAAATCTGGACTATATAGGTTATTGATTTCGTGATGATGGTGGTGGTGGTACTTAGTACTACGGTCATGGTGGTGGTGGTGGTGGTGGTGATGAAAATATTAACAAAAATAATTCACTGTTCATTAACAAAAGACTGAAGTAAGGTAGCTATCAGAATACAATAAAGTGGTCATCTCAGTAAAGCATATAAAATCCTTTCAAATAACTGAAACAGACTGATATTCCTTTAAGTGTCAAGAATCATTCTTAGCAACACGGATAACAAGATAAACTACTGAACTATTGATAAGCCAGTCGGTATCTCTGGTATTTCTCGATCACGTGGAGAAGGGGTGAATCTTCTTATCTTTCGAAAACAAAAAATATACAAATTAATGAAAGAAAATGGTCGACAAAATACACAACATCATTATAATATGTTAACTAGAGGGGCCACAACAAGAGTTAGAACAATAGTGGGTCCCCAGACTAAATATAAAAACCGTTGTCAAACGGTTGGTTGGGCGGGTGCCCAACCCCGAAAGGGGTTGAAATAGGGGAGCTATTCCCCCCCCCCCCCCCCCCGCCAAAGGCGGCTTTCTAGGGCCTTTCCTAGTTGATGCTGAGAGGATTGGGTTCTAGTCATATGGTGATGGGCTGGTCTATCAGAGTGAGAACTGAGCGATCTCTGCCATGCCCATAGCTTACTCTGACTGTTCCTTTTACTTATATATTTTCTAGATCTCAAGTGACGGCGTCTCTTCCGTGGATTTACCTCCCAATCTACCAAGATTGGAAGCCAAAGCATCACATTTTTCCTTTGCCCCTCAACTTTCTCTTCATAATTGCTGAGGGGCACAGGGCCCTGGGTGGGGCTTTGGTTTCCCGGGCGTTTCCGCACCCTCCTCAGCTCCCCGCCATGGAGTGGCTTCGGTCACCCAGGCTTTATTGTGGTTGGCAGGGAGGGTTCTGTTGGGGCGCTCGGTTATGGCCTTGGCCTTGCTCGGGGCCTTGGGGCTGTTCGGCCAGGCAGCTTGGGGAACAACAACAACAACCGTTGTCTAAGTCCTGTTGCTTGTGTTGTTTCTGGGAGGGTTTTTTAATTAGAGTGTCACGTGATTACCCCAGGTTGACTGTCAATGAGGGAATTTCTTGGGCACGGAGACTGGTTGGCACGCTTCCCTCTCTCTTCAATTTTACCCAGTATACCTTTACTAAATATCTAGTTTTCTTTTTACCTCCGATAACGAAGTTGGAGGTTATATTTTTGCCTTAGTTTGTTTGTAAACAAGATATCTCAAAAAGTTATGAACCTATGATCACGATTTTTTTTTGGGAGAGAGCGCATATGTGCCAAAGAGGAAGTGATTACATTTAGATAATCGCTAGAACGCATACCTCCGCCAGCGTAGGTGGATATATTATGTACTCTCCCGAGTACCACTCTAGTTTCTTTAGTGTTCCTATTATTATACCTCTTCTTTCACTTCTCTCTCACTTCTCTCTCCATCTTATTTTCAATAAAGGGGCGTGATTTTTCTGGACCCCTTCTCTCTGATGTTTGGCCCCAATAATTTTTAAAATTTACGACGTTCGCCCTATTCTTTTGGCGATTTTGAGACCTTTCGCCACATATCTTTATCTCTCTCTCTCTCAGGGGCATCACTATTACTATACATATCCTTGGCCGGTGTAGATACAAACATATTAAATAAGTGTGTATGCAAATCTAAACTAATCTCTCTTTCTTTCTCTGTTGCTTCCAGGGGCGTCATTACTCCCCTACTTCTCCCTGGCCGGAGCCTTCTACACCCCAGGGGTAGACCACTGGTGTAAGGTACCACAACTGGCTAACTCTACTTGGACTATACAACAACAACTTAACTACTCTATACCATGGTTAGTTTACAAAGGTTTTATAGTCTCTCTCTTTCTCTCTCACTCTCTCTCTCTCTCTCTCTCTCTCTCTATATATATATATATATATATATATATATATATACTGTATATCCATCCGTAAAGGGATGTTGATAAAGCCCCTAAGGAGAAACGCAGTGAGAGGCCCCATCACGTGGGTGGATGGGTGGGTAGGGGGGAGACCTAGGCAAGGAACCTATGCTAGGACTGACTGGTTACCTAGGTTATCTGATTTACAACAAGGTGTTTTTTTACAAAAATAAATCCATAGAGAGAATTCCAAAGATAAAGGGATCTGAAGGGGAGAACCCCTTGTGGACTTGGAAGGAATGGCCCCATCTGGGAACTCAATAGAGGCCCTGACAAACAAGAATAGGGGATTGGACAGGCTCTCTGGAAGAGTTTCGGTGGAGGATCTATAGCAGATCATAATGTATTATGTGGCAACTCGGAGATAAACCTCTAGAAAAGATCGTTAGAGAAAGACCCTACGTAAAGTTTTCAATGCAGTTCATTAGGGAAGAGTGTTCACTAAAGAGAAGCACCCACTAGGGGCACTAAGTTAGGGTAGGAGAGTTGAGGGCAGTTTAGGTATAATATTAGGGTTCCATCCTTAGTTTAAGTTAAGGTAAACCGAACAACTGTTTGACCTCAGGGAGAACCGTGGCGGGCAGATGGAGAGGTCCCAGTGTCGGGTGTTGGTGAGGGACTATGACAGTGTGGCCAACAAACCATGGACCCAAGACCTTGTTACCAGTCCACAGGAAGCTGATACCCTCCCCACCCATCACTGTCAGCACTTCCACTACGATACTTCCGTCTTCTCCAATACTGTTAATATGGAGGTGAGGTATTAATAGACATATGAGTGTTTGTTTCAGGGCTCAGGGGTAGAGGCCAAACATCTTGTCCACTAACCTCTATAAATAAAAAATTATCTAATATATCTAACATTTAAGAAGGGTCAGTTAGGGAATTGTTGTGGAAACGTACAATCCATTTGCTCTGGCCTTTTTTGAGTTACAGAGGTTAGAGGTCAGGATTTGTGGCCTACCTATAATTAATAGACTATAGTGTTACTGACTATGGATATGCTGGTTCGCATCTGTATATTAGCCCTACCAGTTTACCTTTTACATTAAATGTAAACAAATATATTCACTATTTCAATTCCTTCCCCAAAGTTGTTAGGCAATTACAAATACAATGTTCAGTTTGGATTACAAATGATAGAAGCCATCGTGTTGCAGTTACCTCATGTGATGGTTAATCTGTACAGGTGTGAAGGACGGGCAGAAAGAATACGCAGGACCTACCTACTCCTATTATATAATTAACTAAGTAGTATACCTAAAGCCCTTTTATCAATGAAATTAAATGAAAGTAATGATAATGACTTGACATAAGTGTATTTACATAAGTTCATACTAAAAAGGTGTGCACTTTTCCAACTTTCTTTAATAATCGTGAAATAGAGAACCTTCGCTACAATCTTACCGTGTGAGTAGGCCACATTTTAAATAACGGCTGATACAAGTAATTTATATAGCTTACATCTGTTTATTTTCCAACGGCATTATGGTATAAATACTAACCAATGTGTGTTTCCTTCCAGTGGGACCTGGTGTGCGGAAGGGCGGGACTCAACCCCTTCTTCCAGAGCTTCTACTTCTTCGGCACAGCGGTAGGAGAGCCGCTAATGGGCTTCCTCGCTGACAGGTAGGGGGTGGGAGTAGCTGATATGGAGAGGGAGAGATAAAGAGGGATTGGAGAGAGGTCAGAGAGGGCGTGGAAAGGACTGAGGTGGAGTGGGAGGTATGAATGAAGTGAAGAGGACAACAACTGCTATAATCGGGGGACATAGGAGCAAGAGGTGAAGGAGTAGGGAATACAGATAAATTGTGAGAAGGACAGGGAGGGAAAGGAGTGAAAGCAGAGAAAGCGGTGAGGAGAAGGAATAAAACGTGATGGCAGGGAAGTGAGGCCTGTTTGGACATCGAACTAGTTGTGATTGAAGAGGGAGCGCAGAATGTGAAGGAGTGACCTCCCTATTACCTGTCATGATCATGACTACCATAATTATATACTGTACTTCCCAACTCCTACATACAAAGCAAAACAAAACGTTGAAGCCTCCCTGTCCTAGGAATGATCTTCCTGTGGCTGAGATGATCCCTCTCTGACCATCCCATGTTTGCCTTTGACCTACGTGACATTACATGACCTCTCCATGACCCCTTGCCTTGCCTTCCCCCAGGTACGGGCGTCGTTGGGTGATCAGTGTTTCGGCTATGGTGTTCGCCCTCACCTCCATCGGGTCAGCCTTGGCACCCCAGTACTCCCTCGTACTGGCTGGACGCTTTGTGTTGGGCATGATCCATGCCATCATCGGCCCAGCTTACATCCAGGGTATGTACTCAATACTTAAATGTTCGGAGTCTTATTCAGAGGAGAGGGTTCCACTTTTCCTTCACGACCATGGACAGAGTTTGGCTAAAAGCGGTGAGCGTAAACCTATCAGCCTTTTAATGATATCCTCTTCATTCCCGGAAGTACCAGTCATGTATTAATTAATTCCAGTGATTTCACCAATTAGGTTTATTTGTAAGTTAATTGGTGATCTTGCTAATTTATATATAGTTTATAATTATACAGTATACTGTATATATATTTTTTTCTTGTAATAAATAGTTTAACGACACCATCGAGTCAAAAATTGAGACTCTTCTTAACGGGCTGGCCAATTGATAAAGTAAAGAGATGACTGAATAAATATACTGTATAATCCATGGTGAATATACTGTATAACACGAATTACCTGTTGTAGGCATGGAAGCGTGTCCGACTAGGGTTCGAACCATCGTGGGGCTGCTAGCCACGGCGCCCTTCGCTGTCACAGGCATGTTGTTCGGGACCTGGGCATACCTTCTGCGGGAGTGGTGGGCCCTTCAGCTAGTCTGCACCGCGCCCGTCGCCCTCCTCCTGCTTCAGATACCGTAAGGGGCCCTCCGCTCGGCTGTAAGTTACTGCTCGGCCGTGCTGGGGCGTTTGTTGGGGCTTGGGTTTACTGTAGACACTGGGGTAGGGTTAAGTATGAATTGATGAGCTCTTATAATACTGTAGAAGGCGGTGTAGGATTTAATTATGAGCTGTTGTGATACTGTAAAAGGTGGTGTAGGGCTTAAGTATGATATGATATAATTATGTAGAAGTCGGTGTAAGGCTTAATTATGAGGTGTTATGATAATTAAGAGGCAGTGTTAGGGATAATCTTAATTAATATAGCTAGTCATTGTTAACTAGGATTTATCAGATCGGTTGAACGTGTTAAAACTATTACCTTTCAAACTATAATGTGAGGTAGATATATGTTTTGTTTATGTTGATATTAACTTTTTCTCTGCGTCAATAAAGTCTATTCATTATAATTAGGCCCAAATTCCTAACCTCTAAAACTTTATCTTTCAAAATACGAATCGAGTAACCAAACAAAGATTTCAACCATTTGGGAAGTGTCAGCCAATGAATAGGTGTGAAAATCTACAGCCCATTTACTCTAGCCTTTTTTGAGTTACTGGGTTTAGAGGTCTCTATTTCTGTCCTACTTATAATCAATGGACTATAGTCAGATGAGATAATAGCTTACAGAAACGTAACCTAATTTAATGCTTTAGGAATGCTAAACTGTTTACGTGATCTATTAAATGTTATCTTGTGGTCGGAGATGTAGAATAGGGGAATGATATATTGAAGTGACTGAAAGCATGAATAGTTTTACTGACATTCTGGTATGATATAGTAGATGTAGTGGATTTTTTTCTATTATACTCGAAAGACTGAACATTAAATTTGCCCTAAATGAGTGAATAAATAGTCGAGTTGCGATATATATGAATAATACATATCTGTGGCGATATTCGAATGTAGACATATTGCTAGGGTGATATAGTGAATTGTGATATACGTGGATTGTGTAATTAAGTTAAATTACTAACAATTAAATTTTCAACATTTTATGTTATAGTGTTGACAGCATGAGTATTAAGCAGCTGTATGAATGATGTAAAATGAATGACAGATTCAAAGAAAGTAATGCCCATACCGGCTCTAGCGTTCAGTAAAAATATGTTGATTTGGTATCCTATAAACGCTGCATTCTTACCCGTGTGTTGTTGTTGTTGTTGTTGTTCCCCAAGCTGCCTGGCCGAACAGCCCCAAGGCCCCGAGCAAGGCCAAGGCCATAACCGAGCGCTCCCACAGAACCCTCCCTGCCAACCACAATAAAGCCTGGGTGACCGAAGCCACTCCATGGCGGGGAGCTGAGGAGGGTGCGGAAATGCCCGGGAAACCAAAGATCCACCCAGGGCCCTGTGCCCCTCAACAATTATGAAGAGAAAGTTGAGGGGCAAAGGAAAAACGTGTCGCTTTGGCTTCCAATCTTGGTAGATTGGGATCCACGGAAGAGACGCCGTCACTTGAGATCTAGAAAATATATAAGTAAAAGGAACAGTCAGAGTAAGCTATGGGCATGGCAGAGATCGCTCAGTTCTCACTCTGATAGACCAGCTCATCACCACATGACTAGAACCCAATCCTCTCAGCATCAGCTAGGAAAGGCCCTAGAAAGCCGCCTTTGGCGGGGGGATAGCTCCCCTATTTCAACCCATTTTGGGGTTGGGCATCCGCCCGTGTGTTGTAGCAGTTGGCAATGCTTACAAGTAATAATTAGGCCCAGGGGTCAATATGCAGATGAAAAATAAAATAATTAATATATGCTACGGTAAAACATGATGCTAGTTCATTTTGCCTTTTTGAATTGACACACTGAAGAATAAATAGATAAAGATATCTCGACTGTACTAGAAGGAGTGATATACTGTATAAGGTGTAAAACGATGAATTCGAAGGTTAGAGAAGACAAAGAAGGACAAAAAGATTACATGATGTTGTACCTCGGTGTGCATTAAAGCCTGACTGTCTTAGGGATTCAAGTTTCATGATCGTGTGTGTGTGTGTGTGTGTGTGTGTGTGTGTGTGTGTGTGTGTGAGAGAGAGATTACGTCAGTATGTGTGTGTGTGTGTAAAATTAATTCCCAAGTAACTAAATCAAATGATCGAATATAAAGAAAAAATTTACATCTGTATTTCCTACTTCTTGTGTAGGTTCATGGACGAGTCACCACGCTGGCTGATGATGAAGGGTCGATGTGAAGAGGCAGCCGCAGCACTCCTGAAGGGGGCCCGCTGGCAGGGGGCCAACCTCCCGCCCCGACCCCAGCTGGTGGCACTCCTAGAAAAGTTCAGGCTGGAGGTAAGGCTGGAGTCAAGAGGGAGGGGGTATATTAAGTTCTGGCTGAAAGTGAGGAGGATGAACATTTTCCACCCGGAGGTGAGAGTGGTAAAAGATAGTTGAGGCTATAAGTAAGGTAGCTGATGCTGAAGGGTGGGTGTGAGGAGAAGGTAGGGTGTCACGTTCTGGCTCCGACTCCTGATTGCAGCACTCCTCAACAAGTTCAGGCTGGGGGTGAGGAGGGTTAACATTAGTTCTGGCTGAAGGTGTGGTAGGCCTAATTCAAAATTGTTCAAGCTAGGGGAGAGGCGGCTAAAATGAGATTTGGTTGGAGGAAAGTAAGGGCATTAAAATTAGCTCTGACTGGAGATGAGGAGGTTAAAATAGTTGGAGGGAGAGGAAGACAAAACAGAGGTGGGTAATATGGCTAAGCTATAGGGAAAGGATATCCAGATTACCCTTAAAACTAAACACTCCATTCTTCTCAAACAGAGCTGCGACGGCGGTAAGGATGCAGTGAGTGGCGAGGAGTGGGAGGAGGAGAGTGAGAGTGGGTGCCGGAGTAAGGTGTCGGGTTGGTGGAGGGGCGCCACAGTACTGGTAAGGACCCCAGCCATCCGCACCATCACCCTAGCACTCTTCGGCTGCTGGTTCTGCACGGGCCTCACCTACTGGGGCATGAGTCTCTCCGGCACCAACTTCAGGTAAAACAAATTTTGTCATTGACATTCTTAACCCATCCAATACCAGCAACGGCTACCAGCCGTCAGTAGATAAGTCACTCCCCAGTCCCAACGACGGCTGGGAGCCGTCAGTAATGTACTTTCCTTGTAACTGCCTGTATCAGGCTGTGCCTGATACCACGACCGTTTGAGCACTGCTCTCGATATGGCAACACTTCTCAGCTTATTACCAACCCACTGAAGGCTGGGAGAGCCAGTCTTCCTTCATCTCTTGAGGTGGAAGGTTGTTCTATCTTGCTATTGTGGCCACATTGCTTGGGACTGGTGGGGGACTTTTATTATTGTACCCTATCGTACAGTGAGGGTTAAGGGGAGATTTGCCATTTTATTGGTCTATTAATTAATTTAAAAAAACCCAAACCTCCCCTACAACACATCATCATGCTGAGAGTGTTAATGTGGGCTACCATTTGCTGTACCCACATATATTGATGTATTAATCTTCGTAAATATTGAGTTCCGCAACATTTTCAGATATTCATTTGCTCTTATATTTGTTTTAATTATCACTACGCAATTGTGTTCTGCTTTCATAAACTTCTTGTAGGTTGCAAGGCTTTAAACCAACATTAACCTCTTTATCTTCATCACCACTTAGTTCTTTTAGCTACCAAAGCTTTGCCAACAGTACGCACTAAGTAATTAATTCTCCTTTTATCTGATAGACCAAGCCACTATCACCGCTGACATCTTATATATTTACCTGACCCAGCACGAATACCAAATGCGTTGTAGTTCCTCATTCGGAGAGAGAAATGATGGCTATAGATAAGTAGGAGATTAGAGAGTTTTGGATAGAGGAAGCTAAGTTGAGAAATGAGAAGTACAGTCAAAGATAAAAGTACTCATTCTATTGCATACCTTATCTTTTATCTACCAATACTGCACGCTTGTTGTCGGGTGATGCTACTACGTCATCCAGATTGCCAGTGTATGCCAACTACGCTTTTACTTTCTCTCGTGGAACTTTTATTGCGTCATAATGTCTCGCTTGTTGGATACACCTTAGGCTATGTGTTTCCTTAAGGGGGGGACCTGCTTTTTTTTCCTCTCCTTTTCTCTCTTTCTCTGGCTTGTATCCATTCGACCCCATTCAGCCTACTGTTCTAAGACGTTTATCCCCATCCAGGTCTCATGCGAGCCAGTAGTGTATGAAGAAATCCGGCTTTGCCGGAGAAATTTTTCTATCGAAAAATGTACAAATTTAGCCTGCTGTCAAAAAAACATATTACAAAATATGCTGGCTCGCTACCGCTCGCCAGGAAAAAATCGACATCTGGATGGGGATTAATGTCTTAAAATAGTATGCTGAATGGGGCCAAATGGATACAACCCAGAGAGAGAGGGAGAGAGAGATAAAAACAATATGAGGTGGGCCGCAATGAGTGCAGGTCAGTCAATTAGTAGCTAAACCCAGACTCCCTTAACCTCTCGGCTGCGCATGGGGGGTATGAGACACCACACGCCTGTGCGCACGTATTTAAGCTGTTCCCATCACTAACATCGTTATTTTACCATAAATATCGTTAATACTTATTCATATGCGCCTATTTTACCATTAATATGAAGATATTAATCAGTTACAACAATAAAACAAGTGGAAACAGTGTTTGGCTGGTCAAAATCGCGAAATGAAAGCGAGAGTGTGTGTGAGTGAGTGTGAGCCAACCTTCCACTCACGAAGCTTTGAGAGACACTGGAGGTACCTCTCAATTCTCTTCCTGACTTCTCCCCTAATTCCCACGCTTGGTAACACTGATGACAATGCCCTGATAGCAACTCGCTAATGTTAGCACGAAAATAGACCACAGAATAAGGGAATAACAGGGAAAATAGGTGATAATTGAAGAAGGGGGGGGGGGGAAGTGGGGAAGGAGGGGATGTGGAGGAGTGATATTTGGCATGGCCCAGGGGCAAAAAAGAAAGAAGAAAGAAAAAAAAACAAAAAAAACAAAGTACAAGTTTTTTGGGGTGTTTTAAATGGATTTTTTTAGGCCCAGGATCTTAAGAGTCTTCCGGCAGCTCCTGGGTTAAAGGGGTAGGAAGGATCAGCAAGAAACATTACTGCCCTGCAGGCAAAGGGCCCAGCTCCGAGGCTTGCTGATCCATGGGTGCAGGTAAAATGCAAGAATGGTTGAGACACATAACAAACGACAATAATAGTTACTTCAGAATGTCAACACACAATAATTACTAATCTATTATACTTTATTGTACTCTAATGTAATAACAAACATTTATTGATGACGAAGTCTTTAATTGTCATATAATTACTAATATGAATGAATTTAAATATGATGTTCAGTGAAATCATGGCTGTCTATCCATCGATTTACGATTGCCATATCACATACAGTACATGAAATTATAGTGTCACAAAAAAAAAAAAAAAACCCCATAACCATAAGACTACTGGCTTACCCCCGAAAGGATCTTCCAATAAGGCCAAGGAAATCCATGAATATTAAATACATCTCTGTCTATCTATTGCCAGACGTCATGATCCACGAAGGGGTGACCATGAATGAATCGCCCCATGCACCTCTGTCCCCAGTCAGTCGACGCCCTTCCTCCCATCCAACACTGCTTTCACGCATATACTTGCTAATTCCAATTATCCACCTCTCTCTCTCTTGGTCTACCTCTCCCTCTATGTCCTTCCACTTCACTTTCATACTCTTTTAGTCATTCTCTCGCTTCCCATACGTTCCACATGGTCGAATTATCTCAAGGTGTTACTTTTCACTTTCCAGCACATCTACATCCACACAACACCACTCTCTGTCCCTCCATGTAACTCCGCACACACTTCTCAAGTAATTAATTTCCACCCCTCTCACTCTTGGCTTGTGTCTCTCCAACAATGCCCATGCTTCACTTCCGTACATCAATGTCGGGATTACTACACTATCATGCAAGGTTTTCTTTACTTCCATACTGACCACCCGATTTCTTGTTACTGCTTTCAGCGTTCCTTCAACCCTCTTCCCCTGTTGCACCCTCTCCCGCACTTCTTCCTCCATACTCCCATCTTTACTCAACACACTGCCCAAATACTTAAATGAGCTGATATTCTCCATAACCTGACCATTCAACCTCACCTCACACTCTGTGACTGCACCCTATTCAAAGACCATAACCTTACTCTTCCCCGCATTTACATTCAGATTCCGTTTTTCACACACTGTTCCAATCATATTTACCAGACCCTGCAACTCCCACTCACTATCACTCATCAGAACTGTATCATAAGCAAACTGCAGTACAGGCAACTTCCACTTATTTCCTTCCCTTATCAGCGGTACACCAACATCCACTACTCTTCCTTGTATTTCTTTCATGTATCCATCCGTATATATATTGAACAACCATGGGGACATCACACACCCTTGCTTTAACCCAATATTCAGATCAAAGAACTCGCTCTGTTCATTCTCCACACGTACTACCGCCTTTGCAACCTCATACATACTCTTCACCGCTTTCAGCAACTTGCCAGCTACTCTGAATATTCTCAATACTTTTCACAAACCTTCTTTATCAATTCTGTCGTAGGCCTTCTCCAAGTCCATAAAAGGAGCATGCAACTTTTGTCCCTTCTCCAGATATTTCTCCACAACACATTTCATGGCAAAATTCTGGTGTACACATCCTCTCCCCTTCCCAAACTCGCCCTGCGCCTCACTTACCCCTTTCTCCGTTCTCGCTCTCACTCTCTCGATCACTACCCTACTATACATTTCCCTACTACGCGTAGAAAACATATCCCCCGGTGATTACTACATATTACTCTCCCCCCTTTACCCTATACAGGGGGAAAATTATGCCTGTCTTCCAGTCATCAGGTGCACTTTCATTCTTCCATGATAGTTTACACATTTTCCATACCCATTCAGTCACTATCTCACCACCATGCCTCATCATTTCCCAACACACTCCATCTATTCCTAATGCTTTCCCCATCTTCACTCTTTTCAAGGCTTCACACACTTCTGACCTATTGATCCCCACCTCCTCCTCCACTACTTCTCTTCTTCTCCCTCCCATTCCCCATCCAACTATGTTTGCTGGTGTTTCATTCCTTAAGTTCAACAATTTGTTGAAGTGCTCTACATTACACTTAAATTCCTTCCAAATTCCTCATCTACTCTTTTCTTACTTTTTTTCACCACTTTCTTTTTCTCCAAGTACCTGTCCCGTTTCTGTCTCTCCAAATCTTCATTCCCTCTACTACCTAGCCACTCTCTGTATGCTTTCTTCTTATCTTCAACTGCTAGTCTCACTTCTTCAGTCCACCATGCTGTTCCCTTCACTCCCCTCCCTCTTCTCCTAACTCCATATACCTCATCACATGCTGCACACATCTCTTCCTTAAACACTTTGCTCACCTCTTCCACTTCCTCCATACCCTTCTAGTCCAACCTAGCCAATCTTCTTTCTATATAAACCCAAATAGATACATAAATACATAAATAATCCTCTTGTCGTGTATAATTTGGTAACACTCTCTACAACAATATATACAAACTTCAAGGAGTCCCTAGTGAATGGACCAAAACTGAAATGTTGAAGGTAAATAACAACAATAACATAGTTACCTTCCCTCCAACAGCAATGACCCGTTCCTGTACATGGTGTTGAGTTCCCTGATGGAGATCCCTGGGTACACAGGCTTCACTCCGGCCGTGTCTCGCTTTGGTCGTCGCTCCGTCCTGGCCTTCAACTTCGCTGTGTGTGCCGTGGCCATCCTCACCATCCTCGCCACTCCAACCAGTACGTCTTGGAGGAGTTTTGTTACTATAATCTCTATTCTAAGATGATACTCTGTTCCAAATAGGTAGTCCAGAAATCATGAACCTTAAGTTTTTTAACTCAAAAATAGGCAGAGCAAATAGACTAAAATTCCACACCTATTCCCTGGGTGACCCTTCCCAAATGGTAGAAATATTAGCTAGATTACTTAAGTGGTTTGTGAGATATAGAGGTTAATGTTCAAGAGTTATGGTACACTTACTTGGAACAGAGTATAAATCTGTCAGCATTAACCTCTTTATGTCACTATTATGCTCTAACCTTAATTATACTGATAATTAAATAATATAAATATATGTGATTGGAGATGCAGAGACAATATTACTCATGCCTGGAATTATATATGCAGGCTACAGATGGATGGTATTTGCTTGTGTTTGAGGAAATCTATAAACCTCATTAACCTCACTTTACCTCATCAATCTACCTACATGGAGTCATCTAATTCATCACCCTACCTTATCTGAAGTAATATTAAGGGAGCCCACCTCGCTTGTTTTCTCTTTCTCTCCCTCTCTATTTGGCTTGTATCCATTCGGCCCCATTCAGCCTACTGTTTTAAGACGTTTACCCCCATCCAGGTGTCAATATTTTCCTGGTGAGCGGTAGCGAGCCAGCATATATATTTGTTTTGTTTTGAGAGCAGGCTAAATTTGTACATATTTCGATAGAAAAATGTCTCCAGCAAAGCCGGATTTCTCCATACAATGCTGGCTCGCTATCGCTCGCCAGGAAGATATCGACACCTGGATGGGGATAAACGTCTTAAAACAGTTGGCTGAATGGGTCCGAATGGATACAAGCCAGAGAAAGAGAGAAAAGGTGAGACAGAGAACAAAAACAGGTGACCCCCCTTAACAACCTGCACTTACTTCCCCAACTATGCTTGTAACTATTTCCCCAACCAAAATATGTACCTTCTCAGGCTACACATGGATGGTGTTCTCGCTGGCCTTGGTGGGGAAGCTGTTCATCACTGGGAGCTACGGACTGCTGTACCTGGTGTCCTCAGAGCTCTTCCCCACTTGCGTCCGATCCAGAGGCCTTAACATTTCCTCTATGATGGCTCGGCTTGGCTCCATCATCTCGCCCTTCGTCATTAAGCTCCTCGTGAGTTGGAGTCCAGGGTTTATTTGGTTAAGGTGACCTTTTCTGTTAGTAGGCACACTCCAATCGGTCTCTGAAAATATGGATAAATACTTTGATCATTCACACCCAATCCTTTCCCTTTCAACAAACCACTCCTTCGACTTATCAAGATGAGATCGTTAGGTGTGTACTATTATCAGATACTCATGTAATGAATGAAATATTATCATGCGTAGATGTTATTGCAGTAATGTTAAAAGTCAAACTTAATATGGTCCTAGATCGTAACAAAATCCTCATCGGGGTAACGTGTTCATATGCTTCTAAACTGTATGGAAACCTTCAGAGGGTTAGTCATCAAATGTTTACTGAGTGCTTTCCTGAATATGCTAGATGAACGTACCTATTTCCAAATTCTATGAAATCATTAATTATTCTGAGTGGTTACTAGTTCACTTCTTACTAAGACAAAAATGTTCAGATATGGTATTGCTATTTTAAATGTTACCATAAGAATCTAATCTATTGTCATGGCATATTAGCACAAACTACTAATTAATTCAGAGTAATAACAAATTACATTATGATGTATAGTAAAACCAATCAGTTCAAATTATAAACATCTAACCTTATGGCAAATCTATTAATCACAAATGTATCCCAAATCTACAATTTATCTTCCCAGGCTGCAACCCACTGGTGGGCCCCGTCGGTGATGTTCGGTCTGTGTGCCGCTGTGGGGAGCCTCTTCGCCCTCCTCCTACCAGACTCCACCAACAAGCCCATGACCGACACTGTAGACCAGTTGGAGCTCCTTTATGGCTCCCGGGCCCCATCGTCTAGCAGCATCGAGAAGGGGGTCGCCGTGCCCCTCGCTAGTGACCAAACACCGGATGCCGCTACTAACCAGACACAGGACACACGACCGAACGAGGCTGGGGTTTGATATGTTGATGCAGTATATTCTGGATGTGAACTGGCAGGGTTAATAGGAGATTTTTACCTTCTTAGCCCATTGTCTAAAGTCCTTGAGACTTTCTCGCTGACTTCGAGCCATTTCTGGAGAATCTGGGATACAATTCGCATTCAAATGAGTTGGTATTCATTTATTTTCCCAGAGTTGAAGATAATATATTGCCCAACACATTTAAAGCTTGAGTTCTGAGGCTCTTATAAGATGCTACAATACCGGGTATCTTGATTAGGTTATGGCAGTCTTTCATCACACGACCAACATGTAATTGGCTATGGCTGTACAATACTGAAGATATGGACCATATCTTGGGGTGGTCGTTGAAATACTCATACAATTTTGTATCATTATAATTGTCTTGTGCCATTGAACCATACCGAGCACTATTATAATCTATAATAAATACAAACATACCATAGCTGGGTCACCATACCCTGTTTATATATTATAGCTAGGCCAGACATCTCAGCCACAACCTCTCCTAACTCAAAAAGGACTTCAGTAATTGAGCTGTTATTTCTACTATTTGAGAAGAGTCAGGCAGGGAATAGGTGGGGAAAGTTACAGCCAATTTGCTCTAGCCCTTTTTGAGTCACAGAGGCTAGGGGTCACGATTTCTGGCCTACTTATACTGAATGGACTATAGACGTCACTAAGGGAAAGGCTAAGCTAACTTTTCTTTTTCTGTGTATTTAGTGCAATGTGAACGACACCTGCAAGACAACTGCTCATGAAAGATTGTTGAACTTGAAAGGAAACCCCAAATGAATTACCAATAATGAACAGAAAAATAATGCCATACATAATGGTTCGAAGTGCTCTTGAATCCATTCAAGATTAAGATCAAGATGTTTATATTTTTGTTATAAATAAGCTACGTACTTAACCCTTTCAGCATACCATGATGCATTCTTTAATTATATTCTGGCTCTAATTAGAGGATTGTATTAAGTTTTGAAGAAAAAAATGTGGGGGTCGAAGGGTTAATTGAGATAGCTTTTACCCCTTCGATTCCTAGAGACCCTTTCTACGACATGCACACTCGTTTAATATTAGCAAGAATTAATTGTATATGGACTTAATTAAATTGAAGGGATATAATGAAATATAAATATGATAGACAACTAGGCCTAATAAGCCCCCTCGTTACCTTGACGATAAGCTATGGAGCTCGTAAAAATACAACCCTATTGTGCTGTATTATTTGTGTAGAATTAAATTACCTTTTGTTCTCCAAATATGTCTTGCTTACTTCTATTGTGGCTACCATTAAGCGATATTCTCAGATTAGGAAAGTTCTGTGGTAGTCAAAGGGTCTTGAGCATATTATATAGTAGATACACTTGTAAATAAGCTAAACTACCTCTTGCTCAATGCGTGTTACAGCTTATTTTGTTAACATTATGCTGCGATTTTTCTTGGTTATTGCTAGTTACTAGGGAATATTTGTTAAGCCAGTGTCACACAGGCGATTTCTCCGGCAATTTTCGATGAGCAAGTTTGTTCTCGTATTTTTTTTTTTTTTTTTTTCGCATTGAAATCAACAACTAGACTGACTTTATAGGATCACAAGAGATTAGAAGGATATACAATCTTAGTTCAGAAAATGCCAAATCACAATTGCCTTAACAAATCGCCGGAAAAATACCTAATGTGACACCAACTTTAGTATCCATCGCTTGTTCAGTGCCAACTATCGAGTTATTTTTGTCAGTAGTTAACTAAACTACTAAGGAAATCTTGTCAGGGTACTGTTAAAGCTATTTCGTTGTTAGTGAGTACTTTCAAGGAAATCTCGTTGATATTCTGTTAAACTTTAGTTTTTTTGCTACATGCTAACTTCCAATAATATGTAGCCTACTTCTAGGCTTAATGCTAGGCTATTTCTTGTTAAACGTCTGTTACCATGAAATTCTCGTTAGTAGTCTGCTAAGCTATATCTTGCTCAATGCTAACTGCTAAGGAATTATTGTCAGTCCGATGTGATAGCTTATTTTGGGATGACATGTTTTCAATTCACCTCTTTTGAGTATATATGGGTAATAGTTTTAGTAGTTTGGAAGAGGACAACTCTCTCCTTCCATGGGTTACATTAACTTAGGGAAGGAGGAAACAAGCCCATTCTTAAGCTTACTAATTTCAGTACAATGAAGCCTCTCTTCTATGTATTCTAATTATCCTTAAGCGATTTTAATCAGCTTAGCAAGGACTATTAAATATCAAAGGAGAAAAATAATCTATATTAATCCTGTGAATTTCACTGGTGCCTTATAATCTATATAACATAATCGATTTGTGGTACCTTGAATGATATATCTTGACAAGTGAGGGAGCTCTGAACAGGGCTGTCTGGAACGCCGCCATTAGGACATGAGACCGAAATCGCACTTCGCATGGAACACTTGGTCTTTAAATTGATATATGTATATATATGCATGCATATTATTAAGAGGCATCATCGTACTGAAAGGGTTAATGCCATAGTAGTTGTGTTTCTCATGGACATAGTTTTAGTCAGTGTTATTACTATTGCTCACTTATGGCTTGGTTGTGAAATAGACTAGAACGATCAATTAGTGTGTTAGAAGTACAGATTACTAATATGCAGAGTAACTATTGCACAGTCGAGGTCTAAGGTCTCGAAGCACCTCTACAACTTCGACTGTTTTCGGCTTTTACACTCTAATAACTTACAGTTGTTATGTTAGATATATTTATAGAACTATTGTTAATCAGTGTAGGCTAGGCTAAGTGTGTGTGAGAGAGTATATGTTTAAGTCTTCAGCTAGCACACACACACACACACACACACAGTTGATGTAGCCTACAGTCGTGAACATATTCAATTAAAAATACTTTATTGTTACAATTTTATAGTACATACTACTTATAAGCAGAATTGAGTAATACTTGGCTAATTGTGCATCATCATCATCAACATCATTTTCATCAACATTATCACCAGCCTTGTATGTTATATGGTCTGGCAAATGAACTGAGTATCCTTTAAGGGACCCCACCTCACTTTTTTTCTCTTTCTCTCCCTCTCTCTTTGGCTTGTATCCATTCGGCCCCATTCAGCCTACTGTTTTAACCCTTAACTGGCGGCGCGCAACATGTGTCGAGTGAAATAAATTTGGACTAAGTGGCGGTGCACGACAGCTGTCGAGCGCCATTTTCAGCAAGTAATGTTGCTGAGAGAGAGAGCTGAGCGGTGGGACGAGCGTAGTAACCTTATGACCGCTCCCCATGACCACCGTGGACGTACTGAACTGTATACCACCTTCCTCCCCCCTTTCTCACTCGCTACACAGGGAATTATGTAAGGAAATTACCTTCTTTTAGGGTTTTTGCACTCGTGTTGCACGATCGTTGCAAGAGAACCAGTGGTCGTACAAGGATGGTTCGGGTGTCATTGGAAAGCTCTGTTTACGCCCTTTCAGGGATAGATACTTGTTTTACGCTCTGGGTCTTGTTTATGCATGAAAATGAGCACGGAAACAACCCTATTTAGGGTAAAACCCCCCCGCTGTGCGGTACGGTGTAATATACCGACCCACCCGCCAATAAGGTGTTAAGACGTTTACCCCATCCAGGTGTCAATATTTTCCTGGCGAGCGGTAGCGTGCCAGCATATATGTATTTTTGTTTGACAGCAAGCTAACTTTGTACATTTTTCGATAGAAAAATGTCTCTGGCGAAGCCGGATTTCTCATATAATGTTGGCTCGCTAACGCTCGCCAGGAAGAAATCGACACCTGGATGGGGATAAACGTCTTAAAACAGTTGGCTGAATGGGGCCGAATGGATACAAGCCAGGGAAAGAGAGAAAAGGAGAGATATATAAAAAAAGCCGGTGACCCCCCTTAATTAAGATTGGATAACTCCTTTCCTTGCCAACACTTACAGAGCGTAGGGTTGCATCCTCATCATATACGCAGTTTAAATAGTCATCATCGTCATTACTATCATCATATCATCATTACTGTGTACTGTGTGATATATGTTTGACAAATTATGGAGAACTACCTGAGAACTTGGGAACTCATTTACATATCGCATCACTTGTTTGTCATCATCTTTATCATTATCATAATCATCATCACTATGGTTGTATAATAGAGTAACGTGTGATTTTACTCTATATATTTGTCAATACAGGTATATGGAGATCTACAAATGAGAGAGTATATATATTTAAGGTTTATAGTTACGTTGTAGTAGCTTGCCTAGTTTAAATTTAGTCATCATTGCTAAGGTTGTTAATAGGAGTTTTTATTCATTATATATATATATATATATATATATATATATATAATATATTGCTATCTAGATCTCCACAAAGCTTAAAGTTAAAACATCTCCAAGACCTCTATCGAGATAAATTTGTACATTTTTCGGTAGAAAAAATTTCTGCGGTTCCTCCTAAATTACAGGTTTGCTATCGCTCGCCAGGAGAAAATCGACACCTAAATCAAATTCGAAATCAAATTCGAAATCTTCTCCTGGCGGCATAAAACACGAATAAATTTCGTTGTCAGGCGTATGATTCACAGTTCAATTGTTGGGCAAGAAGCTAGGCCTTTAAAATGGCACCTCCCTGTTGCATTTTTGTTTTTAGTTTATGTTCAGTATGATTTTCTCTTATTCTCCAAAAATTATAGATTAGTTTCTTTACCCTATATATGGTCTGTCTATCAAATAAAGTTTTTAGCAACTTGTCTTCTTCTATGTATAGCTGCATTTTGTGTCACCCCAAAGTCTGATAACCCACTCTCATTAAAGTGTGGTGGCACAAAATGACAAGGGGCGATCCAGACTTTTAAATATATACATTATATGGACAACCTTTCCTGACTATTTTTAAGAATGAAAGTAAATATGCATTGCAGAACAATTATTACAAAGCAAATAAAGAGACAAAATAAAAGCGAAATAGCGTAATATACCAAATATCATGAGGTATGTCAGGGACTGGAATAATCGACAACAGAACATATCGGCAATAAATTTGAATATATACAATTTAAGATGTGTTGTGACATTACATATTAGGTGAAATTATAAAACATATTTATTTGTTTAATAGTAAAGCAAGAAATATTCGCATACATATGCTGCATTTTGTGTCACCCCAAAGTCTGATAACCCACTCTCATTATAGTGTGGTGGCACAAAATGACAAGGGGCGATCCCAGACTTTTAAATATATACATTATATGGACAACCTTTCCTGACTATTTTTAAGAATGAAAGTAAATATGCATTGTAGAATAATTATTACAAAGCAAATAAAGACAAAATAAAAGCGAAATAGCGTAATATACCAAATATCATGAGGTATGTCAGGGACTGGAATAATCGACAACAGAACATATCGGCAATAAATTTGAATATATACAATTTAAGATGTGTTGTGACATTACATATTAGGTGAAATTATAAAACATATTTATTTGTTTAATAGTAGAGCAAGAAATATTCGCATACATAGACATTTCAATAATTCTGAGGAGTGACGGATTAATTACCGTGACGAACACGGTAATTCTGAACTTGACTCTTGGTCAAGGTCACGAGGCTAGATATCCCACCCACCCCTCGATATATCTACGTTCCTACTGGCCCTGACGCAGCCGTGATGCTTAGCGCGGTCGAACCAATATTTCACAATGTTATGATATTTATATATATGCGTGTACTGTTACTTAGTAATATTGTATTGTGTAACCTAATCAACCCGAATGATACACAAAGTCTTAAAACTGTTATCAAGTTCCGAAAGTCTGAATCGGGTTGAGTTTAGACCCTGTCGAAGAGCAGGGTTGAGTTGGCTTGATATTGTACCGCATTTTCCTTTACCATCATTAACTCCGATAGACTGGAAATGGTGTCTGTCGTATTTCACACCCAAATGCCATAAAAGGGTGTCCAATATCAAGCCAACTCAACCCTGCTCCTCCACAGGGTTGAGTAAGTAAACAACTGTGCTGCATTTTCTGTTACCACCACTGATAAGCCATTGGGCTTTTGGCAGAAAATGCCAAAAATTATCAGTGATATCCGAGACATGTTTATATACAGTGTTCTCATCGTCCAGCATATTACTGTTTCATATTCATCAGCCAACTTAAAATAGCCCTATATAATATTTAATTATCACTAGAACAATACATTATACCATGTAGGAAGTCTTCTGGAGAAATAGGGCAAATTTAGACAAAAATGCAAGATAAACAAATGTATGCTAGAATAGCATTCACAAATCGCTAGATAGTCACCAGACACTAAAAACTTGTATGTTACTAGAAAACATATGTTGAAGTATCTTGAATAATCTTTAACAATCGAAATATCTCTCCAATTCCTTAAAATAGGGAAACTAACTTGAATATCGCTAGAATTCATCACATCTTGATGTCGCTAGATGGAAGTGATGTAAGTGATTCGCTGGATTTAGCGGTAGCAGCTACATTGGCAACATCGTACCAAGAACCTTCATTCCGTTATAATGAACAAGGTCAGATTTCGAAACTATTACAATTATTTCAAAGTTCAGAGATCATCAGATTGGTTTGGAAGTCGAAGTACACAATTTCAGTTCCATTAGTTTAACAAACATTTACATAATAAATGATAATATGCTACTTAGAGGGTTTAATAAAGAAGGATTACTTTCCCGATATCGTATAGGCGTATGCAAGCTGTTGTTCTTTTGTTTTGTTTTAAGAACGTCAACAAACGCTTCGTATATTTGGGGTTCTTAGTTACACATTAGAACATGTTTATAGTTTGCACACTCTTATATGTATAAACACTTACTTGTTAAAGAGGAAATACACAAAAGCCCAATTTAGAATGATCGTGAATATCTTTATTTTGGCGTATGTTTGGGCTAATTTAAGACTACATTTAGATTGATAGAATTTGTTAACACTCGCCAATGAAATATGATGACTTGCTTACAGATATATACTTAAAGCCCGAATCGGCTTGACTTTAACCAGTTGTTTACTTACTCAACCCTGTGGAGGAGCAGGGTTGAGTTGGCTTGATATTGTACCGCATTTTCCTTTACCATCACTATCTCCGATAGACTGGAAATGGTGTCGTATTTCACACCCAAATGCCATAAAAGGGTGTCCAATATCAAGCCAACTCAACCCTGCTCTTCCACAGGGTCTAAACTCAACCCGATTCAGACTTTCGTAACTTGATAACAGTTTTAAGAATTTGTGTATATATCCATATACAAATAATCGATTTGGATGTGATAATTATAAATGTACCTAGCTATATCCTCAGAATATCCAAAAGAAGCGTCATAATCCTATAGAAGGCCGATAACCTACCGGAGTTATTATATATAATACCTCAAAGTAAGCGATTATATTATAGGAATAATCATCACAATTTTTTACAAATTCAACTAGATCAAAATAATATCGAAATGATGGATCATTAATTATTGATCTTGATATGTAGGCCTAAAGCGTGTTGTTTATAAACATTGGCCGCAGCCGCGGTGCCACTCCATTCGAGCCTAATCACGATTATATTTCGGTGTATTCTTACTTAAATGTATATCATTCGGGTTGATTAGGTTACACAATACAATATTACTAAGTAACAGTACACGCATATATATAAATATCATAACATTTGTGAAATATAGGTTCGACCGCGCTAAGCACCACGGCTGCGTGAGGGCCAGTAGGAACGTAGATATATCGAGGGGTGGGTGGGTGGGTGGGGTATCTAGCCTCGTGACCTTGATCAAGAGTAAAGTTCAGAAAATCAGTGTTCGTCACGGTAATTAATCCGTCACTCCTCAGAATTATTGAAATGTCTATGTATGCGAATATTTCTTGCTCTACTATTAAACAAATAAATATGTTTTATAATTTCACCTAATATGTATTGTCACAACACATCTTAAATTGTATATATTCAAATTTATTGCCGATATGTTCTGTTGTCGATTATTCCAGTCCCTGACATACCTAGTGATATTTGGTATATTACGCTATTTCGCTTTTATTTTGTCTTTATTTGCTTTGTAATAATTATTCTGCAATGCATATTTACTTTCATTCTTAAAAATAGTCAGGAAAGGTTGTCCATATAATGTATATATTTAAAAGTCTGGATCGCCCCTTGTCATTTTGTGCCACCACACTTTAATGAGAGTGGGTTATCAGACTTTGGGGTGACACAAAATGCAGCTTTGGACACCCTTTTATGGCATTTGGGTGTGAAATACGACACCATTTCCAGTCTATCGGAGATAGTGATGGTAAAGGAAAATGCGGTACTGTTGTTAAAGTCAAGCCGATTCGGGCTTTAAGTATATATCTGTAAGCAAGTCATCATATTTCATTGGCGAGTGTTAAAAAATTCTATCAATCTAAATGTAGTCTTAAATTAGCCCAAACATACGCCAAAATAAAGATATTCACGATCATTCTAAATTGGGCTTTTGTGTATTTCCTCTTTAACAAGTAAGTGTTTATACATATAAGAGTGTGCAAACTATAAATATGTTCTAATGTGTAACTAAGAACCCCAAATATACGAAGCGTTCGTTGACGTTCTTAAAACAAAACAAAAGAACAACAGCTTGCGTACGCCTATACGATATCGGGAAAGTAATCCTTCTTTATTAAACCCTCTAAGTAGCATATTATCATTTATTATGTAAATGTTTGTTAAACTAATGGAACTGAAATTGTGTACTTCGACTTCCAAACCAATCTGATGATCTCTGAACTTTGAAATAATTGTAATAGTTTCGAAATCTGACCTTGTTCATTATAACGGAATGAAGGTTCTTGGTACGATGTTGCCAATGTAGCTGCTACCGCTAAATCCAGCGAATCACTTACATCACTTCCATCTAGCGACATCAAGATGTGATGAATTCTAGCGATATTCAAGTTAGTTTCCCTATTTTAAGGAATTGGAGAGATATTTCGATTGTTAAAGATTATTCTAGATACTTCAACATATGTTTTCTAGTGACATACAAGTTTTTAGTGTCTGGTGACTATCTAGCGATTTGTGAATGCTATTCTAGCATACATTTGTTTATCTTGCATCTTTGTCTAAATTTTCCCTATTTCTCCAGAAGACTTCCTACATGGTATAATGTATTGTTCTAGTGATAATTAAATATTATATAGGGCTATTTTAAGTTGGCTGATGAATATGAAACAGTAATATGCTGGACGATGAGAACACTGTATGTAAAAATGTCTCGGATATCACTGATAATTTTTGGCATTTTCTGCCAAAAGCCCAATGGCTTATCAGTGGTGGTAACAGAAAATGCAGCATTGGACACCCTTTTATGACATTTGGGTGTGAAATACGACACCATTTCCAGTCTATCGGAGATAGTGATGGTAAAGGAAAATGCGGTAATAGACATTTCAATAATTCTGAGGAGGAGTGACAGATTAATTACCGTGACGAACACTGATTTTCTGAACTTGCGTTTACTGTTACTTAGTAATATTGTATTGTGTAACCAAATCAACCCGAATTATATACATTTAAGTAAGAATACACCGAAATATAAGTGATTAGGCTCGAATGGAGTGGCACCTCGGCTGCGGCCAATGTTTATAAACAACACGCTTTAGGCCTACATATCAAGATCAATAATTAATGATCCATCATTTCGATATTATTTTGATCTAGTTAAATTTGTAAAAAAATTGTGATGACTATTCCTATAATATAATCGCTTACTTTGAGGTATTATATATAATAACTCCGGTAGGTTATCGGCCTTCTATAGGATTATGACGCTTCTTTTGGATATTCTGAGGATATAGCTAGGTACATTTATAATTATCACATCCAAATCGATTATTTGTATATGGATACATACACAAAGTCTTAAAACGGTTATCAAGTTCCGAAAGTCTGAATCGGGTTGAGTTTAGACCCTGTGGAAGAGCAGGGTTGAGTTGGCTTGATATTGGACACCCTTTTATGGCATTTGGGTGTGAAATACGACACCATTTCCAGTCTATCGGAGATAGTGATGGTAAAGGAAAATGCGGTATATGGTTGCTGGAATAGAGGTTCCTTTATTTCTTGTGTATGGTGGGAACCACAGAATGTTTTAGCCTTTTATCATAGCCTAGGCCTATATTCATTCTCCTTTAAAGGTGAACTACAGGGATGAACGAAAAAAACGAAGATTAATGCAGGGTCATAACTTGGCATGAATATACTGTAATTTATGTATATGGGCAATATCGATATAATTCCATTAAACTCCAGAACAAAATACTAATATATATTATAGTCGTTGGTGACGAATTGGCATTTTCAGCCAGCGGCCCAGCTGGAATGACTCCATTGTGTAGAGACGCCGTTTGTAAACAACATAAATGCGGTGAGGTCTGTTTTTCGTAATTAATACCTTTCAATTCAATACTCAAGCTCTGTAAAAGATCGACCAACGTCCTGATGATAAGACATGGGGCCGAGCTGTCTCAAATAATGGGCCGAGTTGTCTCGCCGTCGTGGCCGAGTTGTTCAAAAGTGGGCCGAGTTGTCCCATGGGCCGAGTCGTCCAGTCACCCCTCTGACCGGGTATTACGGGGTATAGGCTATCCTAGTGTTTACTACCCTATACCCCTTTGAAAGGACATTAGCCTAACCTAACAACCTTACCTAACCTAACCTAGTATTATAGGTAAATAATAGGTGGGGGCTGCCGCCCCCACCTATTATTCCCTTGGTTGAAGAGGGTAGCATTAAAGGTCTATTATAAAGTTAGCATGTAGGCTGCAATAGGAATGACCTTTTTCTGACATTTACTCTAAGACAAATTATTAATAGGAGGTGAGGGGAGGATGTTGGGGAAACAAAAAACTAATTTATCCCGCGCCTTTGGACTCAGGCGGTAAGGCAGCCTACGTTAATATTACCTCTAGGATCCTCCTCTGAGTTAGCTGAAATGCTATTAGGAGTCTAAGACGGTTTAAGGGGGACTTGGGGGTTAGATAGGAACGGGATAGGAATAGGATTTAGGCTGGAATCGAAAACTTGGAGGTTGGTATGGGTTGTAATTACCCGGAGTTTCTAGCAAGAATTTTGGCGGGCATAAGGATGTCTGTAGTCCTACGCGAGGGGGAGATGCTGGGCCTCTTTGAGGGGAGGAGGGGGCGGGGGGGGGGGGGGGGTTTGGGGGTAGCCTCGCGCGCATTAATTCACTGCCCCAGGTTGTAGGGGTGGTTAGTTATATTAGGGGATAGTTAAAGGAGGTACCAAATAGGTTTGTACTCTCTGCTTACGGAAGCTTTAGAAAATGACTTGCTCGGCACAATTTAACATCCTGATGGCATCCTTTTTAGAGGGAGTTATTAAGCTCGGGTTGGTATGGAAAAACCACAGGTGGATAAAAGGTTACCTAAGCATGCTTGTTACTACGCAAAGTATTGGTGGATTAATGAGAGTTAACTTAGGAAAAAGTGACATGCATGAATTGGACGGTATTTTGCCGTCGTTAATATAAAAGTATAGAACCTGGTTGAATAACTCAAGTTCAATTGTATAACTACTTAGGTGCTAGAACGAATCCCGGAGCATGGGGTAATATACGTTTATCTTCTTAAATGGAGAGAAAAACTAGGTGGCTTCCCTAGAGCTCTCTGGAGAGGATTGTATTCAGATTTGTCATAATTAATCTTATATAAAACAACAGAGAGACGAAAACAGAGTAGTGTGGATTGTGAATTAGAAGGGATGACCGATTAGATGTATAATAGGTGTGGAAAGAGACGGAAAAGGAGGAACACAAGGGTGAAGGAAAAAGAAATACTTAACTTACGAAAACGAAATGTGGGTATAAAATGACGGTATTAGTCGTTAATATAAAGCGAATGAACCCTGGTTGAAATGCACGGAATACGATTCGACATGGGCAGTGCCTCTGTGTCAGATCATATCGATCGGGCAATTTCTGGTTCATATAATAATTATCCTAGGCACTAAAACGAAACAACTGAGCTTGGGGTCGGTGGATGTGATATTTTGATGGCCTATACCCTCTTTCAAGGGGGTGGGAGGGGGGCATAGCCTCGCGCGTTCTACCCCTACGGTTCAGGTGGGGAGTTTGGTTTACTTAGGTTAGAGGATCGTGAAAGAGATACCAGAATAGGTTTTCACTCTCTGTATACTGGGGTTCGAGTCGGAACTGACTCGGCACGGAATATAAAAACATCCTGATGGGCGTCATGCGAGGGGAAGGTTTGTGAAGTTGGGTTGGTAGGCCTACGGGGAGAGGACAAAAGGACAGGGTGGCTCAAAAGTTTACCACTGGGCACGCGGTCACTAAGCAGAGTAGTGTGGATAAAACTTTTTCTTTAACTTAGGAATGGGTACATGCATGAGTGACATCGATCTATCTCATAATGGAGAGAGAGAGACTAGGTAGTTTTCCTGCACTTCTCTGGAGATGATCGTATGCAAATTGGATATTAATTATATAAATCAACAGATATGGATTAGTACAAGCACAGGGTTAGGTTAGTTTTCTGTGGATCGGGGGCATACATAGAAAACGGGTTTTCATGGGGTAACAATTTTGAGGCGGTTGTACCGAGTTTGACCCGTAGCCAAACTCACGCGAAATTAATACGACGATATTGTCCGGCACGACAATTTCCTAAGCACAGACCCGCATACGAAATTGGGGATGGTCTGGGGGCTTTCTAAATCAATGAGTAATTGCCTAATTAAATCTCTGAACTACTCCTAGGTATCTTGTCTAGTGAAATGGAGGTTGCACTAGGAAGGTTGGGAACATATAATTGTTATATAACTAAGTACAGGGCTGACGTAATCAGACAGACATGTAGATGGTATATTAATTCAGGTAACGTCTATCTTGAGGAGTTATAGAATCGTCTCAACATAATCATTTCGATCTCCAACTCTCGAATATAGATTCGTAGTCGGGGATGTTTTCTCGTCTGAAGCAATAGTAATAGTAACACACAAGGGATAGGGTATATAATAGGTTGAGGATAAATCCTACACAAATGTGGTTAAGAATCTCAGTGAATTACTGGCAACAAAGGTGAAACATGAACATAATATTAATCGCCAGTACTAATAACAATCGATATGAGTCGAGTGTCTTAAGTGACGGATTAACAACAAAGAAACAATTAATATCTCAAGTTGAGAGACCTGGGGAGTATTGAAACAAATAATTGCCCAGAATGACTAGGCGAGTCACACGGCTGAGGTTCGTATTACCGGACAGTCGTGGTGGACTCCAGAACAGGGGGAGGGGCATAGGTTTAAGCCTGCGTCATACAGAGCCCGAACGTTGGAGGACAAATTCCCGACTAGGATGACTTGCACAAAAAATTCAAATTTCATTCCGGTCGGGTATGTTCCGAACAATTCGGCATAAGTTCCTGACTAGTCCTGGGTTGGTCTGAGGTTGGTTTGATGTTGTTCAGGTATGTAGCCGACATTCGAGGGGTTCGGCAAAAAGTTAAGGCAGGCCTTAACTTTTCACGAACATTCGGGACCAAAAAACCGTTACAAAATGGTCGGATGTTGGTCGGGATTTATTTGTAACTCGTTCGGTATTTGTTCGGATTAATTCTTTGTTCGTTCTTCTGATTCGGGACTTGTTCGGTACTTTTTTCCATTGCCGATGTTGTTTGGAACTACCCGAACAAATCCCGCACAATTCCCGACAAAACTTCGATAAAATCACGATGAAGGATTATGGTGCAAGAGCTAGCTCTCTCTCTCTCTCTCTCTCGCTCTTTTTGTCTCTCTATTTCTATCTCTCTCTCATATATTCACTCGATTTAATCTTCATCTTATCTAACGTCCTAACTTATTCTCCCACACATTCCCTTTACCTGTCAATTAAGCTAGCTAGCTCTCTCTCTCTCTCTCTCTCTCTCTCTCTCTCATATCCATAGCTTAGGTCTTCCCCTGGGCCAGTAATTACTCATTGCTAATCTTCTAGTCTTGGTTAATTCCTTCTCCCTTCCTCAGATCGTTCTACTCCTTTCCTTCCTAGCTCTTTCTGTATTAATATTTAAGCCACCTACCCACACACTCACAAATACACTCACTCGCATATAGATTCTCAAACACACTCACATCTACACTCATACTTACACACATTATATATATATATATATATATATATATATATATATATATATATATATATTATATATATATATAATATATATATATATATATTATATATATATATATATATATATATATATATATATATATATATATATATATATATATATATATATATATATATATATATATATATATATATATATATATATATATATATATATATATATATATATATATATATATAGTTGCATAGTATGTGTTTGTCTGTCTGTGATTTACAATATATTCCTTAGGTCGAAATTCTTATTCAATACGAGTAGTTTCGTTATCTACAGTATAATGCTCCTGCCACTGTAAAAAAAATAAAAATAAAAAAAAATAAAAAAAAATCAGTAAAAGATAGTAAATTATGTAGTTCTAAAGCCTTATTGAATATTACGGTTTCTAACTGTATTATTCCTCTAACTTAGGGAAATAAGACAGTAAAATTAGTAATCTTGACGATTATGTACAGTTATGACTTCTATTATGTTGTCAATATTACAACTTGTCCTGTGACCGTAAAATAAATGTGTACTTTTTGCAATGTACAATATATAAATTATGGTATGAAAAGGGTGATTAAAGTGTCCATAATAATCCACCCAGAGATTTACCTGCATATCCTTATATTGAAAGGGTTATTATTACCAATTAAACTTTAAGAGGGTATATAACTTTAACACAACAAAACAGAGAGAGAGAGAGAGAGAGAGAGATCAAAGGCATGAAAGGTGAGAAGGAAAAGAACAAGCAAGGAACAAGAAGAAAACAAAGAGCAGAAGAAAAGTGACAAAATATAGTACAGAGGAGAAGGGGAATACGAAGGCAAACAAGAAAAATAAATGCTTGTAGAACTTCTGCAGGGACTTGTACTTCTTGGCTCCTGGAGTCCTCAGACGGTAGATGTTGTAGACATTGAGGACCGACATATCTACCGTATGCAGGATAAACTTCTTGTACCACCTGCAAGATGTTCGCAGGCAGTCGATGAAGCCCATCTGCATGTCGGACTTGTCAATGAGGCGCATGTTGAGGTTGTAATCAAGGACAGCAGCTGGTTTCTGGACGGGGTTCTTGGTTCTTCGGTCCACCTTCCCTGTGGCGACCATCTCGGCCTTGTGGCATGTGCTGAGGAGGTTGACCTTCCGCTGGTCATGCCAGTGGATGGAGAGGATGGGGCCACTCTTCTTGTGGAAGATGTCCGTCTTTTCCGTCTTGGTTGGGTAGCCTGGCATGCCCTTCCTCTTGGCCTTGACTGTGCCGACAGTTCCGGTCTTGCGGTCATGGAGGTACTTGGTCAGGATAGGCGACGTGTAGTAGTTATCTGTGTAGAGGATGTGGTTCGTATGGAAGTGCCTCTCCATCATCTTCTTTACTACAGCGCCGCCAAAACCAATGAGGGGGTCAGTCTCAATTTCTCCACCCCTGCCGCTGTAGACCACAAAGTCCAGCACATACCCCGTCAAACAGTCGCAGAGGACGAAGAGCTTGATGCCGAAGCGGTGTCTCTTGGACGGGATATACTGTTGGAAATGCAGCCTACCACGGAACAGGACCAGAGACTCGTCGAGGCACATCTTCTGGAAAGGAATCAGGTAGGTAGTGAACCGATGACGTATCATGTCATACAGCTTCCTGATCTTCCATAGTGTGTCGGTAAGGTGGACATGCATGTTGTTGGTCAGGTGGAGATAGGAGAGGATTTCAAAGTACCTGTCCCTGGACATGTACTTGCCAAATGCTGGAGTCGTTATGAGGTCGCCAGTGATCCAGTAGTCTGCCAGAGCGTGCTTCCTGATATGTGTCATCAGCATTGTGAGTGCCAAGAACACATATAGTTCTGCCAAAGTGACAGCTCTCCATGCCACCATCTTGGCACTGGTCTTGCTCCCAAGAAAGTTGGCACAGATGTCATGATGGTTGTTGGTTTCCTCGACGAGGTATTCCATGACTTCATTGTCATAGAAGCCACAGAAAAGTTCACTGGGGCCACAGGGATATGTTGGTGACACCCCGGAACCCATCTGTACCTCGTCAAAGGCAGGACAATCTGGCTCAAAATCAGCCCCATTTGTCCACATAAACAGGTCGGATGCTGATGCTCGAGCACGTGCAGGTGCAGCAGGCACACGCCCTGGACGCCCTGGCACACGCCCTTGGCCATGCGGACGCCCTGCACGCCCACGCCCACGCCCAGGGGCAGCGGCGTCGGCAGACTGACCACGTCCACGACCTCGCCCTCTAACTCGTCTTGTCGGGACTTCCTCTTCCTCTTCCTCCTCAGACGACGTCAGGTCATCTGGGGCAATGTTGGGGTCGTCAGCATCCTCTTCAGGAGACAATTCTGGTGAAGAAGTGACCGGGCGTTGGCGGCGTGGGGCGCGGGAGGCTGCGGGAGGTTCAACAATGGGAGCCTCGGCCTCGGGAGTTGGGCTCCTTTTGCGGCGAGCCGAGGGCTTCTCTGCATCAAATAATGCTCTGCGGTGTGTTGAGGGCTGTGGCACACTACTAATACCACTTGAAGAGGCCCTTTGCTCATCCTGAAGGAGAGATGAAGCCGAGGGCTGTGGGTGACCCACGCGGCTTCCCGGGTCAAGGCGTCGGGACACTTCCCTAGCCTTTTCTGCGGCTGCCCTGCGTGCTTTTTTAGCTGCACTTTTCACCAAAGATTGTTTATAAAAATATTTGCCCACTTTCAAGGGCGTACGGGCAGGCAAAGGGGAAGGTCCTGGGCTAGGGCTAGGCCTAGGCTGACCTAGCAAAGATGGCGAGGGGGTAGGCCTAGGTTCTAGCACACTTGGAAGTTCAATAGCACCTTCCTGAAACACTTCCACATCAGGATCATCACTACTGTCTCCCCCCTCAAATAAATCAACATTATCGTCATCTCCAAAGCCAACGAAATCGTCATCTTTGCTTGCACTTATAAATTGTTCTTTGTCCACCAAGTTTTCGCCACTTCTCTCTTCAAGATCAAAAAGTTCTCGCTGTATAGCACTATCACTCAACAAACGCTTCACTTTCTTTCGTTGAGCTTTCTTCTCGGTTGCAACAGGCGTCGAAGTTGCGAGCGGGGTAGCAGTGGGGCGCGCGGGAGGTTGCACCGAATCGGACACGGCGGAATTCATTTCGTCACTATACCTCGCTATGGCGGCCACGTACGAACTGATAACGGTAGTAGTTGAGGCTTGGTGGCGCTGCGATCGCCCCTGCAAAGTAAAATTTGGCCGCGCGAATTTTGAAGCACGCTTTCAAGCACATGGATTTTATAAGGACACCCGGGCTCCGGCCCATCTGCCGCACTGTCATTTTAAAATGCTGCCCGGGCTGGAAGGGTTAAGGAAGGTCGGTCAGTGTTTTACAAGGCTAATGTGAGGGAGGAATTTTGACCCCTAACCCCTTATAACTTAAAAATGGGCTGGAGAAAACGGGCTGTAAATGTGTATAAAATTTGGTTTAGGGCTGGTCCTATTCAGAGTGAGGTTTGGCATCCTCTACCCAACTTCAGCCCTTTCTGTCTGTCTCTTTTACTGTCCTACTTTTCCTTCTGGGGGCAGGAGGCTAGGAATCCTCCTCCCCTTGTGAAATTGACCTACAAGACAAAACAGAGTAAGGAGTGAGGGAACACGAAAGTGGTCCCGGACCCTAAAAATTGGAACTTTAAATGTTGTTTCGTTCGGGCTCTGTCTCGAGTCGGCCACCCCCAGCTATGAGGTATGTGTCAAGAGTATATACATACATACATACATGCATACATTTCCTGGCGCAAGCGGCGTCACATCAGCGGAATTTTCGGCAATTTTCGATGAGCAAGTTCTTTCTCTTACTATTTTGAGACTTTCGCAATGGAATCGAAAATTAGATCGAAGGTAGGTTGTGTTAGAGAGTTTAAGGGGAGATGGTTCACTTTTTGGTCGATTTTTGCATGTATTCAATATTTTTCTAGTTTCCTTCCTAGACCTCCATCAAAAAAAAAAAAAAAAAAAAAATATCCATTAGATCCCCCTTCTAGATTAATTTGTCAATTTTTCGGTAGAAAAATGTCCCTTCCAACATTACAGGCTCACTATCGTTCGCCAGGGAAAAAATCGACACCTATATAGCACGAAAAGGTCTAAATATTGACGAAAAAATGGGGCGAAAGGTCTTAAAATCGACTAACTAATGGGGCAAACATCATAACATTTGAAAACTAATGGGGCTAAACATGAGGGAGAAAATGGTCCAGAAAACCGGCCCATCCCTCCTTAAGGGGTCAAGATTATTGTCAAGTTCGTTGGCGCTACCTATAGTTGAAAGGATCAAATAGCAAATTGCTGGAAGACATTGCCCAAAACTGCGGGAAATGTGTTAGTGAAACCGTTCTCTCTCTCTCTCTCTCTCTCCCCCCCCTCCCTTCTTCCCCCCCCCCCCCCCTCCTTCCTTCCTTCCTGACTAGGGTAAAAGACTGTTTTATCACCTTTGCCCTTTTGAGACGTGTAATTATGTATTCCCATGTATTTATGCTTTCTCAATAAACAATCAAATCAATCAAATCCTCCTCCCCCTTCCTCCCTTCCTTCCCTCCCCCTCCCCTTCCACCCCCTCTCCCTCCCGCCCGCCCTCCACCCCTCTCCCTCCCCCTGTATTTATACGAACTTAATGAAATAATCAAATCAAATCAAATCCCCTCCCCCACCCTCTCTTATCTCTCATGCACACACTCACGCTCACACCCTTCCCTCCACCCCACCCCATCACGCACACACGCACACACACACACACACACACTCCCATATATACCCCCTCTCTCTCTATGAGGACTGGTTGAGAGCTCTTGATCTCTTCCCGTTGGAGACCCGCAGACTACGAGGTCAGCTCATTGAAGTTTTTAAAATACTTAATGGGTTTGACAATGTGGATTATAGCAAAATGTTTAGCCTCTATGAATACAACACACAACCATGGCTGGAAATTAGAATTGAAAAGGTTCAGCACTAGTATCTGTGGAAACTTGTTCACATATAAGATCTGTTCTGCCTGGAACAAACTTCCCTCCGAAGTTGTAAATAGATCTTCAGTAGAGCAGTTCAAGAAGAGAATATATAGTATTTTGCACACAGTCTCTCTCCTTCCACTTCGAGTATCTCCTCGGAATGGACTGCAAGGTCTCTACGATTCTAACTATTCCTTGTAACTCTCTCTCTCTCTCTCTCTCATATATCTGTTTATCACAAGACTCACGATGTCAGCATCTATGAGCGTGCCTATTAAGGGAGGGCTTTCTGGACCCCTTCTCTCTCATGTTTAGCCCCATTACTGTTGAAGTTTTAAGACATTCGCCACATTAGTTAGCGATTTTAACCCTTGGGATCCGGGAGGACTCATATGAGGCAAAACGTATAATGGTTAGGAGTCCGGGAGGCCTCATATGAGGCTAAATAAAAATCAAAGCATTCAAAGTGCGCGGGCTGATTTTGTTTGGTGCGTGGGCGACCGCAGCGCCACCAAGCACAAACTACCAGGCAGCATCAGTTGTTATCACGCACCCAAGATGGCTGGAGTTAACCCCCAAAAAATCGCTGTGTCCGAATCCACGCCCGCCGCCGCGACCCGTAAGCCTACGAAAGGCAAAGCTAAAACGACCAAGAAAACGTTGCTAAGTCCCGGTGGCGTTGCCCGTGTGTTACAAGAGTTAAGTGATCATGACCTTAGTGAGATTGAGAGTGATTTTGAGGAAGAGCATGTGGTTAGTGAAGATGTTGATGAAGTGGAAGATGGCGAAGAATTCCAGGGCTTTCATAGCACTGATGATGACGATAGTGATGATGATATTGATGACAATGTTGGATGCGATGAACATCATCAAGGTGATGAAAGTGTGGGTGAAATGGGAAGTGTCCTACCCGCATCACGTGAACGTGATCCGGCGCGCACGCTTGCGACCCCGGCGTCGGCTGTGGGGACTCCGGGGACTCCTTCCCCGGCCAAAATAGCCAGTTACTTCTATAGGAGAGCTGTGCTGGATAGTGCAAGGAAGCAGGCACGGGAGGCGGCCGAAAGGAAAAGAGGTGAAGATGCTGATAATGAGAATGAGAGTGAAGTCGAGCGTGGGTAGGCCTATTCCATTGTCTCCCGGGCCCTCGTCGCCGGCGGATGGTGCCTCATTGACCCCGCATGACACACAGCCCTCAACAAGTGGTGTAAGTGGTGCAAGTGGTGCGGAATTGGCCCCGCATGACCCACAGCCATCAACAAGTGGTGCAAGTGGTGCGGAATTGGTCCCGCATGACCCACAGCCCTCAAGAAGTGGTGTAAGAGGTGCAAGTGGTGCGGAATTGGCCCCGCATGACCCACAGCCATCAACAAGTGGTGCAAGTGGTCAACGCATCTCCAGAAGGGCCTTGTTCATGGCCACAGGGGGGGCAGAAAGCAGCACCTCAGGCCCTAAGCTGTCCCTAAAACGCTCTCGTCGTCGCCTGAAAACTTCAGAGCCAACTAGCTCACCTTCACCAACCACTAGCCGCCCACGCCAGCAGTCGCCACCTGATGTACCACCACCAAGTGACGACCAGGATCCCACCTATGACCCAGAAGATACCCACGAATATGGCCGCCCTTCAAGATTTATGGTCGACCACAGTGCAGATTCTGGGTAGGATAATTAATACCTGCCAGATGACCCTGTTGTGGACGAAGCTGAGTGGTTGGACGACCCAGCATCCCGCCGTGGCCCTGGACGTCCCCGTGCTCAGGGTGGCCGTGCTCAGGGTGGCCGTGCCCTTGGACGTGGACGTGGCCGTGCCAGGGGCCCTGCTGGTCAGCGTGGGCGTGGCCGTGGCCAGGCCGCCCCTGCTGCTGCCGACGCCCCTGCTGCCCGTCCCCGTCCCCGTGCCAGGCATGCTGATGTCTGGACGTGGGAGGATGGGGCCACCTTTCAGCCACAAGATGCCACATTCGATGACGCCCAAAATGCCGCAGGGATTGATCCATCTTTCCCTGGGGGACCCAACTCATCACCTGGCCAGCTTTTCAAAGCCTTTTTCGACAATAAGGTCATGTCATTTGTTGTCGATGAGACCAATAAGCAGAAGGCCCTCAGTGACCACCTCAGCGGCAAGACCCATAGTTCCCACATGAAGGCCTGGAAGCCTGTCACCATTGCCCAAATGTATGTGTTCATAGCACTGACCATGCTCATGGCACATGTTAAGAAGCATTGGCTGGCAGACTACTGGATCACAGGCGACATAATTGCCACACCTTTTATAAAACTTATGTCCCGGGACTGCTACTTCGCCATACTTGGTAGCCTGCACTTCGTTACCAACACCAATGTACACCAAACAGACCGCCTGTGGAAGAAAAGGGGATTCTACGACATGATGTAGGCCAAGTTTTCCACATTCTTGAAGCCTTTTCAAAAGGTCGTGATCGACGAGTCTCTTGTGCTGTTCCGGGGGAACCTTCACTTCCGGCAGTACATACCCTCCAAGAGACATCGATTCGGCATCAAGCTCTTCGTCCTCTGTGATTGTAAGACGGGTTATGTGCTGGACTTCATTGTCTACAGTGGGAAGGAGGGTGAGGTTCTTGCAGATCAAGAAATAGGGTTCGGTGGAGCAGTGGTGAAGGCGATGATGGACCGCTACTTCAACAAGAACCACATACTCTACACGGACAACTACTATACGTTCCCCATCCTCACCAAGTACCTGAACAGGCAGCAAACCCAGACTGTGGGCACAGTACGGGGGACGAGGAAGAACATGCCGGAATTCCCCCAAAAGACCAAGAAGAAGAACATCTTCCTCAAGCAACATGGTCCGATGCTGGCAATCCATTGGCACGACCAAAGGAAGGTCAACATGATGAGCACCATCCACATGGGCAACCTGGTTGACTCTGGCAAAGTCAACCACAGGACCAGGGAGCCCATCATGAAGCCAGACGCAGTTATGGACTACAACATAAACATGCGTCTGGTTGACAAGTCAGACATGCAGGTCGGCTTCATCGACTGCCTGCGGACCTCCTGCAGGTGGTATAAGAAGTTCTTCCTGCACATGATGGATGTGTCTGTGCTCAACTCGTACAACCTGTACAAGCTGATGAACCCCACAATGCCCAGGAAGTACACCAACCTTCGGAGATTCCAGAAACAGCTCATTCTGGATCTCATTGGGGAATATGCCGTGCCTGAGGATGCCCCACGAGCTCAACATATGCCAGGAGCTGGCACCATGGACCGCACATACGCTTCCGAACACCACAGGAAGCACAGGATCGTCGCCCTTCCAGTAGCTGCTGGTCGCAAGACCCAGAAACGGTGCCATGTCTGCAGCCACACCACCCGCAGACCCCAGACAACCACCAAAACGTATCAGTACCAGGAATGTCAGGTAGCACTGTGCATCACGCCTTGCCACGATGATTTCCACATCCTGGTAAACTTCTAAGTGGCACTGACCCTGAGAACACTAGTGAAAGTGACACTAGAACAATAAAACACTATGTGCAAGTGAAAGAGACACTATTCTATAATTATTATAAGTGAAAGTGACACTAAAAACAATATAACAATATGTGCAAGTGAAAGAGACACAACAACTATATATTAGAGTAACTATTCAATAAGTATTTATAAGTGAAACCTGTAAAAAGTGAAAGTGACACTAAAAACAATATAACAATATGTGCAAGTGAAAGAGACACAACAACTATATATTAGAGTAACTATTCAATAAGTATTTATAAGTGAAACATGTAAAAAGTGAAAGTGACACTAAAAACAATATAACAATATGTCTAAGTGAAAGAAACAACCAAATGTAATAATTACAAGTGTCAAATACGATACCGTACGGTACTGTACGCTTGCGTAGCCTAGCCTAGCCTAGCCTCTAAACCTAGTAAGTGAAAGTGACACAAAATGTATAATAAGAAATAATAACTCAATAATAACAGTGAGTGACAATAAGTCATAACAAGAAGAGTAATAAAAGTGAAAGTGACACAATACTATTACAATAACAGTGAAAGTGACACAATAATATTACAATAACAGTGAAAGTGCCGAAAATATGTTATATAAAGTTTCATATAACTCAAATAATGGTTGAACAAGTAATAAATGACACAATAATATCACATTATCTCCATAAATACAAAATATCGTGTACCGGTACAAAAGCCACGGGAGCGACGTGTGACTTAGTGCGTGCTAGCCAGGGCCTCGGCGAAGCGTTCGGACACAGGCGAAAATACGCGGGAAATTACCTTCATTCCCATCATCATATCTCGGCAACCACTTGTCGTAGCGATGTCAACTCAACGCCATTCTACAGACGAAGGTTGGTTCTACACTATGCAATTTAGTTGACTGCTCTAGGTGGTCTCAATCAATAGATATCAAACTGTGAACTTAGCCATTTTTCAGGAATACGCCCGGACACGACGATCGCCTCATATGAGAGCCCCCGGATCCGGAGGGTTAAGACCTCTTGTGCCATTTAGTCATCGATTTTTTTTTTTTGGCGAGCGATACCTATAAGCTATACCCTGTTCCAAATAAGTAGTCCCAACACTCTTGAACATTAATCTCTATAACTCACAAACGACTACAGTAATAGAGCTATAGTAAGATCAAATTAAGATAAAATTAGATAGGCATATGGATGAGATGGGTTGGGTGTGAGGGGGATCTGTCAGCTGTGGGCCAATCGGTGCTCTGCAGACCCCCGTTTTCTGACCTCTGACTGTTTCGGTGAGGTCAGCCCTAATGGTGTTAGTGAGCTGGGCTTATAATTAGGGTTAGGTGTGAGAGGGATCTGCCTTGCTTGGGCCAATCGGCTTTCTGCAGACTCCCATGTTATGTGAGAGATATGGAGAAAGTGAAGGAGGTCATGAAAGCTGTTGATGTAGATGGATGTGGATGGGATGGGCAGGTGGAGGTGTAACGGGAAGAAATTGTACTTTCCCTTTTGGTATATGTTGTAAGGTTTGACTTAACTGTAAGACTTTTTCCCCTTCATTCACTCTTCCCTATATTTAAGGGAAATGTATCGTTTAAGAAGGGTTAAGTAACCCTTGTCTATGTAAAGAGGGAATTAGCCTAGATCAGGAGGAGAACTAATATTCTCAAATCTATCTAAAATACTTTCAAGCCTAATTTATCCTTTTACCCCCTTTTGTTATCCCATGTAAAAATCCTTCCTTTTCGAATTTAGAGTAATGCCCCCTTGTGTAAAAAGACCGCCAATTCCTACCCAAGCGACGCCACCCTTTGTGGTCACCCTCCCCTTTTTTGGCGGGATCCCTGGCACTGGCCCTCGGCCCCTCACTGTCGTGACCTCAGGCCTACGAGAGAGACACCTACCTAACCCCCAGTCTCTGTCGTCATTCCCCGCTTCTTCTCCGGACTTAGGCTTCCTTTCCCTCCATTCAGAGGGAACCAGTTTGGGACGGAGTTGATGTGATGCTGAATTGCTGATGGAGGAGAATCGGAGATTCACCCCTCCCATTGGCTGAGTGCAGGATGCTGAACTCGTGTACTGTACGAGGGTTCAAGGACCGCAGGAAGACGTATGATTACCCCCTATACCCCAGGATACGGTAGGCCGAAGAGACGTAAAGGCAAGCCTGGCCGATACCGGTATCTAGCGGAATTGGGATGTATAATACTGAGAGGAATGGGGTGGATACAGACAGCAATATTCGAGTCCTACTCCTAGGTTAAGAGACTGTCCCAGTACGGTAATGGATTGGTCCCAGGTTAATGGTATAGAGATAATTAGATACGGACCATACGGTACCAATGTTAAGAGTTGTAAACGGTAAAATGTTCCTTCTATTAATATCAAGCTTAAGATTACTGCAATCTGTTTGTATCTATCCTCCCGTACCTATTTGGATCTAAATGTGTTGTCAGGAGGGTAAATCGGAGCTGTCAGTATTAAATTGGTCTAAGAGTAGTACCAGTAGCCTAACCGAGAGTCAAAGTCTTGTCAGCCAACATTGAAGGTGAAGTTCTTGATTGGTCTTTGCTAGCCTCCGATTTATCCTACTGTCCTAATGTACCTGAATAATGAGCATGAGTCACGATTGCATAAAGAATAAGAAAACCATGGGGACGGCCAGTTCACCTGAAGGTGGGCGATCAAATAATTCGAATGAATTACCGTTCCCAAAAACATCCTTATGTGATATCTAGAAAGTAGTGAATATGCTAGGTCTCAGTGGGGTTTTTGTGGTTCTTTGGTAATATCATCGTGTCGGAGTTGCAGCCTTTCCCCTTCCTCGAAGGATGTTGGATGTGGGTCAACCAAACAGGGTTGTCCTCTCGTTAATTAGAATGCAATAACGGGTTTGTCGTCATCTCTTCCTTTCTATCCTTGAGTACCTATTTTCCACCTTCGCAGCTTAATCATTCTTCTTCTGTCTCTCCCTCCCTCTCTCTCTCTTGTTGGCAGCAGAAGAAGGGAAGTGAGGAAGTAGGAGAGATACTCCAACTGATACTCCATCCCCCCCCCGTTACAGTGGTGTGCAGCGGTGCGATTTCTTTAGGAGTCCATGGTTTGACATGCTCCTGTTCCGTTCAGGGCTCCTGAATTAATCCCGTACCCCCCGTAGAAGAGACTGTACAGTACTGGTTCTTATACTTTCGCTCGGGTGTTTAGAATCAGTGCGTTGCAGTTGTCATTGTTCACGCTACCAACCCGTGAAATAGTTACCACAAACAGTATTGGCCATGCTACCACATTTCAATACTGTTAGTGTAGTATTTCAGGAAATCTTTAAGTGCAGCAGATACTAGCAAGAATCACAGTGACTGTGAAGGAACCGCAAAGTTGAGATAGCGGTGGTTAGTGTTTTCCGGTTATTAGTTGTCTATCAATTATCCTTCTTTCCTGTCCAAGATGGAGAATCCTGATCCAGAACCAAGGCACGAGGTGCAAGACGTTTTAGTCAGGAGGAATGAGGAACGCCAAGAGGCTATGTCCGTCGCGAAAGAGGTCCTGGAACAGACCTCACTGACCATGGCCAGGAAGTTTAGAGACGTGGCTAATCGGAACCGCCGGAATGAAAAGGTTAATGTGGACGACATGGTATAGATCAGGAACGAGAATCCACTACCAGGGACTAGCCAAAAGTTGAACGCAAAGTGGGTGGGTCCCTTTAGGGTTACGGAAGTAGTCCGAGACGGGGCTGCGTATAAGCTAGTAAATCCCTATACGGGTGTGTTTATGAAAAGGGCCGCTGAGAAAGTGAAACCGTTCATGGGTGAGGAGTATGGACAGGTAGAGCTAGTTGAAATGCTGGTTGAGGAAGACTATCAACCTGAGATTTTAGCACCCAGAGCCCGTCAGCCGGCCCGGCGTTATATAGAATCTTGTTAGAGTGTACAGTAGAGTCGCTGTTGTGGTCGTCTTGTTGTGTACTCCCCTGTGGCCCCCGCATGGTTAATTAATCTTTCCGGTCAAACCCCCGTGCAGCGAAACTTTAAGAGACGTAGGTGCCTAGGTTATGTAGAACGTCATACAGGTGATTGGGACTAGGGTGGTGGCGTTCCCATCAGGACGTGCTGTTGGCTCTGAGTACCTTTATGGTTGACTGGGGTTATACTCCTTTCGTCCCGAGGCTCAGCCAGCGCACAGAGTGTGAAGGGACTCCCACGATACGGGTGTCCACGCTGCTCTCTAGTCTGGTCTCCTGGGGTTTTCCAAGCATTAAAGGGGTGGAGAGAGGCTGTCTCTACGGGGACAAGATAGTGCCTGGTTGGCACTCTCCTGAAAAGGAGGGACACTTTATAGAGTGGTATAGTGATTTGTTGTTGAAGGAAGGGACGCCCCACAGGCAGAGTACAGTACAGTAATGATGTGTCAGATTCTAAGACGTTGGGTATAGACTGCGAGCTCTGGGCATGGTAAGATGCCAGGCGGATCAGAAATTCTGCTGTAATAAGTTAAGGCTGGATTAATTGGTAACTGTATAATGTTTATGTTGATGAAAGAGTGAATGAGGTAAAAAGTCTTCAAAGAAAAGGTAGAGCTGTGTAACGGGAAGAAATTGTACTTTCCCTTTTGGTATATGTTGTAAGGTTTGACTTAACTGTAAGACTTTTTCCCCTTCATTCACTCTTCCCTATATTTAAGGGAAATGTATCGTTTAAGAAGGGTTAAGTAACCCTTGTCTATGTAAAGAGGGAATTAGCCTAGATCAGGAGGAGAACTAATATTCTCAAATCTATCTAAAATACTTTCAAGCCTAATTTATCCTTTTACCCCCTTTTGTTATTCCATGTAAAAATCCTTCCTTTTCGAATTTAGAGTAATGCCCCCTTGTGTAAAAAGACCGCCAATTCCTACCCAAGCGACGCCACCCTTTGTGGTCACCCTCCCCTTTTTTGGCGGGATCCCTGGCACTGGCCCTCGGCCCCTCACTGTCGTGACCTCAGGCCTACGAGAGAGACACCTACCTAACCCCCAGTCTCTGTCGTCATTCCCCGCTTCTTCTCCGGACTTAGGCTTCCTTTCCCTCCATTCAGAGGGAACCAGTTTGGGACGGAGTTGATGTGATGCTGAATTGCTGATGGCGGAGAATCGGAGATTCACCCCTCCCATTGGCTGAGTGCAGGATGCTGAACTCGTGTACTGTACGAGGGTTCAAGGACCGCAGGAAGACGTATGATTACCCCCTATATCCCAGGATACGGTAGGCCGAAGAGACGTAAAGGCAAGCCTGGCCGATACCGGTATCTAGCGGAATTGGGATGTATAATACTGAGAGGAATGGGGTGGATACAGACAGCAATATTCGAGTCCTACTCCTAGGTTAAGAGACTGTCCCAGTACGGTAATGGATTGGTCCCAGGTTAATGGTATAGAGATAATTAGATACGGACCATACGGTACCAATGTTAAGAGTTGTAAACGGTAAAATGTTCCTTCTATTAATATCAAGCTTAAGATTACTGCAATCTGTTTGTATCTATCCTCCCGTACCTATTTGGATCTAAATGTGTTGTCAGGAGGGTAAATCGGAGCTGTCAGTATTAAATTGGTCTAAGAGTAGTACCAGTAGCCTAACCGAGAGTCAAAGTCTTGTCAGCCAACATTGAAGGTGAAGTTCTTGATTGGTCTTTGCTAGCCTCCGATTTATCCTACTGTCCTAATGTACCTGAATAATGAGCATGAGTCACGATTGCATAAAGAATAAGAAAACCATGGGGACGGCCAGTTCACCTGAAGGTGGGCGATCAAATAATTCGAATGAATTACCGTTCCCAAAAACATCCTTATGTGATATCTAGAAAGTAGTGAATATGCTAGGTCTCAGTGGGGTTTTTGTGGTTCTTTGGTAATATCATCGTGTCGGAGTTGCAGCCTTTCCCCTTCCTCGAAGGATGTTGGATGTGGGTCAACCAAACAGGGTTGTCCTCTCGTTAATTAGAATGCAATAACGGGTTTGTCGTCATCTCTTCCTTTCTATCCTTGAGTACCTATTTTCCACCTTCGCAGCTTAATCATTCTTCTTCTGTCTCTCCCTCCCTCTCTCTCTCTTGTTGGCAGCAGAAGAAGGGAAGTGAGGAAGTAGGAGAGATACTCCAACTGATACTCCATCCCCCCCCCGTTACAGAGGAAGTCAGTAGGATAGGTAGATATAGAAGGAGGGAGATGAGACCTATAAGGGTACAGTTTAAAACCAGGGCAGTGGTAGAGACAGTGACAAATTTTAGTTGGAGACTAAACACAAATGAAGAACTGAAACATATAAGATTAAAGAAGGATTTGAGCATAGAACAAAGAAAAAGAAAAAAAGGAACTACAGGAAAAGGCTGATGAGGAAAATGGAAAGTTGGGTGAGGAGGATAAGAAGAAGTTTTTCTGGAGAGTGAAGGACGGGAAATTGAGGAAGTGGTTTATAAGAATAGAAGGGAGAAGGAGAGCTGGGAGGGAAGAGAATGTGACAGAAGTTGTGGCAGAGGTGGAGAGCAGGGTGGAAGCGTCTCGGGGAGAGACAGAAGAATCTGCAGACCCAGTACCAGTAGTGTGAGGGAGGGGGAGTAGGGCACGGACAGGAGGATGGAGGATGATGTAGCTGCTGAAGGAATGGTAGAAAGATTAAGGATTATGTTTAGTAATGTTGATGTGTTTACCCAGGACAAGAAAAGAGAACTGATATGTAGGTTGCAGGATGAAGAGGAAAAACCTGATGTCATAGCCTTACAAGAAGTAAGACCAAAAAATGCTAGAATTGAAAGGGAACTGGTGGAGTATAGTTTGGAGGGTTTTGAGTTGTACGAGAGGAATGCTATTAGAGCAGAGGTTGGAAGAGGACTGTTTATTTATGTAAGAAAAGAGATCAAGGTAAATGAGGTGGATATGAGACAGCAGTATTGTGAGTATTTGTGTATTGAAGTAAAATGTGCGAGGGGGTCAATTCTAATTGCCTCTATATATAGAAGCCCAAATAATAGTAGGGAAGAGGATGATAACCTACTGAAAGCAATGGCGGAAATAGATAATAGAGAGAACAAATATAAGATTTTGATTGGAGATTTCAATTTGCCAAGGATCAACTGGGCAAATTGTACTACTCCAGCGGGACAGTGTAGCCTGGAAAACAAGTTTATAGAGAAAGTAAGAGATTGTTTTTTAACGCAACATATTACAGAGATAACAAGATATAGAGATGGTGTGACGCTCACTGCTTCCCCCAGAACCGCATGGCTTACTCGCTAGGACTCGCCGGGGCAGAGAATATAGCTACAGTCTACCTATCATTGTGTACTTTCCTTCTCGAGAAAGCTTGTGTTGCAGACAGTTCAGAACTGTTATTTATTTTCGTCTGTCACAATCCTTTCTATTTTATTTAGTCAATTGAAAGTATTGTGTTAAGTAGTTGAATGATGGGAAGGCGAGCGGGAGAGGGAGAGAGAGAGAGACAAGGTGGTGTGACTTGGTAGTGAGTGCGGCGCGTGGCTGGCCCCCTTACATAGGCCTCGCGGGATTCGTTGCCTCCTGCCTAACACTGCCTACTACGCGGCTGCTTACTGGGCGACTGTCGCGCGCCCTCGTGCCATTCTTGCAAACTGAGACTCCAGCCAGGAGGTCCATGGGAATATCCTTGTCAGATCCTTCCCAGACAGCATACTCTAAGCATCTCCCTTGAACTGTCCCACTCTCTTGTCTTAGAATCTTTCTCTCCTACTGCCTCTATCATTTCCACTACTTCCTCACCTTTTATTAATATCAATTCCCCTCTGGTTCTCTGCATCCACACCTTGAATTGGTGGCCAGACTGTATTATATGCTGGATCTCACATTTCTTATGTACTAGATTAAGGTTGAAGATAGTCATTGTCTTTTTGGGAGATTGTATTGCTCAGACTGTCTCCATCAATCACTAATGTTTCTACAGGGTTAAATAATGCTAGACTAGGGATCAGGTACCTTGCTGTTGGTGTTTTCAATGTGTGTAGGCTACTTTTGAGCTACACGACACTACGGATTCTGTGGGTTACCTGGGTGGATCTTTTGTCTGTGTACCTTGGAGTTTAGACTGTGTAGTGCGTGAGGGCTGCTTGGCTAATCCACCCAACACTGTTCTAAATCTATTTGCTTTTACTTTTGAGGGTCGCCAGGAGGATACTCGATACTTGTGATCGAGAATCCTCAAGAGAGCACCCCTTCATATTAACGTAATCAGGCCGCACAGACCCAAGGTCCACACTAGGCTAGGAGCTGCCTTGCTCCACCAGAATTCTGTACCTTTGCGCATCCCAGCTAGACTTTATTAGCCCGGGTAGACATTAGCTGGATTAGATCATATACTCTTTTATGCATACCCATTATTTTTACACAAGCATTTTGAGGTCTAGGTTGCTGTAGAGAGACACAACCAGCATAGACCGGTTTTGTTAATAGGAGTACTACTTTTTCGTGGCGAGCATTATTACAGTTGCACCGCTTATAATATTCTTGTGTCCAATAACATTATATGTCCAGCCTTTTTGTGTATTTAGCCTACACGTGCATTGTCCTGCCTCCTGCTATTTTGTGGTTCCATTTCCGATACGTTCTTCTTAGTACTATCCGACATTATTCAGAAGATTCCTTGTTCGGTGCTTGAGGACTTTACAACACTTTCTTTCATAAAGGAGTGACAGATATTATTGATTAAAGTAACGTTAAGTAAACCTTCTTCTTGTTTGCATTAGATCACTCTTGTGATTTAATTAAGTTAACTATCTTTTCCTTGTGTACCATAACTAAGCAACCATATGTTATAGGTAATAGGCTGTTTCAGAGAACATCAGCCTATAGTAGAAGCACATAGATACCGAGAGTTAAGATACCCCGCTATCACAGCTATAACTCTAGAGGGTATATGTGTTCTTTGTTCGACGGGATTATATATCAGGGGTTGGATCTAGCGTTTCCGTTGTTGCATTTATGCCAGTCTAGTCCAATGTATAAGAGCCACTGATTTATACGAGACCCGATCGTAACAAATGGCGACCTAGCTCAGGATTTGGTGAACTGACATATAATTGCAGGTTATTGTGCAGATTTTTCTCACAGTTTAGGCAGTGAACATTTGTTGATTTTGTGGAATATTTTTTGAGGACATGCAAGAATTATTTTTTTAGCAAAGTAATATAGCACTTAAGCTGTCTCCGAGAATTTTGTATTGTGAATATTGTGGTATAAGAGTTTGGGGTACTTCTTTTTTGTGTATCAAAGTGAAAAATCTTCAGTGAGCATCATGTCTTCTAGCGGATCAGTGCAGCATGAAGACACAGTACGTGATGTAGAAGCTGAGGAGCAGCAGCATGGGCAGGTTGTTAACTTGGTGAACAGTGAGGAGGATGCAAGGAATTTTTTACAATGGCCTGTTACTTCCGACCGGTTGGTGGGTATGAATCGGTATGGTCTCCAGTGCTTAGCCGCAGCTATCGGTCATGTATGTACTAGTGGCATGACCAAGGATGACCTGATGACGTGTGTGCTGGGTGGGGTGACTGGCGTACGAGGTAGGGTGGGTGCTCAGAGCCCTTTGGCCGAGCTTCCCCTTCACTCGACTCCCAATCCTCCTATTGGAGTACCGACCCTGAGCACGCTTCTGTAGGTGGGTAGTGACTGGCAGGGTGGTTTGCCCCTGGGGTGATCACCGGGTATTTCTAACATCATTGCATCTCCTCCTCCTCCTCAAGGTTTGACCCCGGAGATGCTCTTTCAGCTCGAGATGGCAAAGATGCAACATCAGAGTCAACAGCAGATAGAGCTAGCTAAGATAGAAGAGAGAAAAGAGCTGGCTAGGATGCAGCAACAGACGAGGGAAGCTGAGCTTAGGACTGAACTAGAATCTACAAGATACTGTGCCGACATGGATTTAGAGAAGTCTCGTGTTGAGACGACGGGACAGCGACTCGGTACTGGAAACCGTGCGCATGATCAGTCTCTGTCACACCTTCTCAAACTGGTCCCTGTATTTGACGAGTCTGGTGTCACAGAGTTTTTCAATAGATTTGAGAAGAAGTGCCGGGAGCATCAGTGGCCTGAAGTTAAGTGGGCGGCCCTTGTGTCCTCTAGACTCGTAGGTAAGGGGCTCAAGGCTTACGATACACTGCCTTTGGAGTCCTGCGTTGTTTATGAGGAGCTCAAGGAGGCTGTCCTGTGGGCATACGAGCTACAACCCGAGACATATAGGTTAAAGTTCCGGGGTGTGACTAAGGGGCGAGACAGTACCTTCTTGGAGCACGCCCGGGACCTGTCCGACGCTATGGGAAACTGGCTCAGATCAGAGAAGACAACTACGTTTGATGAGATGAAACAGTTGATGCTTCTAGAGCAGTTTTGTAAGTGTACGGGCGGCGACTTGACTTTAAACCTTAAAGAGAAGAACCCAAGAACTCTCGTAGAAGCAGCAGAGATGGCTGATCTTCGGTTGTCACTAATTCGGGGGTGCGGCTCTGCACAGAGAAACGATGTAGGCGTTAAGGAGCGTTACCCTCCCCCTCCCCGGAATATGGACACACATAAATTTAAAAGCAATGACACCAAGACTGATCACAAACCTAGCACCGCCCCGTTTAAGAAGGGTCAGGGGACTTTTACACCTCAGTATAAGTCCAAGGGGAAATTTGAGTGTTATCACTGTCACAAAGAGGGGCACATGGCAAAAGCTTGTCCGAGCAGACCTCCCACGGCGGCTGTGTCATTGGCTCGCAGCATTGGGGTGTTCCAGAAGTCTTCTGTGTTTGCTGGAGGCATAAGATCAGAGGATGGAGCACTGCCAGTGAAGAAGGAGCCGGAAGGCTCGAACCCTGTCCGCGATGCCTTTTGCGACCATAGAGGGCATGGCTGCGTGAAGTGGGGGGGGGGGGGCAAGAAGCACGGGGTACAGCTTTTGCGTGACACAGGTGCCTCTCAGACACTCTTGAAGAATTTCACTGGTAGACCCATAAACACGGCGCGGGTAGTTGTGGTGCAGGGAGTTAATGCAACTAGGTCATACCCGCTTGTTAGAATGGAGCTTGAAGTTGACGGTGTGACTCGCGAACTGGATGTGGGAATCGTGGAGAAATTGCCTGTTGGGGGCGTCGACCTCCTTCTCGGCAATGACTTTGCGGTGTCTGCTTCTAAGGTTTCACCTTTAGTCGTTGCCGAGGAGCCGGCTGACGTGAGTAGGGAGGAACAGGAGTGGGTTGAGAAGTGTCAGGTGCAACCAATGGCGTGTGTTGTAACCAGATCTCTCACATCCAGGGAGTCACAGCCTAACCAACAGTCTTCAAATAAGCGGAGGAACGGTCACGAGAAGGTGCTGAAAGCTGATACGGTGGAGAGTCTAGTACCAGCAGCGCTTCTCGAGGACTCAGTATTAGCACCGTTATTAGAGTCTGGAGAAGCACCACCACCTGTCACTGAGAGTGTAGAGGCAGGGCTTAAAGAGACTCAGAGGCAGCAACGGTATACACGGAGAGAGCAACGGGATGCAAAGTTCGATGTTGGGGGAGGGTATGAGTTGTTTCGCAAACACTTAGACAGGCTAGCTCCCTCAGATATTCGCAAATTGCAGCTAGAAGATCCGGTGGTTCTAAAGTGTAGTAACGGTGCTGTAGAACTCGAAGAGGACAGGGATGCAAAGTCTGGATTTTTTTTTTCTTTGATGGCATCTTGTATCGGCGATTCCAAGACCCGCAGAGAAGTTGGGAGGGTGGGTCAGGAGTGGTAGACCAGCTGGTCGTACCGAGGGTATGCAGGGATAGCCTACTAAGGTTGGCTCATGATGTACCGCTGGTGGGACACTTGGGTGTCCGTAAGACGGTGGTGGCTTTGGGGAAACTGTTTTGGTGGCCTGGTTTGAGAGCACAAGTGGTGTCATGGGTGGCAATGTGCAGTGTGTGCCAAAAGGTCGGGAAACCTAACCAGTGCATCCCAAAGGCTCCGTTACACCCAATTCCCGTCAGCGGGCCTCCCTTTAGTAAAGTAGTAGTCGACATGGTTGGCCCCCTCCCCCCCACAAGTGCCGGAAATAAATATCTCTTGACAGTCATGGACGTAGCAACTCGGTACCCAGACGCATACCCGATGAGAAATGGTTTGGCGAAGACGGTGGTCCGTAACTTGCTATTATACTTCTCCCGGTACGGATACCCGCAGGAGTTACAGTCAGACCAAGGATCGAATTTCACCTCCAACTTGTTCGTTCAGACAATGAAACAGCACGGGATAGTCAATGTAGTGTCATCTGCTTATCACCCAGAGAGTCAGGGGGTGTTAGAGAGGTGGCATTCCACTCTAAAAAGCATGCTTCGCTGCTATTGTCTTGAGAACGGCAAGGACTGGGATCTTGGCCTGCCGTATGTGTTATTCACTGCATGAGAGGTACTTGGGGAGAGTTTGGGGTTTAGCCCTAATGAGCTTGTGTTTGGACACCGCATCAGAGGGCCTCTCCACATGGTAAAGGAGATATGGGAAGGCACCGCTAAACCATGTTCTATGCTTAAGTATGTCCTTGAGAGTAGAGAACGAATGTTGCGTAGTCTGGAGTTGGCTGGCCGCAATCTGGTAGGCTTTCAGGCCCTCATGAAGGACAGGTACGACCACAAGGTGAAACTCAGGGAGTTTCACGTGGGTCAGGAGGTGTTGATACTACTCCCTCTTGTAGGTCACCCCTTATCCGCAAAGTACGCTGGTCCTTATAGGGTAGCAGAGAAGCTCTCGGACTTAGATTACCTGGTGGCCACTCCAGACAGGCGTAAGAGGAATCAGTTATGTCATGTCAACCTGATGAAGGAGTATGTGAGGCGCCCACCTGAGCCTCTCACTGTCCCCGTGATGACTTTCAGCAGTCAAGGTGGAGAAGGAGAACGGGACAGTCATGCGCAGGTGGATGACAACTGGGATTATCATGTTTCTGCAGATCAGTGGGCGGGAAACACGAGACAGGCGGCTCATGAGGCTTTGCAACACCTACCTGAGCAACAGCGTGTGGCTGTCGAGCGCCTATTCGGTTTATACCCTACTGTATTTGCGGAACACCCAGGCCTCACTACTCATGAGGTGCACGACGTTGACGTCGGAGACCACCCACCCTTCAAATCAGTGCCCTATAGGGTGCCCCCTATTAAACTTCCGGCCCTCCGGGCGGAGTTGGAGTATATGTTGCAACAGGGACTGATCGAGAAGGGGGCGGTAAAGTGGACATCGCCCGTAACGCTGCAACCTAAGCCGGATGGCAAGGTTGAACGGGCGAAAGAGGTGTGTGGTTTTGTGGTGGATGGTGCTACATATCGTTGTAATGTCATGCCGTACGGTCTAAAGAACGCATCAGCGACCTTCCAAAGCTTGATGAACGAGTTGGTGGCTGACATTCCGAACTGTACCGTGTACCTGGACGACGTCATTATCTACGATGACGATTTCAAGAGCCACTGTGACCATGTAGAATCCCTATTTAAGAAATTAAGCGAGGCAAACTTGGTGGTCAACCTGGGAAAGTGTGATTTTGTGCGGGCTACCGTGCAGTATCTGGGGTTCATGGTGGGTTTGGGCCAGGTGTGCCCCCCACAGAACAAGATATTGGCTATTAACCACTTCCCCAGGCCGTCCACCAAGAAGCAGATCATGAGGTTTTTGGGCATGATTGGTTACTACCGCCGCTTTATAAAGGGCTATTCTACTGTGCTGGCTCCTCTGACGGACCTATTGGCCAAAGATAGAAAGTTTAAGTGGGCACCTGAGTGTGAGAGGGTTTTTTTGCTAGTAAAACACCTGTTGTGTACTCACCCAATCCTCAGGGCCCCGGACTTTAGCCGACCATTCCAGCTGGCAACTGATGCCAGTGGTGTGGGGGCTGGTGCCGTTCTGATGCAATCAGACGAAGATGGGCTGGAGCACCCAGTCAGTTTCTTCTCAAAAAAGTTCAACTCGGCGCAGAAGAACTATTCAGTAGTTGAGAAGGAACTGCTGGCGATTGTGCTAGCGCTCAGGCACTTTGAGGTGTATGTTCCAGCCTATGGACCAGTTGTGGTGATCTACACCGACCATCACCCCCTCAAGTTCCTGAATCAATTCCATAACCGGAATATGAGGCTGACCAGGTGGTCATTAATGTTGCAGGAATACAACCTAGACATACGCCATATTGCCGGTTCTGAGAATGTGATTGCAGATTGCTTATCGAGGGTGGAAGACTCGGGGTAGATCATCACAAAGGTAGCCTCCTACTTTGGTTTGATTAGTATGTTTACGTCTGGTGCTTGTTGGCTCGCGTGTGTAGCCCAGCGTATTGGGTCGTAAAGTAGGAGTTGCTGTGTTGGTATAGAAGTAAAAACTAGGCTTGCCCCTGTAGTGCAGCCGCCATAAACATATTAAAAATATAAAAAATCCTATAAAAACTCTTTCTTTGATAGTTAAATTGTTGTTAAGTATGTTATAGCAGAAATTCTGAGTTGTACTCCTCTCAGAAGGCTGGGCTAGTGAAGCTCGCTCTTATGAGCATAACTATGTAATTTAATCTATTGTGTTGGGAAGGGTTGTTAATTTTTATAATGTGTTATTTTGATGAGAACTGTGCTTTACATTTCATTGTCGCTGGGTGGCTAGGACTGGCGAATTTTGTATGGGTTCTGCATGTCAGATTTAGAGCTCATAGTTGGAGCCTCTTAAAAATCTTGGGTGGGGTGTGACGCTCACCGCTTCCCCCAGAACCGCATGGCTTACTCGCTAGGACTCGCCAGGGCAGATAATATAGCTACAGTCTACCTATCATTGTGTACTTTCCTTCTCGAGAAAGCTTGTGTTGCAGACAGTTCAGAACTGTTCTTTACTTTCGTCTGTCACAATCCTTTCTATTTTATTTAGTCAATTGAAAGTATTGTGTTAAGTAGTTGAATGATAGGAAGGCGAGAGGGAGAGAGAGAGAGAGACAAGGTGGTGTGACTTGGTAGTGAGTGTGGCGCGTGGCTGGCCCCCTTACATAGGCCTCGCGGGATTCGTTGCCTCCTGCCTAACACTGCCTACTACGCGGCTGCTTACTGGGCGACTGTCGTGCGCCCTCGTGCCATTCTTGCGAACTGGGACTCCAGCCAGGAGGTCCATGGGAATATCCTTGTCAGATCCTTCCCAGACAGCATACTCTAAGCATCTCCCTTGAACTGTCCCACACTCTTGTCTTAGAATCTTTCTCTCCTACTGCCTCTATCATTTCCACTACTTCCTCACCTTTTATTAATATCAATTCCCCTCTGGTTCTCTGCATCCACACCTTGAATTGGTGGCCAGACTGTATTATATGCTGGATCTCACATTTCTTATGTACTAGATTAAGGTTGAAGATAGTCATTGTCTTTTTGGGAGATTGTATTGCTCAGACTGTCTCCATCAATCACTAATGTTTCTACAGGGTTAAATAATGCTAGACTAGGGATTAGGTACCTTGCTGTTGGTGTTTTCAATGTGTGTAGGCTACTTTTGAGCTACACGACACTACGGATTCTGTGGGTTACCTGGGTGGATCTTTTGTCTGTGTACCTTGGAGTTTAGACTGTGTAGTGCGTGAGGGCTGCTTGCCTAATCCACCCAACACTGTTCTAACTCTATTTGCTTTTACTTTTGAGGGTCGCCAGGAGGATACTCGATACTTGTGATCGAGAATCCTCAAGAGAGCACCCCTTCATATTAACGTAATCAGGCCGCACAGACCCAAGGTCCACACTAGGCTAGGAGCTGCCTTGCTCCACCAGAATTCTGTACCTTTGCGCATCCCAGCTAGACTTTATTAGCCCGGGTAGACATTAGCTGGATTAGATCATATACTCTTTTATACACATTGCATACCCATTATTTTTACACAAGCATTTTGAGGTCTAGGTTGCTGTAGAGAGACACAACCAGCATAGACCGGTTTTGTTAATAGGAGTACTACATTTTCGTGGCGAGCATTATTACAGTTGCACCGCTTATAATATTCTTGTGTCCAATAACATTATATGTCCAGCCTTTTTGTGTATTTAGCCTACACGTGCATTGTCCTGCCTCCTGCTATTTTGTGGTTCCATTTCCGATACGTTCTTCTTAGTAGCATCCGACATTATTCAGAAGATTCCTTGTTCGGTGCTTGAGGACTTTACAACACTTTCTTTCATAAAGGAGTGACAGATATTATTGATTAAAGTAACGTTAAGTAAACCTTCTTCTTGTTTGCATTAGATCACTCTTGTGATTTAATTAAGTTAACTATCTTTTCCTTGTGTACCATAACTAAGCAACCATATGTTATAGGTAATAGGCTGTTTCAGAGAACATCAGCCTATAGTAGAAGCACATAGATACTGAGAGTTAAGATACCCCGCTATCACAGCTATAACTCTAGAGGGTATATGTGTTCTTTGTTCGACGGGATTATATATCAGGGGTTGGATCTAGCGTTTCCGTTGTTGCATTTATGCCAGTCTAGTTCAATGTATAAGAGCCACTGATTTATACGAGACCCGATCGTAACAATGGGAAGCAGGGGAGTGTACTCGATTTAATTTTTAGCAATGAGCAGGATATAGTGGAACATGTCAATGTGGATAGCCCTATAGGTCGTAGTGACGATGCCTGTATAAGTTTTAGTTGCAATATTAAAACAGAGAGGGATGATAGAAGCAATACAAAAATATAAATGTATGACAGAGCAGATTATGAGCTGCTGAGAAGGTGTCTGGACATTGACTGGGGGGAATACTTGAACGGTGAAGACGCTGAAGGAATGTGGAGGAAGTTTAGAGTCAAACTGGAGGATGTTATATCCAAATGTGTACCAGTAAGGAATATAAGAATAAAACAAAATTGAGGAAAAGAACGAACCCAGAATTTCCAATGAAAAGGAAGCTGTGGACTTTGATAAGAAGAAAGAAACGATTGTGGGATAGATTAAAAGTGTTAAAAAAGAACAGGGGGTCTAGTATAGAAGCTAAAGTAGTGGATTTGGAACGTAGACAGATAAACAATAAAATAAGGTGGGAGACAAGGAGGGGGGTAAAGGAAAGGGAGAGAGAGATTGCAAGAAACGTGAAGGATAATCCAAAAATATTCTGGAAGTACATTCAGGAAAAGTTAACGAGAAGAGTAGGGATCCCGGAGCTGGTAGGGGGGTTGGATGATGGGAGTAGAGCGGAGACGGATAAGGAGAAAGCAGAGGTGCTGGGGAAATACTTTGGGGGGGTACTAACAGTAGAGTCGGATGATGCAGTGCCAAATATTCCCATCAAACAGGCACCTGCACTAGAACTAATAGAGTTTTCCCATGCTAGAATAAGAAGGGCTATAGAAAAAATGAACAGAAGTAAGTCCCCGGGACCGGATGGGGTACACCCAAGAATCATAAAGGAAGGAGGTGAGATGTTAGTAGAGCCATTGAAAATGTTATTTGAGGTATCGTTTAATACAGGACAAATCCCGATGGACTGGAGAGAGGCGAACATATCAGCTATATTTAAGAAGGGAAAGAGAAATGACCCAGGAAATTATAGACCAGTCAGTTTGACAAGTGTTGTGTGTAAACTAATGGAAACGGTAATTAGAGAAGGAATAATGGAGGATATGAAATCAAGCCAACTTTTCAGTGGGAGACAGTTCGGATTCTTGCCGGGGAGGTCGACGGTACTACAGCTAATTAAGGTGGTAGATGATTGGATGCAAATTCTAGAGGATGGTGATGTAACAGACGTGGTATATTGTGATTTTATGAAGGCCTTCGATAAGGTCCCACATAAAAGATAATAGAGAAAGTTAGAAGTTATAATATAGGGGAGAAATGTGTGAAATGGATAGAAGCCTTCCTGAAAGATCGGAGACAGAGGGTGCTGGTGAATGGAATAGGCTCAGGGTGGAGGGAAATTACAAGTGGGGTTCCTCAGGGATCTGTGTTGGGACCACTACTGTTCGTTATATTTATCAACGACTTAACTGAAGTTATAACTAATGTAAGTGAAGTATACCTGTATGCGGATGACACTAAGCTGTATAGAAGAGTGAGGAGTAAGGAAGATGTGGGTTTGCTTCAAGGAGATGTGGAGGGCATGTAGGGATGGTCTGAGCATTGGTTAATGCCTTTTCATCCAAAAAAATTCAAGTACATGCGGATTGGGACAAGCAAGATAGACAAGGTAGGATACAGTATGTATGAAACGATGGAGGAAGTGAATGCAGAAAAGGATATAGGAGTAGTGATAGACAATAAGTTAAATTTCTCAGAATATTTAGCGGAAAAGATAAACAAAGCCAATAGAATTGTAGGGCTGATAAGGAGTACATTTGTGTCACTTGACGAAGAAATCTTCAGGAATCTCTACAGCGCTGGTTAGGCCACACCTGGAATATGCAAACCAGGTGTGGGCTCCATATATGGTAAAGGATATAGAAGCAGTGGAGAAAGTGCAGAGGAGAGCTAGCAAGCTAGTACCAACGTTGAAGAACGCGGGCTATGAGCAGAGGTTGAGGACACTGGGGCTTCCGACACTGGCATATAGGAGAAAGAGAGGAGATATGATAGAGACTTTTAAGATAGTGTCGGGAAAGTATGATGAGGATGTGTGTGAAGGTATCTTCTTGATGCGGGAGGGAACAAGAACGAGAGGACACTCAAAGAAAATTTACAAAGAAAGAAATAAGCTTGAGAAGGCAAAGAACTCATTTTGTGATAGAGTGGTAAATGAGTGGAACGCACTGCCCCAGTATGTAGTCGATTCCGAATCAATAAGGGAGTTTGAAAGTAATCTTGGTAAAGCATGGGGAAGACAAGATTTGAAGTTTGATTATAAAGCAAAAATACAGAATAGTAAAAATGTTGCGTCTGCTACCGCCGCCGCCAACACCGTGAACGACCACAGCAGTGCAAGTACTGGTACTGAGCTGGATACACAGGCCTAGTTTGCCTCTTTCCAGAGGATCTACTGTAAGAAACTGTAAGAAATGTTCTTATGTTCTTATGTTATACTGTAGTATACTCGCTGTAAGTAGGTGAGCAATCATTACCTCTATCCTCTGTAACACAAAAAGGGGTAGAGCAAACTGGCTGTAAATTTCTACATCTATTCCTTGACTGTTTCTTCCCAAATGGTAGAAATGTTAGCTCGGTTACTCTAGCCGTTTTTGAGTTACATATAGGTTAGAGGTCATGATTTCTCACCTACTTACAGCGAATAGACTATAGTAACTACTAACTGAAGAACCTATGGGAGACAGATAGATAACCGATATTCTTCACCCATTTCATTCCTAGAGGTCTTTCCTAAGCTGAGAAATATTGTCTAATAGAAGCCAATTTACGAAAATAGTTATCCTGCCCGTACACTGACGAATTTTCTAGATATTTTGACTATCATTAAACGATTTTAATCAGTTTCCAAAGTACCTATGCCAGTCAGAGGGTTAATTGATATACTTGACGTATTTTTATGCCTATCAAGCCTTTCTAAGCTGAGAAAAGTTGTTAATTGACCACTCGTTCTATAAGGAAGTTGGAGTTGTTGACATCGGTAGTAAACATAAATACAATAATAATGTAGGTTTCTGATGGCTAAAGAGTATGTTGAATTGGATTTTATGTATTTATATATGTTTTAGCTGTAAACTCTGTTAAATATCGTTGTCTACAGCTCCAACTCCTTATAGAACGAAACTCGCAAGTGGTCAAATACCTATCAAGCCTTCCTAATTTGAGAAAAGTTGTTAAATGTCAGCTAGAATAAAACATAAAAAGGCTTATACATTATTTTGTACATGTTCTAGCCATCATCATATAATATTAATCAGATTCTGAAGAATCTATGAGAGTCAGGGTTAATTGAGATAATGTGTACGTTTCTGCTTCCTATAGAGCCTTGCTAAGCTGAGAAAATTATTTTAACATCGACTAGAATACATTTGAAAGTGGCGCTCTTTTCGATATCCACAATACAAATGAAAACTAAATATTCCTGCTTAATTTTGAGATGCTTGATTAAATTCATTTTTATTTAAATACAACAATGATTAAACAATAATAAATACAAAGATATCATGCACAAAATGTTCCTTAGTATGTGTTAAGAAATACGAAAACATTAGGCCTAGCCTCCCAAGAAGCATGACCCAAGAATTTTGGGTTCAATGTTATTTTAATACCACAAATTTTGTTGATATATTTGAAGATAAATATTGAATCTATATGCTCTAAAGATCATAAGAAAATTTGTTTTAACCCTCGGCAAAACCTAATAAAAAAGTATGGTACTAAAATGTCTTTTTCGTAACAAGGTTGTCAATACGGTACTTCCAGTTATCGATAGTGAAATGCTAGGTTTTACCAGCGTTAAATAGGAAGGGAAATATCCCCAGGCTACCTTTAGGATCAACCTTTCCTGGTACCTGGCGCGGGGTACGAACCTCTGAAGGGAATTTAACCCCCCTAAAAACCCACAGGTTTTGAGATGCCTTGGGTGGGGTTCGAACCCTGGTTAGTGACGCACCACCATCACCACCAGGCCCGCACGCTAACCCACTGTACTACCACGGACGGACGTACAAAAGTATAGCAACCTTAGTCCGATTTTTAAGAACCAGGTGATAGTCTCTCGAGATGAGTTTATTGGACTTATCATCTACGACTATCTTTAAGAACCAGGTGATAGTCTCTCGAGATGAGTTTATTGGACTTACCATCTACGACTATTTTACGCTATACCGGACGTCAACTCGGGTTAGTATTATTGTGGGTGCGGGACATTTTCGAGGGCATTACACCACATTCCTTTTTAGTTAGGCTAGTCCCTAGCCTCGTAAGGTCGTAAGGTATCGTAGCCTGTTTGCCTTAGCTATCTCAATATGGTTTTTAGGGTTCGCGTGACGGGTGCTTCACGTAGCTACCTGGTTACGTTCCTTAGCTGCCACCAATGAAATGCTAGGTTTTACCAGGGTTAAATAGGAAGGGAAATATCCCCAGGCTACCTTTAGGATCAACCTTTCCTGGTACCTGGCACGGGGTACGAACCTCTGAAGGGAATTTAACCCCCCTAAAAACCCACAGGTTTTGCGATGCCTTGGGTGGGGTTCGAACCCTGGTTAGTGACGCACCACCATCACCACCAGGCCCACGCGCTAACCCACTGTACTACCACGGACGTACAAAAGTATAGCAACCTTAGTCCGATTTTTAAGAACCAGGTGATAGTCTCTCGAGATGAGTTTATTGGACTTACCATCTACGACTATCTTTAAGAACCAGGTGATAGTCTCGTGGTGTTATCACGTGATGAGTTTATTGGACTTACCATCTACGACTATTTTACGCTATACCTGACGTCAACTCGGGTTAGTATTATTGTGGGTGCGGGACATTTTCGAGGGCATTACAGATAGCTCTAAAGATCACATGAAAATATGTTAAACCCTCGGAAAAACCTAATATAAAAGTATGGTATAAAAATTTAATTTTCGTAACAAGGTTGTCAATACGGTACTTTCCCGTTATCAATGTACAATCAAAGCTGAAGATTGCAGAGTAAACACCGTAGACTTCATCGACTTTCTTTCACCTTCGTATAATTGACAGCCAATTTTTTTTTTATTTACTAAGGGATTAGTACTCAACCAGCGGGGGTGTTGGGGCAGCAGCCCCCACCCATAATACTAGGTTAGGTTAGGTAAGGTTGTTAGGTTAGGATAATGTCTTTTCAAATCACTATCGGGGCCGTGTCTCAACATCGATCAATAGGGCTAATGGGGAAAATATGTTTTCCCGAGATTTCTAATTAATTACAAACACTGTATATTGATGCAAATGAACAATTTATTTTATAAAAAACACTCGGAAAATTCGTGGTAGGCCTATTAAAATAAAAAAATCCGAATTTTGATTTAGTAAGTATTTTTCCTTGTTTTATGCAAGATATGGTGAAGTAATCTTGGTAACATTCAAGGAGACTACATCAGGACTCTTCTTACCTCTGACCAGGTATAGACTATCCTAGTGTTTACTAGCCTATACCCCTTTGAAAGGACATTAGCCTAACCTAACCTATACTAGTATTATGGGTGGGGGTTGCCGCCCCCACACCCCCACTATTTGACAGCTTTGAAAGATTTTTGGTGTATTTTTTCTGTGAAATCTGTTTTTTTCAAGTGTCGATAACGAAATTCCTCCATACGGATTATAATGAGAAAAATATGGCGAGTCTAGGCCTATTGGTCCCTATTTTCCCTAATAAATTGTTACTAATAAGGCAGATGTAGTGTCCTTGAAGATTATCGTAATCTTAACAATATTTGTAATTTATAACTCATGGTATGATGGTTGTTAAGGATCTTCTTAAAGTGGGCAATTCTATATAAATATAATTAGGCTAGGCTATATCTATTATTCTAGGAATCTATGCTAACTTTAATTTAGGCTAGGCCTAGCCTTCATATGTTGCCTGTCGATCATAGCCTATTCTTAATGGATGGACAGCTAGGGTAGCAGAAATAGGATTTAGGGTGAAATTGATAAATACTCGGGGTTTGAGTGATGCAAAATTGGTAGAACTAGAAGACCTTGTAGAAAATAATACAGTAAATGTTTATCACCAACCAGTGACGAGTTTTTCAGGTTATTTTTTGTTGTTTTTTATGTTTTATTTGATATACAGTGTTGTTTAATACCAAGGATTGTCGCATTTTACTATTTTCCCATTAGGCTATCCATCAATCTTAAGACATGGCCCCCGATAGTGGGGAGGGCTATGAAGATCAGGGAAATTGCGGGGTAAAAGGCGTAAATAAAGGGGTAATATTGGAAGAACTCTGAAAATACAATATTTAAAAGTAACAAAACCTGAAAATGGAAAAACCCGAGCCAAGTTTTGACCAAACTTGGCTTGAGTTTTTCAATTTTTCAGAGTCCAAAATCACAGTAACCTCATTTCGAAAGTTGGCTCGGGTTTTTTTGTTTTTCAACGTGGATAAAGCCAGTAAGAATGTGGTTAAAATTAGCCTAACCTAACCTAGTATAATGGGTGGGGGCTGCCGCCCCCACACCCCCGCTAAATCCATGAAATGCGAGCCAAGTTTTGTCATTAACCTAACCAAACAGGCTAACCTAACCTAACCTAGTATTATGGGGTTAACATTAGCCTAGCCTAACCTAACCTAACCTAACCTAACCTAACCCGCTAAATCCCTTAAATCCGAGCCAACTTTTGCCAAAAAACCCGAGCCAACTTTCGAAATGAGGTTACTGTGATTTTTTACTCTGAAAAATTGAAAAACCCGAGCCAAGTTTGGTCAAAACTTGGCTCGGGTTTTTCCATTTTCAGGTTTTGTTACTTTTAAATATTGTATTTTCAGAGTTCTTCCAATATTACCCCTTTATTTACGGCTTTTACCCAGCAATTTCCCTGATCTTCACTATCGGGGGCCGTGTCTTAAGCTTGATGGATAATGGGAAAATAGTAAAATGCGACAGTCCTTGGTATTAAACAACACTGTATATCAAAGAAAAAACCATCTTCAGACTGATCCGGTAAATAAAAATACCAAAGTACAACAAATTACCTGAAAAACTCGTAGCACATTTCTTAAGAACAATAAGAAAATGGGAGTCTGCAGAAAACCAATTGGCCCAAACAAGGCAGATCCCTGTCCCACACAACCCCAATTACAAAGCCCAATTATAGGCTCAACACTCTAATACCCTGAGGATCATCTTACCAAAACGTTTAGAGATTAACGCTGGATTACGGGGGTCTGCAGAGCGCTGATTGGCCCAACCCGGCTGATCCCCCTTCACACCCAACCCTTCTCTTCCATATGCTTATCCAATTTTATCTTAAAGCTCCCTACCGTTTTTGATCCCACTATAGCACTTGGTAGTCCATTCCACCCATCTACAACTCTGTTACCAAACCAATATTTGCCTATATCTTTTCTGAAACGAAATTTATCTAATTTGAAACCATTGGTACGAGTTATTTCGCTATCACTGAGCTTTAGTATATTTGTCATGTCCCCTTTGTTAATCCCACTAACCCACTTGAACACCTCTATCATATCCCCTCTAACTCTGCGTCTCTCTAACGAATGTAAAGCTAAATTCTTCAACCTTTCTTCATACGGAAGATTTCTAACATTATGGATAATTTTTGTCATTCTACGCTGTACTCTCTCCAATGAATCTATGTCCATTCTGTAATAAGGACACCAAAATTGGACAGCATAATCCATATGGGGTCTCACTAATGACAAGTAAAGTTTTAAGATAACATCAGCAGTTCTGTTACTCACACTCCTAGATATGAACCCGAGAATCCTGTTTGCCTTATTACGAACGCTTATACACTTGTTTTCTAGGCTTCAAATCATTGCTAACAAACACACCTAGATCTTTCGCGCAGTCTGAATTTTCTAATTCTAAATTAGCTAGTTTATATTTAACATTTGTTTGCATCTTCCCTATCTTTAATACCTTGCATTTGTCAATGTTAAACTTCATCTGCCAATTTACTGACCATTCATGTAAGGTATCTAGATCCCTTTGGAGGCACTCTATATCGCTATCTGAATCAATTGATCTCCCCATTTTACTATCGTCTTCGAATTTACTTATCCTACTAGTTATACCTAAATCTCGGTCATTTATGTATATAAGAAACAACAGGGGACCTAATACCGATCCCTGGGGGACACTACTTTTGACTGCTCCCCAATCTGACTTGGTACCATTTATGCTGACTCTCTGTTTCCTACCAATTAGCCATGACCTAATTCATCCCAACAACGACCCTCCTATTCCATGTGCCTCAACCTTTCTCATCAATCTCTCATGAGAGACTGTCGAAAGCTTTACTGAAATCTAAATATATAATATCATATATGACTTGTCACTCTCTACTGCTTCATATACCTCTGAAAAAAAGCTAAGCAAATTAGTAAGGCAAGAATGTCCCTGAGTGAATCCATGCTGAGAAGAATTTATTAAGTTAAATTTTTCTAAGTAGCTTCTAATATTCCTAGCAATAATAGACTCTAGCAACTTTCCTATGATTGATGTGAGACTAATGGGACGGTAATTGGATGCTATCGATTTATCACCTTTTTTGAAGATCGGAACTACATTTGCAAGCTTCCAAGCTTCTGGAACTAAATCGGTTTCTAATGACTTGTTAAATAAAAATGATAATGGGCTACTTAACTCATCTCTGCATTCTTTTAATACTCTAGCATATACCTCGTCAGGACCAGGCGATTTTTGAGGTTTCAGTCTGTCTATTTCCTTAAGCACATCATTTCTACTTATACTAACTGTACTTAACATATTTTCTATACTATCACTATATACCATATTGACTTCTGGAATCTGTGCCAAATTTTCATTAGTGAAAACGGAAAGAAACTGACTATTTAATGTACTGCACATTTCTAAATAATTTTCTGTTATTTCTCCTATTGAAGTTTTTAGGGGGCCTATTACATCTCTAATTTTAGATTTATATAGTTGGTAAAAAGCTTTAGGGTTATTTTTTGAGTCACTGGCTATCCTTATTTCATAATTTAATTTGCTTTCCTGATTTCCTTTTTGACCTGTCTTGATAGAGTCTGATAGTATATATGTAGATGATTTTCGCCTTTCTTTATTTTTCTATATATTCCTTTCTTTTTTCCTATAAGATCTATTAGCTTATTAGTCATCCATTTTGGTTGGTTCTGCGTCGATCTAAATCTTCTTTTAGGGATATATTTATTTTGAGCATTGTGGAGTGAAGCAATAAACTGGTTATATGTAGGTGGCAAGTTTAACTCTGGCATATCCTGACTTAATTGCTTAACAATAGGGTCCACCCTTAAGTCTCTTCTTAGCCCACCATAATCAGCTTTTCTGAAATCTGGGATAAGTGTCGTATTCTCTTTAGCATGCCCTGTCCATTGTATATTAAAATAAATAGATTTATGATCGCTATTTCCTAGGTGGTCACCAATCTCTACATTATTTATCATATGTTCATTGTTACTGAAAACTAAATCAAGAATATTAATACCTCTAGTCGGCGTATCTATGAATTGAAATAAAAAACTATCTTGTAGGCTACTACCTCAATAAACTCTACTGAATCGGAGTCGCCTATTTGGTGCTGCCAATCAATGTTCGGAAAATTAAAATCCCCCATAATGCACACATTGCTAAACCTTGATGCTATTTTAATTTCCTCCCATAACGATGTTCCGCCATTTCTACTCATATTAGGCGGTCTATATATAACTCCAATAACTATGGTCTCACTACCTTCGTTAACCTCTACCCAAACACTTTCATTATCATTATTTAGTCTAATACCTGATTTAATACAGCTTTTTAATGTACTCCTGACAAACACTGCTATACCCCCGCCCCTCCTACTTGTTCGGTCATATTTAAACAAACTATATCCTGGAATATCAAATTCTGCTAAAAAATGCCTAGATTCTGTATTAATCCACGTTTCAGTTAGCGCTATTATGTCTATATTTTCTGTGCTAACGAATGCTCTAAGTTCGTTCATTTTGTTACATAAACTCCTACAATTTGTATAATATACCCTCAACCTATTACTTTTATTTGCAACTAATTTTATATTGTGTTTAGCTAACTTATTATTTCCTGTTGAACTACTAGCTCTAGACGGAAATTCTACTCTATCAGTATTCTCATCTTTACTATCAGTTACATGTGTAGTGTTATCGATACTACTATTACACATCACTATATCCGCACTATCTTGACTGATTTTTTCTATTTTACTCACTGGTTTGTCACATGAAGTACCTGCTCCATATGGAGACAGTATTTTACTTACACACTTTACTTACAGTTTCTTACAGTAGATCCTGTGGAAAAAGGCAAACTAGGCCTGTGTATCCAGCTCAGTACCAGTACTTGCACTGCTGCGGTCGTTCACGGTGTTGGCGGCGGCGGTAGCAGACGCAAAATTTTTACTATTCTGTATTTTTGCTTTATAATCAAACTTCAAATTTTGTCTTCCCCATGCTTTATATACCACCACGACCTCCATGTTAGGGCTCCATCTTCAAACTGAGCCCGCCCGGGCCGGCGAGGGGCGTGACGTGACGACTGAAAGACTGTGTAATTGGTTGATAATTTGATGGAAGGCTGTGATTCGTTCCATAAGTGACGGGAAGCATTGTCTCAGAAACAAGATTCGTAGTTGCGGTACTATTTACAGATACGCCCGAATACTAAATGGGCGGCGGCCCAACCGCCATGGCACCGGTAAGGGTTCGTGTTGTATTCCACGTAGGCCTTCTAGGTACTACGGACACATTGTAGGCGTTAGGTGTGGATTAGGCTTGTATCCAATGTACTAGGTCTATGTTACTGGATATTTATGATTTAAATAAGTGCTACGTTTTCGATAAATCTGGTTATATGGCTTTGCAATTAGGGAAATCATGAGGCGATTATCGACATTTCATTACTCTTTTTCGATTCTCAAAATACGATCCAAGTTTTGCCAAAAATTGCCTCGGGTTTTCCAAAATTATGCTTTTTGGGGTTTGCAATTTAGGGAAACATGAGCCAAAATTTTAAATTAGGTTACTGTAATTTGTTTACTCCTAAAACTCGCAAAATCCGAGCCAAGTTTTGCCAAAGGCTCGGGTTTTCCAAAATTCGGGTTTTATGGCTTTGCAATTTCGGGAAACCTGAGCCAAATTTCTAAATGAAGTTACTGTAATTTTTGTGTCTACAAACTCTCAAAATCCGAGCCAGCTTTCGCCAAAACTTGGCTCGGGTTTTCGAAATATTGGGTTTTAGGCCTTTGAAATACCTTAAAACCCGAGCTAAGATTGCTAAAATACGTTTTAATCGCCGTTTTACGCATTTAACCCCTCATTTTCCCTGTACTTCATAGCCCTCCCCACTATCGGGCGGCGTGTCTTAAGATCGTTGTATAATGGGGAAAACGGTTTCGCCAAGGGTTATAATTATTTCCAAACACTATATATTGATGAAAACTAACAGGGAAAAATCAAAAAATCCATGGGAAAATTGGTGACCATCTTATTTAGTGTTTCCTACTAGGCTATAGGCTAGCCTATTGTGTATTACTGAGACTCATTTAAACTATGACAAATTTAATTTAAGGGATAAGAATAGCAAAATAGAAAAATTTAGGGACCCAAGTGATGTAAAAGGAGGAGGATTAATGGTAATTTATAAAGATAGTGAAGACGATAGCATAGAAATGAAAGCAATAAAGACAAATTAACCTGATATATTACATACAAAAATTAGAATTCATGGTTATGAATTCTCACTCATTAATATACATGTCAGTAAATGACAAGGAAAGAAACATTATAATAAAAAATGAAGTGTCAAATATCTTAAAAGATATTAACATGGATCCTTACATGGTATTAGGAGACATGAATGCACATGTAGGTTTTTTAGGAGAACAAAAGATTAACACAAATGGCCAAATAATACTAAACTTACAGGAGGAATTTAACTTAATCATGTTGAACGATAGTGATGATCGAATTGGTAGTATACTTGGACTGAGAGAGGGATGAAAAGTGTAAGACTATGCACTCTTAACCCGGGAACTGCTGGGAGACTCTTAAGAGTTCCCCCGGCAGACTGCGGGAAGACTCTTAACCCATACAGCCCCAGCGACGCGCCTGACGCGTCGGCGATGTATGTAACGCACAGCCCCAGAGACGCGCCTGGCGCGTCACCCTAATTGCGCCGACCGTAACCTCAGGTGTAGCCACTCAAGAGGGCTCAGATTTGTATGGGAACTGTGTACGTATCCCACGCAACCGTGCCGATGGTTGAAAACTCTCAAAGTCCACGTGTGTGCGCGTAGCGCGCAATAACCTGTTTTTTGGGGGTAATTGCCTTCAATTTTTTACTCTTGTAAAATACGTTTTCGGGGGCTCTGTAGGACCATTCTTTAAGCTTTTTGAGCGGTTTTTCGTGGTTTTTCCTTCATTCCTAACCCATTCGCTATTGTTTCTGGAATAAAACCATTTTTTGAAAACCGGCCGGGTTCTGGTGAACAAACATTACAAAACTAGCCGGGGCTGGACGGGTTAAGAGTAAGGGAAAAAAAAATCCATTTAAAACACCCCCCCCAAAAAAAAAATGCTTTTATTTTTGCCCCTGGGCCATGCCATATATCACTCCTCCACCTCCCCTCCTTCCCCACTTTCCTTCCCTCCTTCAGTTATCACCTATTTTCCCTGTTATTCCCTTATTCTGTGGTCTATTTTCTTGCTAACATTAGCGAGTTGGTAGCAGGGCGTTGTCATCACTGTTACCAAGCGTGGGAAAGAGTGAGAGAGAGACTATTGCGTAACAGTGTCTCTCCAGACAAGGGGAGGGGAGGAGGGCAGGGAGGTTGCCTCAGCCATACATTATGTAACTCCCGGCCTGTATCGCCGATTTTGACCATCCAAACACTGTTTCCACTTGTTTTATTGTTGTAACAGGTTAATACCTTTATAATCAACCTATAATAGGCGCATATGGATAAGTATTAATGCTATTTATGGTAAAATAACGATGTTAGTGATGGGAACAGCTCAAATACGTGCGCACAGGAGTGTGGTGTCTCATACCCCCCATGCGCACGTCTTAGGTTAATACCCACGTCATGAGTCACACAGGCGATGACGTCGCGGATGTGTGCGGCGAGACACTCAGGGAGTGGAGGCAGATGGGTGGGGCCTCGACCATTGTGGATTTGAAGTCCGCTTATTTACGAATTCATGTGACAGAGAAGCTCTGGAAGTACCAGCAGGTGAGATACAAGGGGAAGACGTATTGCTTGACAAGGTTGGGTTTCGGGTTGAATTCGGCTCCAAGAATCATGGCGAGGATACTCAAGACAGTGCTGGGGAAAGCGCATAAGATGAAGGCTGCCACAAATTCATATATTGACGATATACTAGTGGATGAGACTGTGGTGACGGCAGCTGAGGTTGTAGAGCACTTGGCTAGGTTTGGATTGGCCACAAAGGAGCCGCAGCCGTTGGAAAGGGGTGCGGCATTGGGCCATTGCGACATTAGAGAGAGATAGAACAGGCGAGCTAGTATTCCAGAGAGGTAATGAGGTTCCGGAAATTAGGGAGAACTGGAGTAGGAGAGAGCTATTCTCAGCTTGTGGAAGGCTGGTGGGCCACTATCCCATTGCAGGATGGCTGCGGGTAGCATGCAGTTACGTTAAGAGGAGAGTGGAAGGTGTAAGATGGGAAGACAAGGTCGGAAAAGAGACAGTAACGATGATGCAAGATGTCATAGAAAGAGTGAGACGCGAAGACCCAGTGAGAGGAAAATGGTATACGCCGAAGTCGGAGAAGGGGGTCGTATGGTGTGACGCAAGTAGTATAGCGACAGGCGTGATATTGGAGATAGGTAATGTAGAAGTTGAGGATGCTGCGTGGTTGAGGAAGAAGCACGACTACAGTCATATCAACGTGGCCGAGTTGGACGCGGTATTGAAAGGTATCAATTTGGCATTGAAGTGGGGTTTGCGAGAGATCGAGGTTCGAACGGATTCTGCTACAGTGTTTGGTTGGCTGAAATCAGTGGTGACGGAAGAGAAAAGAGTTCGAACGAAGGGAGCCTCAGAACTGATTGTGAAGCGTCGTCTGAGAATTCTGAGGGAGTTGAAAGATGTGTATGGTCTGCAGTTGTGTGTAGTTTTTGTGCCATCAGAGAAGAACAAAGGCAGATGCCCTAACAAGAGTAAAGAAACCATGGCTCGGGGTGCCAGAGGAGACAAAGGAGGCGGCTATGGTGTGTTGCATGGGAGCACCAAGTGTAAAGGAGCTACATCAAATGCACCACATGGGAGTCGACAGGACGCTGTTTGTGGCAAGGAAGGTCGACCCTGCAGTCACGAGGGACAACGTTCGAGAGGTGGTGAGACGTTGTGACAGATGTCAGTCGATCGACCCTGCACCGAGTGTACATGTGTCTGGGGAGATTAGAGTGGATAATGATTGGCAAAGGTTGGCGGTTGATGTGACACACTATCGGCAGGGGCTGTACCTATCTATGGTAGACTGCGGACCTGGGCGGGTGGCTATCTGGAGGGAATTAAGAGCAGAGAATGCGGAAGAGATTGCAGGTGTGCTGAATGAGATCTTCCTAGAGAGGGGCCCAGTTGATAAGGTGTTGATGGATAACGGTACTGCTTTTCGGTCGCAGGCTTTGAAGGACATGCTTGATAGGTGGAATGTCCGACGTTTCTTTAGAGCTGCGTATCGGCCAAGTGGGAACGGAATTGTGGAAAGACATCATCGGACAATCAAGGCGATGGCAGAGAGGGGGCAGGTAGTGCCTATGGAAGCAGTATTTTGGTATAATATGTCCCCTAGGTCAGGTCAGGATGAGAGAACCGTACCACAAAGAGCAGTATTTCAGTATGAATGGCGACATCCATGTGCGATGCCGATGGCCATTGGGGGGGAGGAAGGGCCTGCCTCTATCCAAATTGGGGAGGAGATTTGGGTGAAGCCCCCAAACGCAAAGTGTACATCCCAGTGCGGGAGAGGTACTGTGACGAAGTGCATTCCAGGAATAACCTCAGTGTCGACGGGATGCCACGTCACATCTTGGACGTCAGAAGAGTGGTAGAGTCTTCAACTGATGATGAGGTGGGGGATGACGAGCAAGAAGAGGTAGAAGAAAACGAAGTGCTACCACGACGGTCGCAGAGAGAGAGGCGACGGCCAGGGTGGATGGGAAATTATGAGACGGGAAGTGATTGTGAAAGGGAGTAGGTGGGATAAAGGGACTGCGCGATGTCCAACGTACCTTAGTAGTACTAGGGCGGTATGCCATTAGGTACGGTGGAAAATTACTATAATTTGTTGTTGTTGTTTTTTGTTAGATTGATCTTGAGATCAGGGGGGCGTGTGGTGTAATTCGATTTACGTAGGGTATTTGATTTACGTTGGGTAGGTTAGTTAGTTTTAGGCACATTGGGCGAACGAACGACAGTAGAGAGAAAAACACGGGTGTGAGGATTTGGGTGCAGAGGTCGCAGGGAGCTCCCGTCGTATTTACCGAGTGTAGTGTTGCTGTGGTAGGTGAATAGATTCAGCCGAGGTCGGTGGTTCGTGTGGGCATCACTGTAGCTGTAGGTCAGGTCGGATTGTGGTTTGAGGTCGCAGTTTCTGGAGCGTTGACAACGTTGGATGGGGAACTGCTTGGCCTAGGCCTAGGCTAGCCTATACTGTACAGCGCCACACAAGGATATTCTCACCGTGAGGCAAGGGTGCTAACGTTTTTGTATTTCAACCACACAAACCTTAAAATTAATGGAATAAATAGGGGTGCGTTCTCAGACCAGCCAAAACCCAAACACAAACGCCTAAAAACCAATAATAATACCAAAATCGGGGCATCGGATAGTGAGGGAGACCTGTAGTGAATTTAGGGAAGAAGAGGGAGATACAAAAGCCTAATAATAATAACAGTGCATTTTTTTACCAGCATGCACTCCCTGCTCAAGAGGTGGGCTAGGGTGGATACCCTGATGTTTGAGGAACTTCAGTGGACAGTTACCACAGATTGCTAGACCACCACCATCCACCAACAACACTGTTGTCTGTCAATAACACACACTGGCTGATCCCAGACTCAAACACTCAACCTCTCAGTTTGCAAGCCAGTGCTCTACCAACCGCAACTGCCTGTTGCAGCTCTCTTTAGGTTACATTTTATTATAATGTAAAACTTGCAAAATAAACAAACTAAAACAGGAACGACACAACATAAAGATAAAAGAACTTATCAAAATCACTATGTGGAAATAACAATTTAGCAAAAAGAAATATAAAAACAAAAAACCACCACATAGAAATTACTGCCTCACAGCACCCCATACTATTAAACACATCATAGAAGACTGCATTCCACACCATCACTTATGCCAACAACAATCTACACTCCTTGAGAGCCCTGTGGGAAAGCTCGATTTCGACCATGGCCTTCCTTAGGGACTCGAGGCTGTTCCGCCAGGCAGCCTAGGGAACGACAACAACAACACTGACTCACACATACCTATAACAAACAGTTCTCCCTCATTCTATCTATATTTAAATGATTTTATGAAGTTTAAGAATGATCTGTGTTTGTAAAAATGGTTAAGTGAGATAGCTTGAAGCCTGGTAATTGCTGGAGGCCCTTTTGAAAACTGAATAAAATCGTTGAATATGAGCAAGAATATAATTAAAAAGACGTCGCCGGTACAGAAGTGGTTAATGACTCAGACGTACCTATAACAAAGAGTTCCCCCTCGGCGTCCACGGCCCACACAGGCTGTCAGGCGGTGTATGTTTCTTCCGTAAACCTTCGACTGTGGTGTGGGTTGTGCTGCCAGGGGTATTGCCTTTCTTTAATGTCCAATTTATTATAGTCCTCTACAGATCTTGCTCCCTGAAAATATAGTAATGGGTTGGCTATGAGCACAGATAAAATATATACTACCTTTCTATTATTTTTTGTAATATTGGTAGGGGAATTTCCTATCTTTAATGTCCAGTTTCTTATAGTCCCCTACAGATCTTGCTCCCTGAAAATATAGTAATGGGTTGGCTATAAGAACATAAAATAAATACTATAGTACCTCTCTTTCTTTATATATAATACTTGGTAGTAAAAGTAGGTAAGGGTGCTGCCTCGCTTTAATTATATTTTGTATAGTCTGGTAGAGATCTTACTTCCTGAAAATATGGCAGTGTAGAATTCTGGGTTAGCAATAAGCACAGATGCATGTATGTACTGTATATACTAAGGCAGATACCCCACAGCTGAGGGTGGCCGACTCAAAACAGAGACTGAAGAGAAACAAAATTTAAAGTTCCAATTCTTAGAGTCCGGGACCACTTTCGCGTTCCCTCGCCCCTTTCTCTGTCTTGTCTAGTAAGTGAGTTGTACAATATATATATATATATATATATATATATATATATATATATATATATATATATATATATATTCATATTTGTTTTCACCAACTCACCAATTAATTTACAAATAAACCTAACTAGTGAAATCAATGAAAGTAATAAATACAAGGACTCGATCCTAGGATACTCACACTGAAATTACGCACACTAAGCATTAGGCTATCGAGACAGTTACAGTATATACAGTATATAGAGAGAGATAATATGACAAAATTATGACCCACCTTAACCGGAGTATAAGTGTTGCGATGAGGTATGTTGTCGGTAATAATGCACAACGCACCATCCAGCACCACTGACTTAGTTACTTCAATGTTACTACTCCATACTGTCTTACGCTGGTAACAATAACCGCTGTCTAAGGAACAACAGAAAGATTCATATTATCACCAACCCACCAATTAACTTACAAATATACCCATACCTAATTCATGAAATTAATGAAACAATGAATACATGCGGTACTCCATGGATTCCAACCTAGGATACTCACACCAAAATTCCGCGCACTTAACCATATCTTGCTATATTCTTAATCAGTAATATTGCTTAGAGCTTGTGTAGATTTATTTTATATACATAAGGCAAGAATATGAATACTTGAGCAAAAGAGTATGAAGGTGTGAGTGAGAGATGGAGAGTGAAAGTGAGAGTGAGTGTGTGAGAGTGAAACAGAGATACACATAATATACTTGTTTTACAGAAAAGACAAACCTAATATAGGCTGAGGTCTGGTAATACAATGAGAGAACACCAAACAATCATCATCACTACAATCTTCATCACAGCAACAGTTGACGTCACAATACCCAACCTGACAACGAGACAACAATTACTTCATCAATCATTACCTTTCAAAGATATAATATGAACTGTGAAACATAATTTTATCTTTGTATATATATATTAATAATGACAAAAAAGATGGGACTCATATCTGGTCTGACAACCTATACTCGGTGTCAGCAACTCTGAGAAAATTACGGTTCTTTGTTTTGGTTTGTTTATTTTGCAAGGTTTACATTATAGTTTTGAGATTGGACCGAAGTACCTGACCCCACGTTTTTCTAGGTTTACCCCTACACGCAGCTCCCCATATGTTCACATTCCGACATTTCTTCACTTAGCTGTAATTATATATTCTCGAGTCGCCCACCCCCAGCTATGGGCTATGTGCATGAGTACAGTATATACTGTACAGTTTGCCGCACATATTCTATCCCGTTGGGGTCGTGATTTGGCAGAGCTTTACCCACCTCCCTCACTCCACCTCTTATTAATAGGAGGTGGAATGAGGGAGGGGGGTTGATTAAGTGGGTGCAGTTCTGCCAAATCAAGACCCCAACGGAATATAATATGTGCGGCAAACTGTACATACATACATACATACAACAAAAGAACAGTATTAATAATCACGGTCGCGCAAGTCAATCAGCTGGAACTATTGCCATAAAAGTGGGTCATAATTTTCTCAGAGTCACTGGCACCAAGTATAATCAAACGGACAATTAAAATGTAAAACTAGCGAAACAAACAAACCAAACCTTGAGATCGCAGGTGCAGAAATCCCCAACGGTAAACAGACTTTCCTCTAAGAACGCGGGAGGGGCGGAGGTGGTAGTGGTTGTAGGGATGGTCGTAGTGGTATCATCAGGCGCATCACTGGTACCATTAACATCAGTACCATTCCCTATTGATGTCTGGTTGGCGTCGGTGTAGTCCAGGACGTAGTCGGTATCGTTGGAGGGAGTTTCTGAGGTGGTCCCTGTGTCGGCGTCGGTGTTTTCAATCTCCTCTGCGCCCTGGCATGTTCCCGGCACCACAAACACCATAACGCACACCACCACAACACTTAACGCATTAACATCATCTTATACTTTTAGATGCAGATCAAATATTTAATGGTAGAACTTTACTGCATTTCAACTACGGTACTACTACACTAGATATCATTTTGTATTTTTAGATGCAGAAACAAATTTACTGGTAGTTTTTCATGAATGAAAAGTAGTACAACTACTGTTAATTGCACTCAGTAGATAACATCATATTTTTTAACCCAATGAATAATAGTACAGTAGTTTGTTTGCACTCAGTAGATGACACCATATTTTTCAAAGTCTCGGAGAATATTACCCAGCTCCAGATGAACCTGAAATAATAAAAGTACAATTAACTCTTGCAGTATAAAGCCGTTACTATGATACGGTAACATTATTTGGCTATCAATAAGTAACTATATTCTGTGAGTGAGGTTTGGCATCATTTACCCAACCTTAGCCGTTTCTGCCGGTCTCTTTTCCTGTACTACTTTTCCTACTTCAGAGGCAGGAGGCTAGGAATCTCAAATCCCTTGTAAAATTGACCTACTAGTCGAGACAGAAAAAAGGGGCGAGGGAACGTGAAAGTGGTCTCAGACCCTAAGAATTGGAACTTTATATGTTGTTTCTGTTTAGGCTCTGTCTCGAGTCGGCCACCCCTAGCTATGGGGTATGTGCCTGAGTATATACATACATACATAAGATACTGTATGTATTGTACAGGTCTCCCTCACTATCCGATGCCCTGATCTACGATATTGAAATGCTAGGTTTTTCCAGGTTAAATAGGAATGGGAATTTATCCCCAGGCTATCTTTAGGATCAACCTTTCCTGGTACCTGGCGCGGGGTACGAACCTCTGAAGGGAATTTAACTCTCCTAAAAACCCACAGGTTTTGAGATACCTTGGGTGGGGTTCGAACCCTGGTTAGTGACGCACCACCATCACCACCAGGCCCGCGCGCTAACCCACTGTACTACCACGGACGTACTAAAAGTATAGCAACCTTAGTCCGATTTTTAAGAACCAGGTGATAGTCTCGTGGTGTTATCACGTGATGAGCTTATTGGACTTACCATCTACGACTATTTTACGCTATACCTGACGTCAACTCGGGTTAGTATTATTGTGGGTGCGGGACATTTTCGAGGGCATTACAGATATTATTATAGGTTTTTAGGTGTTTGGGTTTGGGTTTTGGCTGGTCCCAGAACGCATCCCCATTTACCTCAATAATTTTAGGGTTCGCTATACAATTTTTCTAGGGGTTTCAGGAACGTAACCAAATCGTAAATCGAGGGAGATCTATATGTGCCTGAGTATAAACATACATACATACTGTATGTATATATGTATTGTTACCTTGCCGGCCGCTATGGTGTGAAGTCTGTAGCGCTCGGAGGAAGACTGGATGAATTCCGTGGAGAACAACTGTGGTCCACCGCCGACGAACGCTCTTCTTACTTCCTCCGCAAACGTTCCTGGAACAAGGAATTAATATGTAAATCTTGCTAAATTAACAAACCAAAACAGGAACTGCACAATATAAATGAAAATGTATGTACAGTATGTATGTACTGTATATACACAGGCACATACCCCATAGCTGGGGGTGGCCGACTCCAGACATATGTATACAGTAGATATACAGTATATGAAGACTAAATCACTAATACTAGTGATCAAATTATGTCGTAAAACTCGCAGGAAAAATTAAACATTGGAACACCAAGCTTTCGTCTATTCTCTCAAGACATCTTCAGAGAGAATAGACGAAAGCTTGGTGTTCCAATGTTTAATTTTTCCTGCGAGTTTTACTATATATACAGTATATATTACAGTATGTTAAATATAATAAAGAGATCCGTAGAACGTACCCTTAGGTCTCCATGTATGACAGGTGATGGAGTGTTGACCTGGTGATGTTGGCATATGGGTCAGACCGTACCCACATAGGTCAACACGACCAAGGTCATCTTGACGGTACACTTGTAGCAGTAATCGAGGCCAACCTGGGGACAGAGAACGCTATATTAACCCAGAGACTGAGACGGTCCTTCCGGAAGCATGGTATTTAAGGGGGGATGGTTAACTTTTTGGGCAATTTTTGCATGTATTCATTATTTTTCTAGTTTCCTCTCTAGACCTCCATCAAATTTAAAAAAAAAACATCCATTAGATCCCTCTTCTAGATTAATTTGTACATTTTTCGGTAGAAAAATTTCCCGGCCAAAGGCCGGTTCTTCCAACATTACAGGCTCACTATCGTTCGCCAGGGAAAAAATCGACACCTAAATAGCACGAAAGGTCTAAATATTGACTAAGAAATGGGGCGAAAGGTCTTAAAATCGACTAACTAATGGGGCAAACATTTTAACATCTGAAAACTAATGGGGCTAAACATGAGGGAGAAAGTGGTCCAGAAAACCGGCCCATGTCCCCTTAAACATGTGTAAAAACAACCCTTCAAATACTGTGACAGTGCCGGGAAATGTCTCAAAATTGGGTGGCGCATAGAAAGTAGTGGCATCTCTCCATACCACATCCTCCACTCCTCCCCCTCTTTATACCCCACCCCCCTCCCTCCCTCCCTCAACTTGACCTTTTATTTTGCACAGCTTCTATAGTCTATTCTCTGTAAGTAGGCGAGAAATCATGACCTCTAACCTCTGTAACTCAAAAACGACTGGAGTACTCGAGCTAATATTTCTACCATTTGGGAAGAGTCAGCCAAAGAATAAATTTGGAAATTTACAGCCAATTTGCTCTAGCCCTTTTTGAGTTAGAGAGGATTAGAAGTCATGATTTCTCGCCTACTTACAGCGAATAGACTATAACAGTTCATGGGTTAGCATCTGGCAGACATTGTTACTGCCACTTGATCTCTTTTGAAACATAAAACACTGACTGCAAGAATAGTGTAAAGGGAGGTAAAACTGTCATCAGATTTTATATTTTTATATTTAGTGTAAAGGGAAGTAAAACTGTGATCAGATCTTTTATTTTTCTATTTATTTATTTATCTTATTTATTTATTTATTTTTTTGCCAGATGTCGTAATTTCCGAGAAGGGGTGGCCATGAACATTAGGCGTTAGTCACGAATCACTAAGTTAAGTTGCCCGGGCTTGACATCTACCAATAACATTTTGACAGTGCTGGCTCGATCCACCGACAAAACCAAGTAACTTACCCTGTATGCCGCGAGTGGAGAGGTGCAGATCAATAGGATGACACCAAGTTGCTGATCCACTTGTCTCACCCTGATCCGCCTGTGTCTGTCCTTCTGTTACACCTTCCACCACCTTCCAACCTCCACCTAGGGGATACAGAGGGTTGCATATTTATGCTCTCACTGCATTATGTATACATACATACATACAAGTTTAATGACCGTTTTGTCCACAGAGAATGTGGTTACAGTCTCACATCCTAAATGGCGGCTTTCCAGGCGTCCCTGTCAAGGGCTGGCTCTGTTGTCAAGTTCTTTATTTTGAGATCGGACCGGAGTACCTGATCCCACATCATTTTAGGCCTACCCCTACGCGCAGCTCCCCCCCACGTTCACAATCCGGCATACCCTTTAGTAATTTTTATGCTAACATGATGTAGTTGATGAAGCTTTGAACGCTGTGCTCTCCCTTGATTGACAGGCTCAGGGTGTGCCCTTGTTACAGGGACTTTACTGGCTATTTACCATGAATTACTAGACCAAGCTGCCCAAACTCTTGCTATATACGAAAGGCAAGGACCACTTGCAGAACAGTGAAGTATGAGGAAAGGCACTGGCCCCACTGACTTGACCAATGATGTGAACCTAAAAAAAATACAGTAAGAAGAATACTGTACATTACTACTACAGTACTACTATTACTAATATACAATTAACATACCTAATTGTATGGACCACTTGCAGAAGAGTGAAGTGTGAGGGAAGGTACTGGCTCCACTAACTTGACCAATGATGTGGACCTCAGCCATGGGGGAACACACTCACCTGTTAATATATAGGAATAATAATAATAATACAAATAATTAAAGTTTCAAGCAACGTTGTCCGGGGTTCGACGGTTTTGCAAGCAGGGTATTGTGTTTGATACAAATGCTGTGTCACAGATATCAAAAGATCATTTAACTTATCGGGCATGGAGAAACTACAGAAGGAGCAGATTGTGCAAACAAACAAGAGCGAGAGAGGGAGAGATTGGCTGTAAATTAGATTAGATAGAACGAGATGGGTTGGGTGTGAAAGGGATCTGCCATGTGTAGGTCAATCGGCTCTGGAGACTCCCGTTTTCTTATTTCTTTATTTTCTCATTTGTGAAGGAGAGAGGGAGTATGGTAAGAGAATAGGATGTCGTAAACGTAAGGAAGATAGCGATAAATATGAGAGAGAGAGAGCGCGGGATGGGTTGGGTGTGAAAGGGATCTGACATGTGTGGGCCAATTGACTCTCTGCAGACTCCGGTTTTCTTATGTTCTCATTTGTGTGAGAGAGAGAGAGACTAGGATGTCATAAATGTAAGGAAGACAGAGATAAATGAGTTTTTATGAGATGGGTTGGGTGTGAAAAGGATCTGTCTTGTGTGGGCCAATTGGCTCTCTACATACTCCCATTTTCTTATGTTCCTATTTCTTACAATTGTGTTTTGGTTGCAGGTATATGATAACATGGGTGTATAGTAAGTAGTGTAAATAACAGGTAAAGTTTATGAGATGGGTTGAGTGTGAAAGGGACCTGCCTTATGTGGGCCACGTGACTCTCTGCAGACTCCCATTTTCATCTTGGTTGCATGTGTAAGGGATCTGCCTCATTTGTACCGGTGTGCAAACAAACAAGAGCGAGAGAGAAAGAGATTGGCTGTGTAAGGGATCTGCCTCTATTCGCTTGGTAAAAGAGTTGTAGATATGTGGAATAGGCTACCAAGTGCTATAGTGGGATCAATAACAATAGAGCTTCAACATAAAATTTGATAAGACGAGATGGATTGGGTGTGAAAGGGATCTGCCATGTGTGGGCCAACCGGCTCTCTGCAGACTCCCATTTTCATCTTGGTAGCATGTGTAAGGATCTGCCTCCTTTGTACCAGTGTGCAAATAAGAGAGAGAGATTGGCTGTGTAAGGGATCTGCCTCTCTCGTAACAGAGTCGTAGATATGTGAAATAGGCTACCTAGTGCTATAGTTGGATCAAGAACAATAGAGAATTTAAAGATAAAATCAGATAGTCATATGGATGAAATGGGTTGTATGTGAAAGGGATCTGCCTTTTGTGGGCCACTTGTCTCTCTGCAGATTCCCATGTTCATCTTGTAAGGGATCTGCCTCATTTGTACCGGTGTGCAAACAAACGAGCGAGAGAGAGACTGGGTGTGTAAGGGATCTGCCTCTATTCGTTTAGTAACAGAGTTGTAGATATGTGGAATAGGCTACCGAGTCTTATAGCCAATCGGCTCTCTGCAGACTCCTGTTTACTTATGTTCTCATTTGTGTGAGAGAGCGAGGCTCCCTATTTCCTGTTCTCATGCACTAGTACAGTATGTCGTAATCGTAAGGAAGACAGCGATAAATAAGAGAGAAAGAGAGAGAGAGAGAGAGAGAGAGAGAGAGAGAGAGAGAGAGAGATAGCTCAACACTCAAACAAGCACAAACATAGCTACACAAGACCATCACACAAGCACACACACGCCTATCTAGCGACGAACTGTCCTGTTTACATATCATACACACTCCCCCCCATCCCCATTCCATCACTTCGTATGTACGATATTATTTCCGTCTTTTTTACTGTGTATGGATTAAGTTATTGGTGTTCACTCTTGACATATGTGTCCTGCTACTTCTGTATGCATACATAATAGCATGAAAGTGATCAATACGCGCATATGAAGCTATGTATCTCGTATATCGGGGTTCTCTTCCCTTCCATCGTTCCACCCCTTATACCTCCCTCCCTCCTCCCTATCCCATATGTGTAAACATTATATTTTAGCTTTCCGAAGGTAAATACGTACTTCCTATAAATATCTAGCCTTGTATTTAAATCATGAATCCTGTTTAATGTCATTATTTAATAGAAACGTGTGTAAGGGTTACATTTATACACAGGATAAGATAAGCAAATACAAACCTCAGCAGAGCATAATCATTGGTGATGAGAGGGTAGTTGTAGGCAGTGTTGCCAGTTGTACCGCTACATATTACCGCTAGATGTAGAGCTATATTTACTTCAGTTTAGTAGCCATTTTTTCATATCTAGAGACATTTACTCGGGATAATTTGAAAATTTCAGACATTCTAGTTATATTACATTGTAAAATTTGCAAAACAAACAAATCAAAACTCTTTAGGAATTGCAGCATTGTTCTACCATTGTTTGACTATGTAGCAACGTGCTAGCGACTTTTGCGAAAGGATCTAGCGGTGTTTTGGGGTAGGCAGTGTTGCCAGTTGTATCGCTACATATTACCGCTAGATGTAGAGCTATTTACTTCTATTTAGAAGCCATTTTTTCATATCTAGAGAGATTTACTAGGGATAATTTAAAAATTTCAGACATTCTAGTCATATTACATTGTAAAATTTGCAAAACAAACAAACCAAAACTCTTTAGAAATTGCAGCATTATTCTAACATTGTTTGACTATGTAGCAACATGCTAGCGACTTTTGAGAAAGGATCTAGCGGTATTTTGTGGAGACATACTGGGAGGGTGGGAGGGAGGTGGTGGTTGCAGAGTTGCCAGTTGTAAAGCTACATATTACCGCTAAATGTAGAGCTATTTACTTCAATCTAGCAGCCATTTCTTTTATATCTAGAGACATTTACTAGGGATAATTTGAAAATTTCAGACATTCTAGTCATACTACATTGTAAAATTTGCAAAACAAACAAACCAAAACTCTTTAGAAATTGCAGCATTATCCTAACATTGTTTGGCTATGTAGCAACATGCTAGCGACTTTTGAGAAAGGATCTAGCGGTATTTCGTGGTAACACTTTAGGAGGGTTAAAATAAGAGTCACACGGGCAATTGCCAAAACTTTAAAGGTCCATATCATTGTTATTAAACTAAGCATTTGGCAAAGGGAGGAATTGTTAAAAACCTTAGCCAATACTCTGTCATTCACCAAAAATAAATTTGAATTTATCATTATTATTTGGTAGGGTAGGTATGTATAGGTAGGTTGGCTAAATAATTGCTGGAATTCGTAGGGACTCGGACGGTTTTGAGAGATTTAAATAAAAAAACAAATGATAGATCTGAATAATAAAGAGATTATGTTATTAAGCAAAACTGGGGGATGCGTGGAAGCCTATAGACTGTAGACGGTAAACTTTGTGTGGGTAGCGAATTCGGTTTTAAAGTCATTTAAGAATAGACAGTTTTCAATGCTGCGGCCAAACTATTCCACCCATTTATATTTTTTTGGTATCAAAACGTTCGGAATCGCGAGCCTCACCCAACTACGCAAGCATGGCTCTGATCATCGGCGTAGTTTTCAAGATGTGGAATTTTAAGTGGAATTCGAGGTTTTTCAAGATTGCCGGAAAAAAACCCACGTGCAAAAGCAAAACCTTCTCTATAAAATTTGCGGAGCATTAGTAGGGGAGTGCGTATGCTAAAGCCCAGTCGTTTCCTGTGAGTGGGAGAGACGGTATTTAGGCGTCAAGTTTTTCGGGAGATCGGCTGCCACGGGCCTGTTTGGCTGCCATGCCGGATGTTTAGCATATCAAAAGTTGCCCAATACAAAAACGCACCTCTTGTGAAAGTTTGATCCCGATCCAAAAAGCGGTTCTGGAGTTATTGCGTCGAAACCGGCGCGTAAGAAGAATTTGGATGAAATCCCAGGTTTAATGATTACAATAGGGGTTCCCGTAGGGGACGAACCCCTAATAATAATAATAACAATAATATTAACACTTACGCTGCGGGCTTATTTACGCTATTTAGGGCATATTCAGGCACTCCTGAATGATTAATCAAGCATCTGCATTAAATGAACTGTATTCTACCGAAAACTAGGCGAAAATAGCTTCAAAATGAGACCAGAACGAGCTTTGTAGGTGGCGGGGTTCACCCGCAGCCGGAAAATTTGCTAATTATTAGCTCTCGCTCGCTCGGCAACACTGTTGTGAGACACCGCGCAAGACACAGTCTCCCTCAGTGAGCGGCTGGCTGCTCTGAGGGTCGGAGGGAGGTCCCTCACGCTCCCGCCCACTGACACTCGATTTCTACAGCTTTTACAGGCTTTTAAAGCCTGTAAATTGCTGTAAATTGCTGTAAATTGCCTATGTGTTCCAGAACGTCACCTGCAGGGAATGGGTTAATAATCTATCTATCTATCTATCTATTGCCTGACGCCGTGATCCCCGAAGGGGTGGCCGCGAACGAACCGCCCCCATGCACCTCTGTCCCCAGTCAGTCGACGCCCCTCCCCCCAACCAGCACCGCCTTCGTTCATGTACTTCCTCACTCCATCCTTCCACCTCTCATTCGGTCTACCGCTCCCTCTCTGTCCCTCCACCTCGCTCTCGTACACCCTCTTAGTTATTCTCTCGCTTTCCATACGTTCCATATGGCCAAACCATCTCAAGTTGTTCCTTTTCACTCTTTCCAGCACATCTACCTCCACACCACACCTCCTTCTTACTTCCTCATTAGTCTGTCTATCCCTCCATGTAACTCCGCACGCACTCCTTAAGTAATTTATTTCCACTGCTCTCACTCTTGGTCTGAGTCTCTCAACCAACATCCATGCTTCGCTTCCGTAAGTTAATGTCGGGATTACCGCACTGTCATGCAAGGACTTCTTCACTTCCATACTGACCACCCTATTTCTTGTTACTGCTTTTAGCGTTCTTACAACCCTCTTCCCCTGTTGTACCCTCTCCCGCAGTTCTTCATCCATAGTCCCATCTTTACTCAACACACTGCCCAGAAACTTAAAAGAGTTGACGATCTCCATAGCCTGACCTTTCAGCTTCACCTCACACTCTGTGACTTCACCCCTTTCGAAGACCATATTCTTGCTCTTCCCCGCATTTACCTTCAAATTCCGTTTTTCGCACACTGTTCCAAACTCATTTACCAGACCCTGCAACTCCCATTCATTATCACTCATCAGAACTGTATCATCCGCAAACAGCAGTATAGGTAGCTTCCACTCAATTCCCTCCCTTTTCAGCGATACACCAACATCCACTGCTCTTGATAGTATTTCTTTCATGACTCCATCCATATATACAGTAAACAACCACGGGGACATCACACACCCCTGTTTCAAACCAACATTCAGGTCAAAGAACTCGCTCTGCTCACTCTCCAAACGTACTGCCGCCTTTGCACCCTCATACATGCTCTTCACTGCTTTCAGCAACTTGCCCTCTACTCCGTATATTCTAAGTACTTTCCACAAACCTTCTCTATCCACTCTGTCATAGGCCTTCTCCAAGTCCATAAAGGCAACATACACCTTTTGTTTCGTCTCCAGATACTTCTCCACAACACAATTCAGGGTAAAAATCTGATCTACACATCCTCTTCCCTTCCTAAAACCTCCCTGCTCGTCGCCTATCCATTTCTCCGTTCTCACTCTCACTCTCTCAATCACTACCCTACTGTATACCTTCCCTACTACGCTTAGAAGACATATTCCTCGGTGGTTACCATACACTCCTCTTTTCCCTTTGCCCTTATATAGGGAGACTATTATGCCAGTCTTCCAGTCATCGGGTGCACTCCGCTTCTCCCATGCTAGTTTGCACATTTTCCATACCCATTCTTATCACTATCTCACCACCATACCTCAACATTTCCCCACACACTCCATCTGTCCCTGGTGCTTTCCCCAACTTCACTCTTTTCATGGCTTCCCACATTTCTGACCTCCTGATCCCCACCTCCTCCTCCACTACTTCTCTTCTTCTCCCTCCCATACCATATCCAGCTATGTTTGCTGGCTCTTCATTCCTTACATTTAGCAACTCACTGAAGTACTCCCTCCATCTTTCGACTCTCTCTTGCTTCTCGGCTAGTATTCTCCCATTCTTATCTTTCACACCCTTTCTGTTTCCCTTGCTACCTTCCCTAACTTTCTTGACTTCTTTCCAGAACAGTTTCTTACTCTCCCTCCATATTACACTCAGATTCCTTCCAAATTCCTCATCTACTCTTCTCTTACTTTCCTTCACTACTCTCTTCACCACCCTCTTACTCTCCACGTACCTCGCTCGTTTCTGTCTCTCGAAATCTTCATTCCCTCTACTACCCAACCACTCTCTATATGCTTTCTTCTTTTCTTCCACAGCTATTCTTACCTCTTCTGTCCACCATGCTGTACCTTTCACTCCCCTCCCTCTTCTCCTCACTCCACACACCTCCTCACATGCTGCACAGATCTCATCCTTAAACATCTTGCTCATATCGGGGAAAATATCAAGGAAACCGACCACCTTTTATTTCGTGATTTTTTTTTGGTTTTAGCTAGTTTTCATCATTCTACAGTGGTTGTTATTAATTAGAATCTCCGGAAAAAACGTTTTCCCCATTATCCAACAATCTTAAGATACGGACCCCGATAGTGGGGAGGGCTATGAAGTACAGGGAAATTGAGGGGTAAAAGATGAAAATAAGGGGTAATATTAGCCTAACTTAACAACCTTACCTAACTTAACCTAGTATATTAGGTGGGGGCTGCTGCCCCCACACCCCCGCTGGTTTCGTGTTTGATTAATAAAAGGTTGACGGGCGCCAAAAAAAACTTGAATGAAGTCTACGGTAGTTACTCCGCAATCTTCAGCTTTAACAGGAGGTAAATATTAACTTTTCAAAGTAATTGAAAACGATTTTTCCGGAGATTCTAATTAATGACAACCACTGTATAATGATGAAAACTAGCTAAAAAAAAAAAAAAAAAAATCACGAAATAAAAGGTGGTCGGTTTCCTTGATATATACCAATATCGGTAATAGTAATGTAGCCTATACCGGTATGTATATACAGTACAGTACTCGGGCACATACCTCATTGCTGGGGGTGGCCAACTCGAGACAGAGCTCGAACAGAATCATTCAAGGGTCCGGGACCACTTTCACGTTCCCTCGCTCCTTTCTCAGTCTCGATGAGTAGGAGAATTGGCAAGAGTTGTGTTATCGGGCGTATCACCTACCTCTGACCGGGTTTGAAAGGACATTAGCCTAACCTAACAAATCCTAGTATTATGAGTGGGGGCTACTGCCCCCACTCCCCCGCTGTTTGACATCAACTCACGTGTTTACACGACGTATGTCCGGTAACACAACTCATTCCGGAGAATTTTACAAGGGGAGAAGGATTCCTAGCCCCCTGCCCCAAATACTACTTATACTACTACTACTACTACTACTACTACTACTACTCCCAGGCTTCCACAGTCACCACACAGGAAAACATTTGACAAAATTCATGACATTTATTTATCTGTAACATAAAGACAAATATTGATAGAAACTTCGTACTATGTATGCAAACTTTAAAAAGGTTGAACTGTAAGTGAATACACTGGATACATGTAGGCTAGGCCTAGACCATAATCCAAACCACAATTTAATTTTCCTTCATGGCTCTTTCACTGCCAAATTGAATGTACCCCCTAGGCCTAGGCCAAAATAGACTTTTGATTAGCCTAGGCAAATACAAATACTGTAGGCCTATTGAAGTACAATATTTAGTCTTTGACTAGTAACCCTTAATATTACCTAGGCCTAATCCCGTTTTAATACTAATTATCGAAATAATTATCTAGGCATTGAAAGCATGTTAGGCTAGCCTAGCAGCCTGTTTAAGGAATTGAGGAGAGCGAGAGGCATAGGCTAGCCTATAGGCCTAGGCACGTCGCTTTAGTTATGTAATTATGTCCAATTGGCTTTCACATTTCACTTTTGTTATTCATATAGGATAATTTAAGGTAAAAATTGAAGAGACCCCGGACAGCCTTTTTACTAGTTAATTCTATTTTTGTTTTCTTTGATATACAGTGTTAATTGTTTAATACCGAGGACCATCGCATTTTAGTATTTTAGTATATACTATATATATATATACAGTATATATACATCAGTGACAGGTTGACCTCTAGTGTATTGTAGAGATAAATAGAAGGACGAGAGCCAAACCTGTCTCCATTGTTGAACTATATCTTGGACTTTTCTCAGTCCATCTTCAGGTTAATCATCCATGTCCACCTTAAAATAATGATACAATCCTATTACAATATAAACTATTAAATACAAGTGGATCAGTACAACCACAAACAATACAAAATATACGGTACGATTTTAGTTACTGGACACCTATTTGACAGGTACCACCGAGGATTTAATAAATTTTTTTGTTTCGGTTTCCACGCATCCAACACCAAGCTACACCTTTTTCTGGTCTGGTAATAGTATTGAAAACGATATAATAACTTTTTAAATGTGGTTTCCACGAGAATAAAACGGGGCGTTTGTGCCGAAAATCGGCGGCGGGGGGGGAGTCCGTCGCCGCTTCGGATCGTCGCGGTTTGTTTACCCAGGACGCTCGAGGTTACTACAGCCAGCTGTTTTACTTGCCCCCTGCTGGCCACATATATGACGATTATTATAATTTACGGGGGAGGGTGAGGGGGGCAGAGCCCCCCCTCAACCCTGTCCTGTATCCCACGGCCTATAACGCAAGTCTTGATCAAAAATGGACCCAACAACTGGTTATATAAGCTTAGCCATTTGAAGTCGACCGCCAAGGCGGGACCGGGAAGTCACTCCGAGCGTAAAGTAAACAAAGCGACGCTACTTCCACGAACGCAACCGAGTTGTCTTTATATTTCGTCTCATATTATCATTATTAAAGTGTCCCCATTACTTTTTTAGTGTTTCGTACACCAGAAAAGGGTGTAGCTTGGTGTGGGATGCGTGGAAACCGAAAACAAATATGTATTAAATCGTTGGCGGTACCTGTCAAATAGGTGTCCAGTAACTAAAATCGTACAAAATATACAATGACACCCATTATTTACCAATAATCATTCCCGTGTTACACGTAAGTAGTTATGACATAGCTCTAACAAAACAAATTTGTTGGGCGACAGTAAGATACGAGTGAACGAATGATGTCAAAACTAGTGATCATAACAATTAAATTGTTTCGAGAATTAACACTTTAAAATATTTCCTGTGATTATATTACATGACAATATATACAGGCAGTTTCTCTCATTTCTCCATGCTGAAGTCATCATTGAAAACACTTGTCCTGTATGAGCATTGCTGCATGGGATGGAAAAGATGAAAGCGCTCACATTCTTCAGATTTGTGAAAGGGACCTCAGATATATTGAACAGCTTGAGATAACTTTCTTCACCGGGGCTATCTACCATCTCAAGCGTTTTGTTAATTGCCTCTACTAACCCATACTCTTCATATAATTTGTCTGTAGATATTCACTAATAGAATTGACCGCAATCTTCAACACTGTTACGACCTCAACATTAGTATTGGCTACTTTATCCTTGTATGACCCACTGATGGCATACCCAAACTTGGCAGGTAATAGCACTACATTACCTTCCCATTTATATCCTGGTAGCACAAGGTCATAGTAATAATCAGCACCGATCAACATGTCTAGTTTAATGTAACTGCCTACAAATGAATCGGCTAGCTTATTATCTGAATCCTGCAAAATGTTAATTACATCCTTGATGCTCTTTGAAATCCTGTGTTCTGTTAAGGAGTCTACTACTAATGCCTTTAACCCTCTGGCTGCGGTTATATTTGCGCTATTTAGGGCATATTCAGGCACTCCTGAATGATTAATCAAGTATCTGCATTAAATGTACTGTATTCTTCTGAAAACTAGGCGAAAATAGCTACAAAATGACACCAGAACGAGCTTCATAGGTGGCGGGGTTCACCCGCAGCGTTGCCATAGACATTCGGGAAAACTCGCTAATTATTAGCTCTCGCTCGCTCAGCAACACTGTCGAGACAGCCGCACGAGACCACAGTCTACCTCAGTGAGCAGCTGGCTGCTCTCAGGGTCGGACAGAGGTCCCTTACGCTCCCGCCCAGTGACACTCGATTTCTACGGATTTTACAGGCTTTTAAAGCCTGGAAATTGCTGTAAATGCCTATGCGTTCCAGAACTCTAGCTCCCGCAGAGAAAGGGTTAAGAATGAAGTCCTATGCCTATCCTTGTACTGCAGGGTGACTACCTCATACACCTGTTCATGCTGGGCTCCCGTAAACCCTTGCAGCTTCAATGTCTCTCTTCCCGATGCAACATACTGTACTGACGGTAGAGAGAACCGCAGTACAAAAGTGCGCTGGGAACACTGATCTAGCAGAGCACGATAATGGTAATAACCTTGACTACTACTAACTGTCATCATTATTGTGAGCAAAATTATTGTTACTCACTCTGACGCTATAGACATCATCATGGAGGTAGGAGCAACTGCATTTTGACTTGCTATCTCTCTTTTGCGGACATAAGGTGTGGAAGTGCCTGCCATCACACACTCTAAAGGGACTTAGTTTTGTATTGGTACAACCAGCCTGTGACCCCCTTTAATTAGTAAATGAACTGCCAACATGCAAACAGTAAAGGCAAAGTAGTAAAGGCGCCTCTTGACATTTCACTGGGACTGTACAGTAAGGGGAGGTTTATGGATTTTATGGACCCCTTCTCCCTCATCTTCAGCCCCATTAGTCTTGAGATTTTAAGACGTTCGCCCCATTAGTTTGGCGATTTCAAAACCTTTCGCCCAATTTCTCTTGTCAACTTAAAGACCTTTCGTGCCATTGAGGTGTAGATTTTTTTCCTGGCGAGAGCGACAGCGATCCTGTAACTTAGGAAGAATCGGCCTTCGACTGGGAAATTTTTCTACCGAAAAACGTATACATTTATCTCGAAGGGAGGGGTCTTGTGGGTGTTTTTCCAAACTTAATAACTTCCCTAACCCCCTGGGGGTTAGGGAATAGAATATGCCCCACGTGCCTTCTGCGTGTCGTAAGAGGCGACTAAAGAGGTTGGGTCGGTGGGCTTGCGACCCCCACCCGGAAAAAATATCGAAGCAAGGAAAAACGAACGAACAGCCTCGGATGCGGACGGAACCAACGTTGACGAACCACGACCGACTAAGGACATGCCTTCGGACATTCTGAGAATGGCTACGTGGAATGTTAGTGGCATGAATGATGGCACAAAAGAGAGAGAGGTTCTGGAAGTGTTAGTGAATGCCAGGCTGGATGTATGTGGAATGACAGAGACCAAATGGAAAGGTTCAGATGTGAGAGAGTGGGAGTGTGGAATGGGTGTGTGTGCTGGAGTGAGTGAAGGAACAGCGAGAGAAGGTGCATGTTTGTTTGTAAGTAGCAAATGGAAGGAATGTGTAAGAGAGTATGGGTCTGTGGGTTCAAGGATTGTGTGGGTGAGAATGAAAGTAGGAATACAAACGTGGGTGATTGTATGCGTGTATGCCCCGACAGAGGATATACTTGAAAGAAAGAAAGAGGAGTTCTGGATGAATGTGGAGGCGTGCCTGGAGAAGTTTGACAAGAACGAAAGAATATTTCTGATTGGGGATATGAATGGTAAGGTGGGTGATAGGAAAGTTGAGGGAGTGGTGGGAGGGTGGGGGGTACCATCAGAGGTGAATGGGAATGGTAGTGCACTTGTGGACGTATGTGTGGGGAGGAGGCTGTGGATAGCCAACACCTTCTTCCGACACAGAATGATCCACAGGTACACGTGGAAACGGATGTTGACGATGAAGGATAAGACAGTGGTGGAACGAAAGTCATTGATTGATTATGTATGTGTGGATGAACGAATGAAGAAATCTGTGATGGATGCTAGGGTGTATAGGGGTATTGGAGGGGGTCTGTCTGATCATTATGTAGTGGTAGCTAAGGTTAGGATACAAAAGAAGTGGGTGAGGAGAGCGGGAGGGAGGCGAGAGGAGGGAGGAATGGTGAGGAGGGTGGAGAGGTTGCAGGAGGAGGAAATCAGGGAGGAGTACAGGAGAGCAGTGGAAAGACGACTAGGTGGGTTCGACCTGGAAGTTATGGAGGAAGTGGAGGAGATGAGCAAGGTGTTTAAGGATGAGATCTGTGCAGCATGTGAGGAGGTGTGTGGAGTGAGGAGAAGAGGGAGGGGAGTGAAAGGTACAGCATGGTGGACAGAAGAGGTAAGAATAGCTGTGGAAGAAAAGAAGAAAGCATATAGAGAGTGGTTGGGTAGTAGAGGGAATGAAGATTCCGAGAGACAGAAATGAGCGAGGTACGTGGAGAGTAAGAGGGTGGTGAAGAGAGTAGTGAAGGAAAGTAAGAGAAGAGTAGATGAGGAATTTGGAAGGAATCTGAGTGTAAAATGGAGGGAGAGTAAGAAACTGTTCTGGAAAGAAGTCAAGAAAGTTAGGGAAGGTAGCAAGGGAAACAGTAAGGGTTGTTTAAGATAAGAATGAGAGAATGCTAGTCGAGAAGCAAGAGAGAGTCGAAAGATGGAGGGAGTACTTCAGTGAGTTGCTAAATGAAAGGAATGAAGAGCCAGCAAACATAGCTGGATATGGTATGGGAGGGAGAAGAAGAGAAGTAGTGGAGGAGGAGGTGGGGATCAGGAGGTCAGAAGTGTGGGAAGCCATGAAAAGAGTGAAGTTGGGGAAAGCACCAGGAACAGATGGAGTGTGTGGGGAAATGTTGAGGTATGGTGGTGAGATAGTGATAGAATGGGTATGGAAAATGTGCAAACTAGCATGGGAGAAGGGGAGTGCACCCGATGACTGGAAGACTGGCATAATAGTCCCCCTATATAAGGGCAAAGGGGAAAGAGGAGTGTGTGGTAACCACCGAGGAATATGTCTTCTAAGCGTAGTAGGGAAGGTATACAGTAGGGTAGTGATTGAGAGAGTGAGAGTGAGAACGGAGAAATGGATAGGCGACGAGCAGGGAGGTTTTAGGAAGGGAAGAGGATGTGTAGATCAGATTTTTACCCTGAATTGTGTTGTGGAGAAGTATCTGGAGAAGAAACAAAAGGTGTATGTTGCCTTTATGGACTTGGAGAAGGCCTATGACAGAGTGGATAGAGAAGGTTTGTGGAAAGTACTTAGAATATACGGAGTAGAGGTCAAGTTGCTGAAAGCAGTGAAGAGCATGTATGAGGGTGCAAAGGCGGCAGTACGTGTGGAGAGTGAGCAGAGCGAGTTCTTTGACCTGAATGTTGGTTTGAAACAGGGGTGTGTGATGTCCCCGTGGTTGTTTACTGTATATATGGATGGAGTTATGAAAGAAATACTATCAAGAGCAGTGGATGTTGGTGTATCGCTGAAAAGGGAGGGAATTGAGTGGAAGCTACCTATACTGCTGTTTGCGGATGATACAGTTCTGATGAGTGATAATGAATGGGAGTTGCAGGGTCTGGTAAATGAGTTTGGAACAGTGTGCGAAAAACGGAATTTGAAGGTAAAGACGGGGAAGAGCAAGGTTATGGTCTTCGAAAGGGGTGAAGTCACAGAGTGTGAGGTGAAGCTGAACGGTCAGGCTATGGAGATCGTCAACTCTTTTAAGTATCTGGGCAGTGTGTTGAGTAAAGATGGGACTATGGATGAAGAGGTGCGGGAGAGGGTACAACAGGGGAAGAGGGTTGTAGGAACGCTAAAAGCAGTAACAAGAAATAGGGTGGTCAGTATGGAAGTGAAGAAGTCCTTGCATGACAGTGTGGTAATCCCGACACTGACTTACGGAAGCGAAGCATGGACGTTGGTTGAGAGACTCAGACCAAGAGTGAGAGCAGTGGAAATGAATTACTTAAGGAGTGCGTGCGGAGTTACATGGAGGGATAGACAGACTAATGAGGAAGTAAGAAGGAGGTGTGGTGTGGAGGTAGATGTGCTGGAAAGTGTGAAAAGGAACAACTTGAGATGGTTCGGCCATATGGAACGTATGGAAAGCGAGAGAATGACTAAGAGGGTGTACGAGAGCGAGGTGGAGGGACAGAGGGGGAGAGGTAGACCGAATATGAGGTGGAAGGATGGAGTGAGGAAGTACATGAACGAAGGCGGTGCTGGTTGGGGGGAGGGGCGTCGACTGACTGGGGACAGAGGTGCATGGGGGCGGTTCGTTCGTGGCCACCCCTTCGGGGATCACGGCGTCAGGCAATAGATAGATAGATAGATAGAATAGAGGTCTAGGGAGGAAACTAAAATACAAAATACCCGGTAAGTATATAAATCAACAAATAAATAATACGATCTAATAACCCCCACCCCCCATTAATTCAGAAACAGTAATCTGAACAAACGTACATGAATTAAACCGCACTTAGTTATGGTATGGTAGTGTGTAAATCCTATTACGGCAACAGGATTTAATTAACGGGGGTAATTAATGAGAGAGAGAGAGAGAGAGAGAGAGAGAGAGAGATTTATCCATATATTTGTACATTACTTGCTAACTTAAACCTGCATAGCTACAGAGTACAGTCTCGGACACTAGTTCTTGCCAAATTGTTAGCCTCGAAGTTTAAAAAGCAAATACATAATAACAAGATTCAGAGTCTCAATAATTTAAGGAGGGCAGAATTTATATCCGCGACAGTAAAAGGATATGACTGCCACATGTGTTTGTTAATTTCATTAATCGAGTTTAGGAGTAAAGTTGGTTAGTGGAGAGAACATAATAATTACATACAATACACCAATTTTCTCTACATTTCTATGCCCCAATCTACTGTGCAAAACCATGGTTTAATTTATGATAACTCTTAATCATTTACATGCTATACCCTCTCTCCAACCTCTGAACTTGGCCTCGGTATCTCACACATTATGTACGGTAAGACCTAGGTTATTTGCGTATAGCTGCTCCCGAAGGAGCCCAGTATTTAAATCTCCAGATAGTGCCTTCTGAACCATAACAAAGCAGAAAGGGCTTAACACAGAACCTTGGTGAACTTCAACGCAATTGTAAACACAGAACCCTTGTGAACTCCTTGCTCAGTACACATTTCACCTTCATTTTGTGAGTCCTCGTACATCTTCATTATCACATTTTTTTTTTTTTTTTTTTTTAAAGAGAATGAACGGAGGAAGGAAAAACACAGATAAAACAAAAAGGTCCATGTGCCTAAAGGCATCCTCCATTCATAAAATGTTTGTAACACCTGGATTTAAACATTTGTAGATTGTAAGTTTGTGGAAAGCAATTCGAGGGAAGTGAATTCCAAAGAGTAGTAGTTCTAGGGATAAATGAATTTTGATAAGCAGAAGTTCTGCATTGTGGAGGAGAAAGTGTAAATTCATGTGCGCTCTCAGCTGCCCTAGTTCTACGGGGAAAGATGTGGAGAGGCGGCACAATTGAAGCAAGTTCCTCGGAACAATTGGTGTGAAAATATCTGTAGAATAATGCAAGGGATGCAACGTTTCTTCGTATGGATAATGTAGGAAGGTCCTGTGTGATTGCAGGGTTATTGATTAATCTAATAGCTTTATTTTGAATTTTGTCCAACTGCCTCAATGCAACCACTCCACAGAGGTGAACAGTAATCCATCTGAGAACGCACATGACTTTTATATATTACGGCCAACTGCTCGTCAGTGAAGAATTCTCGAACTCTGTACAGGAGTCCCATTTTTTAGAGGCATTCTTAGCAATGCTTCTAACATAATGTGTCCAGCTCAAGTTAGTAGTTAATGTTACACCGAAAATGTCAATACTAGGGGAAGTGGGAATATTTACATCATTAACAAATATATGGGAGTCAGCGAGATTCTGTCGGTTAGAAAATTGAATGTACTTGGTTTTCTGTGCATTAAAGGAAACTAGATTCTTTTGTCCCCATTCCTCAATTCTAGAAAGGTCCTGGTTCAGAGAAATTGCAGTGTTTATTTTTGAATTTATAAGATCGGGTTGGGTGAAAGAATTGGTAAATGTGAAGGAACTGTGGAGTGTTGAGTCATCTGCGTAGGAATGTATTGGATTATGAGTGGTAGATATGAGATCATTGATATGAATGAGGAACAGAGTTGGGGCAAAACTGATCCCTGGGGAACACCAGCATTTATTGAGTGAAATTGAGAATAAAGGCCATCTACCATTACACGTATTTTTCTGTTATGAAGATAAGAAGAAATTAGTGGAACTAATGATGCAAGGCCGTAGTGTGACATCTTCGACAATAAGGATTGATGCCAGACTCTATCAAATGCCTTTGATATATCCAGTGCTATTGTATGTGTTTCACCATGTTGGTCTGTAGCTTGGTTGATTTGATGAGTAAGAAGGCAAAGAATGTCTGCAGTTGATCGACATCGTCTAAAACCATATTGCCTATCACTGATTAATTTATTATTCTCAAGATGCTTAATTATGTGATTATTTAATATAATTTCAAAGACTTTACCAAGAGTGGAAGTTATAGCTATTGGTCTGTAGTTTGATGGATCTGAAGAGGCACCTTTTTTAGGAACTGGATGGATGTTTGCTTCTTTCCAAGGGTACTGGGAAGCATGAGGTATGAGTACATAGACGGACATTTTTTGCCAATACAGGAGCGAGCACCAAGGAGCAATTCTTAAGTACTATTGGAGGAATTTCATCTGGACCAGGATCCTTATCTACCGAGAGATTCTGCAAAATAGTTTTGACATGTCTAGTGTGGATCTTAAGTGAGGGAATTTCAGGCGAATTAAAATTAAGTACAGGGACATCTTGATTTATTTCATCTAAGGTTGAGTTGGTGGAGAAAATATCCGCAAGAAGGTTAGCTTTACCTCGTGGGTCACTTACAAGATTGCCAGTCAGAGATTTTAATGGTGGAATGGATGAAGCAGTAGTGAAGTTGGATTTGAATGAGTTAAGAGTAGACCAAAATATTTTGTTATAATTTGGATTATTTAGAAGTTTATTTGCCTGCTTGTGGAAAAAGTTTGATTTAGTTAGGTTTAATACAGTTTTGGCATGATTTCTGATGTTTCTAAAGTAATTAAAGGCTTCATGTGTTTTTTATCTTCTGTATGCATTGTAGGCTATTGCTTTTTGTTCAGTTACTCTAGCACAATTATGGTCAAACCATTTAGGTGAATTAGATCTTTTTACTGTACTTTTGATGAGGAATAAAAGTTTCCATTCCAATTTTTACAAAATCTTGTATGTGGCTCAAGGTGGAGTGTGCATCATTAGAAAAGAAAGAGGTCCAGGGAATATCAATAAAGAAACCTTGAAGACCCTCCCAGTCTGCCCTATCGTAATGCCATTTAGTCACCAAAACAGGTTCAGAGTGGGAAGGTGTGGTAGGTGATAGACAGGTGGCCTGTATCACATGCACCAGCCACTCCTTTACGCCAAATGTTCTTATAGCCCACTGCACAAAATCCCTGGGCACCCTATCAAAGGCCTTCTCTAGGTCTAAAAACACAAGATATAGATCCCTATCTTTAAGTAAATATATTTCCTGCAACTACCTGACTATTAAGATAGCATCGACTGTACCACATCCTGGCATGAAACCGAACTGCATATCAGTTCGGTGTCATGCCTTAAAATAAGGAATAAAGAAAACACCTTTTGGGTTCCAAGAATATATTCATGAACTCTATCTTACGAGGAAAGAGCAAGACTGGCAGAATATACAGTACATCACATTTAATCCAGCAGGGGGTTGGGGGGCGTTACCTCAAGTATTATAGTCCGTAATGGGGGGGGGGGAAGGGGGGAGAAGGAAAGTGAGGTGGGGTAGTGGAGACGGTGGCGAGGTTTGGAGGGGCTGGGGTGGATGGCATATGTTCAGGGATGATTAAGGTTTAGTTGGTTGGGGTGGAGGTTGGGTGGATGGCATGTGTTGAGGGATAATTTAAAGTTTGGTTGGTTGGGGTGGAGGGGGAATGGGACGTATTTGGGGGGGGGGGGGGAGTGATTGGAGTTTACACTGGGGGTTGGTGGGTTGGGGGAAGATATGGGAAAGTAGGCCTATTCTGGGGAGCCTGGGTTCCATTTTGGGAAGTAGGTTGGGCAGGCAAAGGATGGGGATGGGTTAAGTTTTTTAGGTAGAATGGGGGTGAGGAGAGTGGAAGTGCATTCAGAGGTAATTTGGGATTATTTTGTAGGTTGGGGATGAAATGGGAGGGATTATCTCGGATTTTGGCAGGTGCTTGTGAGGCTTTGAAGTCAGAATTAATGGTGTAATTTTGGAGGTTGTGGTGGTGTGGATGTCTGAGGACCAATAGGGTATTTTGGATTTGGAGCAATGGGGGCATGTTTAGTGGGTATTGGGTGCTGCGTATTCTGGGAGTGAGGATAATGGGAGGAGTGGGAGGTGGCTTTGTTGGGTAGGGAGTGATAGGGAATACTGGGGGAGGGAGAGTATTGGAGGTAATTTTGGGAGGGTAGGAACTTGAGAGGGATGGTGGATTCTGAGCACGTTACTTGGGGGAATATTCTGAAGGTATGGGGGTATTTGTAAGGGTATGGGGTGATGAGTTACTTTCACAGGTATTCTTGGGGTATTGGGGTAGTTTTTGGATGAAAGAGAGTGATGGTGAACTCTGAGCAGGTTACTTTTGGGGATATTCTTGGGGTATCGGGGACATTTTATATTTTTTTGGATGCATGGAGTGATAGGCGGATTCTGAGGTTACTATTGGGGGGTATTCTTGGGGTTTTGGGGTGTAATTTTTTGAGGGGGTAGGGGGTGCTGGGGGATTGCTGGGGTGGGCGGTGGGGGATCTGTAGCCTACCCCACCCCCATCCCAGCTTGACCACACCCCCCAATCGAACGAAGCACTTGAGAGGCGCCGCGAAGCACGAATTCCCGAACGCTGTGACCACGAAGAACGAATAACCCTTTCAAACCGATGCCGTGAATATTATTTAGTTTAAAAAGCCACCACCAGACAATTTTATTAAGCTTAGGAAAGGACCTCTCAAAGTCAAAGGGTAAAAGGCATGTCACTTTACCCTTCAAATCCAATAGTCTATACTTATTTAGATTACAGTATAATCTAGCCACCACCAGGATAGATTAATTATTAAGCTTAGGAAGGACCTGTCGGAGTGAGAGGGATAACAGAAGCGGTGCCTCGTCTGGCCCTCTCAGTCCGATCATACTGTATTTTACGCTACCTACTGAAAGATGATTTTTATTTAGCTAAGGAAGGAGCAGTCGGAGTCAAAGGGTTAAGGATAAAATCTTGGTGAAGCGAACAATATCAATCATTATTTTAATTACATCTTCTCAAGATGGAGATAGTAAGACGGAAATTTGTCAGCCTTTGAACAATTTTACTGTGACAATATTGTTAAAGTGTTTCATGAGAATGAATTTAGATTGTATAATGTAAAAGTGATTTTATGATGAGCGATAATAAATGTGTATTGGTGAATGCATTTAGATTATACATTTGCAAGTAGTATCTATGAGCGTCAGTAAATAAGGGTTGATACTAACTTGATAATCACTGCATTAATTCAGTTCTATAGCATCGATCATAGACAAACAAGTGATTTAAAAGATGATAAGAATACCTGAATAAATGTTATTTTGATATTAATTGTATTCAGCAGTAAAAAGTATGTTGTATATTCAACAAGAAAGACTTGAAACATTCTAAATGACATTACTATTATGTTTGGTATATATGTGTAAGAAGTCTGTTAGGCTGCATACAATAAAGACAGAATTACGAATGATATTAGCTCCTTGGGTCGATAGTAGCTTACTAAATTTAATACCCACGTAGAGAGACAGCGCTGGGGAATTCATGTTTCTGGAACCCTCAATCAACAAAGAAACCTGTATTGTTTTATTTACTTGAATCCAGTTTACCTTCAACCATACAAACGTGAAATAGTTTTAGGATATAGAGGGAAATTACACTATGGAACAGTCTGGGAAATGCTAAAGCGATGTCACACAAGCGATTTTTCCGTCAATATTCGAAAAGCAAGATTTTTTTTCATACCAGTTTTTTGGTATTTTGTCATTGGAATTGACAATATTGAATTCATATGATTGTAGGAGACTGAAATCATATATAACTTTAATTAAAATGATGCCGAGCACAAATGCTTGAAAAAATTGCCGGAAAAATCGTTTGTGTGAGACCGACTTTAAAGTGAAGTATAATAAGAGTACTGAAGTATTAACCCTCTCTGTGTACGGCTTGACGGGTTTCTTCATTATTATCTGGCTAGCACTAGACAATAACATTCAGTTTAGGAGCTCATAAACATTTTTTAATTTGATGAGCTCAGCCTTGAATCTTTGGATTATATTAGCAATTATGCTTTTGTAATTCTTGAAAAGGTTAATAAAGAATCGAGTTTGAATTTAAACTTGGATGAATATACTGTAGAAGTTAAGAGATGAATTGAGACAGTTACATCCAGCTTTTTCCTAACGAACTGATTCTATATTTTAGGTAATGTGTTTAATATTTGTAAGCTTTTGGAATTAAGATACATTGACGTATCAATAGTAAATGATTTACGTAACATGTGTAATATTTGTAACCTTGGAAATAAGACACATAAAACTATCATCCCAAATCATCAATGGCCTCCCACAATTCCTTCAACTGAATGCTATAACGTCTACTGATAGCCAGACTATAATGGCAGATATCCTCCTGGTGCACTGACGGGGTTAGACCTGGTGTCAACGAGATATAGATATAACAATGCCACACGTGAGCTCACACTGGTATGGTAGTAACTAGCTCGCCCTTGCTACGCTGACCATAAGCGATTTTATTACGATTTAGTGACATGATGTAATCAGGAGGGTCGAATTTGTATATAAATTGCGTTACGGGTGGAAAGAACGACATTATTGAATTTATAACTGTTGTCAAAAAGAAATTAGATATCCTGTTTAGAATTAGGAAATATGGTTGATAGCATTCTTTGCTAATAACAAACAACAGAATGTTGGCATATATTAATCATTTATACTCAAAAGATTCAAAGTTATATCAGGTCAGTTCTTCAAAGCTAGGGGATTTTATTTTTTTTTCTTGTTAATGCCAAACGATTTTATTTCAGCTAGGAATGACCTGTCGTATATAATAGGTTAATAACTTTCCATATGAGTGAAGATGTTAACAGCAAATTTGTTAAAACAAACTGTCCACTGCTCAACTAGACGAGGGTGTTGTTCATTAGATTGAGTTAATCATATTCTCTTGTTATATACTCGTGTACACTGATTAAGCTAAATGATATGCAACAAGTTGACTTTGAAATAAGAGTTGAATTACAAATGGGACTAATGATATGTATTGATTATGGATGCTAATTGACGAATACCCTCATTTTTACTGGTTACGTAATCTATTATATAAACCAATGAAACTGTAATATTATGAAGTCTTAGCAGTAGTCATAAAATCACATACGGTACATTAAGAAGAACAGGGATGAATGCTATCGAAACCGGTGTTTATTTTCTTTCTTCTGGAACTATATAACGTAATATAATTTCAAATTATTAAACAAGATTCATGTCAGCGAAGCAAGGACGAACGCATTCCGAATACAACTTCCGCCGTCTCCTTTTACGGGCCGGGAGGAAAGCAGCGGTGGAGGAAACCTATAGAAGTCTGAAAAGTAGAGGATGCAACGTTGCTATTGATTATTGCTCAAGTGGAGAAGAAGATGATGAAGAGGAGGTGGTGAGGCGAGGGGAGGTGAGGGGAAGGAGGAGGAGGGGGCATGAGGGGAAGGAGGAGAGGATGTGGAGCTTGTCAAGTAGCCCTCTTCCTCCCCCTTGATAAATGGTACTTGTCTCATGTACTATCGCTCAAATATTTCTTTCAGTAATACCAGTTGACATCAATTTATTATACAGGTCCATGTCCTCTATTGTAGCCGGCACATTAATTTGTTTTGCTGGTTACATTATTAAAGTAATTTCAATGCTCTGGTATATCATATATAAAGCCAAATTTTTTTCAAACTACTTCAGAGATTCTTAAATCAGTATACTGTAGTTAAATTGAACAGAAGCAGATTCCGTTGTCATATTCTAGACAGTAACGTTATAATCTGACCAACAAATTAAACATTTTCAGCAGTATCATAATCATTTTAAGAATTAACTTTGAACATTATGAGCAGGAGTTTGATTACTTTGAACAGTAACTCAATAATTATGAGTTATACAGTATGTGTACATTATTGAACGGTAACTTGATAATCTTGAACAGTAACCCAATATTTTCAAGTCCCCCTCCTGACCACTCCACCCCTCGCCTCACACACGCCGGAGAACTTCAGTACACAGAGAACAGACAACACCAGCCATTCTTTACCATTATTAAAAACTGTTACTAGCACTGAAACCTTTGTCATGCCAATATCTTTGATTAACTGGATATATTGGCTTGGAGGGAAACACATGGCTACATAGAGCCATGTACTAGTTTAGACTTCCTTGCAGGTCCGTACTTATGGCATGAATTATAAAGTTATTTGTTGATTATCCAGAGAGTTGTAGCATGCCTTCATGTATCATACTGACAACAATGCAGCCCTGATCTTTAAAGATGTAATAATTTTTTTGTTGGCACAAGCTGAAACTCTGGAACTTTGCTTGTTATCACGTAAATATATACAGTGTATTTCTTTATCAATAAACTATGTAGGCATAGAGTAACAAGGGATTGCAATTTGTTCATTAATTAAACAGCTCTTTAAATGGCATTATGGCGAGCAGTTGTCTGATCTCTGTGTACCAAGGGGTCTCTGAGCCACGCTAACACCAACACAGTGAACGCTCTGATAGTCTGTTCGGCCTTAACTTATGAACAACAGTTTTATTATATATTCAGCTCTGTAGAGTCAACAAGAACGATGGGCAACTGTATAGCTTGAGGCCGGGTCACACTAGCGCTCTTCCCGGCACCTTCCTATCAGCAAGTTATATATTCAGGCAACATTGTGGGGTTTGTTGCATCGGTATCGGCAACTACTGTAGACTGGAGATGTGGTTATTTTAAGGGTCATTTCGGGGCTCTTTTGTACCGATAGATTAACTTAGCTGGCTAAATTATTAATGAACATTAATTCAGAAGCTACACTATTAGATTGCCGAAAGAAATAGCAGAGAACAGTGCCTGTGTGACTCACCCTGTTGGCTTAGTAAAAGATGGCCGGGCCCTTGAACATCCCACAAATGCTGCCCTTATTTCATCTTAATTTTATTCTAACATGGAATTAAACTATCAATAAAGTTTAACTGATCACTAATATTCATGAATGCAATTGCAGACTTCTATTATATTATTATACATCGAGACATATTGAAACTATCGGCGTTCGGATTTGGCAGGCAATTGTTCGTGTGGAGTGAGAGGACCTGGCTTCGTCTTCCCGTTAAACCCACTATATGTTTACATTAGCCCCCCTCATTCCTCCCCTGTAGCACTGGGAGGGGGATGAACACGATGCTTAAAACCCAACCCCGAAGATATAACCTTAGGAAAAGTTTAAAACCTTATAGGAAAATTTTAAAAACATCCACTGAACAATATGTAACGGTAAAAGAGCTTTGTTGTAGGGGTTTCGGACACGGGACTCGACGATTGGCTATTATTAACTTTGATAATGGTGTATTAAAAGTCTTATACTCATTTCTTTATCCAGGCATAGCTAGAAAGTACACTAGTTATTCTCAACAAGTACAAGTTAGTATCAAGAATGGCTAACTGACTCAATGACGTCAATCTAATAGTGTTAGTCTAACTTATAATAACTTTTAAATATGATGCGCCTAAAAACTGCTTGATATATATATATACGTAATACCTTTGTGAGTTTGTTGTAAAGGTATATAACAAGGACCATTGGTTCAACTCTCTCTAGCAACCTTCCTTCCTGAGTTACAAGCTAGTAATTCTTAAGTACACGAATTAGCACCTTGATGATGCTCACTTGTTATCTTCAGGATCAAAACAAAGATGGACGCGTCCTCTCTACCCTCTCTGGTCTTATGTCTATACATTACCTCGATTAATTACCTCCTAGGCTATACACACTCTTCTCTTAGCAATATAACACTTGGCTAATGATTCAATTAATGCACTACATCGTAAATGATCTACCAAAAACTAAACATCTAATTAACTCAGCACACATTCTCGTGGAAACTTTAGGCTATAAATATGGCAAGAAATTAATTATTGATTATACTGTTTTGCTTTTGTTGGTTTTATCATCTTGAGGTACAGTATTTTTAAAGGAACACAGATTTTAAGAGTTGAAATTGGAAATGCAAGGATAATTAAGAAAATGAAAATTGGAAGAGAATAATGGCCTTGGAATAACATTGAATAGGACACTTGTATATAAGATATTATTAAACATAATTAGTTAACATAAGATAAAGTTGAAGTAAGGAATATAGTCTTTGCTAGTATTAAAGTAGAGAGAAGTACAAGGACAAAACATGGAATTACATTTTTAATCAGAAACATTTCTATAAGATTGAAAGAGATGCGAGTACTGGGACAATAAATACAATAATGTGTATCTATGTGATAAAGTAAATTGGAATATGAAGATAATGCTTTAAAGGGGAATATATTAGAAGGAAGATTATAAAACAGAATATAGGAGTGTTATAGAACGCTGTTAACCAAGTCTATAAAATACATATATATTCAACAATAACTGTAATAGTACCCAGTATATAAATAATCAAAGACCTAAACTATATAATGGTAGGAATGTTAAATTTAAGTACAATATAGGAATGTAAAGTACGGAAGGAACGTATGAAACGGAATGCTAGTTATATAAATGAAAAACATTATATTTCTAAATACGTATGAGAGGCAAAGTTATTAAAAAACACTTCAACAGTTTTAAGGGGGTACTACTTGGTTTTTGGTCTATGTATTTATTAATGTATTTATTTTTTAGTTACCTCGCTAGACCTCCATCAAGCTTAAAAAAACACCCCCTACACCCCCCTTCAAGATAAATTTGTACATTTTTCGATAGAAAAATGTCCCGGCCGAAGGCCGATTCCTCTTAAAATTACAGGCTCGCTTACGCTCGCCAGGATAAAATCGACACCTAAATGGCAAGAAAGGTCTTGAAATTGACAACGAAATGGGGCGAGAGGTCTTAAAATCGACAAACTAATGGGCTGAACGTCTTAAAATCTCAAAACTAATATGCTAAACATGAGGGTGAAGGGGGTCCAGAAGAAGCGAGTAGTACCCCCTTAAATAACAAGGTAGGGGCTTACTCTCACATTCGCCTTATTACCTTCAATGGGGAGAGTAAACCCTTTCCCTTACTTAAATACCATTGACTTTTAAGTGTCTTTTAACACGATTTCAACTTCTCATGGTACAAATTATCAACATATTAAGATTGGTTAAGGATAATCGTGACAACCAGATTATGATATACCAGCCCTGTATAATGCCATAAATAGTATCACAATGTTCACCACCACCTTCACCAGTCAGTCCATAACACTTATCATGCTCATCACCAATACAATAGTCATCACCACCACTACTATAAGATGATGATGATGATAACTTCCGCTAGCTACTATATTTATCAACAATCATCGGCAATAACCCTAGTAACATTGGTAATCATCATCATCATTACAATCATCAAATCATCATTATCAACAATACCATTTTACAGTAACTACCACCACCACCATTATACAGTTTCTACCACCACTACCAACATTATTGCCACCATGTAACTACTACCACCACCATTATACAGTTTCTACCACCACTACCAACATTATTGCCACCATGTAACTACTACTACCACCATTATACAGTTTCTACCACCACTACCAACATTAGTACCACCATAACAAACATTTAATATTATCTACCAGCAACAATAATATTATCACCATAACAAACATTATACATTATCTATCACCCATACCATCATCATCAACATTACCACCATCACCATCAAAATATACCATAACCATACATCATCCCCATGACAAACTCTTAAGGGGAGGTATTTACTTTGTTCCCTAGACCTCCATCAAGCTTAAAATTACACCCCCTTGAGTCCCTTTCAAGATAAATTTGTACATTTTTCGGCAGAAAAATGTCCCGGCCGAAGGCCGGTTCCTCTTAAATTACAGGCTCGCTATCGCTCGCCAGGATAAAATCGACACCTGAATGGCACGAAAGGTCTTAATATGGGGTGAAAGTTCTTAAAATCGCTAAACTAATGGGGCAAACGTTTTATAATATCAAAAGCAATGGGGCTAAACATGAGGGAGAAAGGGGTCAAGAAAAAAATCCCTCAAGTGGACTCCCCTTAACTGGGGAGGTAACTGACCGACTGGATGGTTGTAGAAATGTGTGATGGATGTTGTTGTTGTTGTTGTTGTTGTTGTTGTTGTTATTGTTATTGGAGTGACTGGTTGGTTGTAGTAATGTAGATGGTAAGCCGACTGGTTAACTGGTTGAAGCGATGACTGTTTGAGCTTCTCTTCTCGAATGGTTCATCAGTTGAGTGGTGTTTGTTGGTTGACATGGCTGAGCAGACAGATTGAAGGGGTCAACTGGTTGGTTTGAGATGGCTGAATAACCTGGCTTGAGTGGTTGGTTATAAAGACTGGCTAGATGAAATGGTTCAGTTGATTAGTTCGTTGAGATTTCTGGGTAGACTGATTGGTTCTGATGGATCAGCTGTCTAATGGCCTGATAGAGTGATTGACTGAAGTAACTGGATATATGCCTGGCTGACTGTATGAATGGCTGACTGTTGGCTGACTGGCTGACCTGGGAACTGGCTTAATCACAGGGAAGGGGACAGGCAGGCAGGCAGGCAGGGAAACAAAATTAGAAGGGAGAGGAAATTCGATATCAAGGGATTCTGAAATAAAGGCAAGACTAAAATATATTGCATAAAAGTATAAAATCGATATTTAAGGGATGACTCAACAATGACATATAGGAAAAGGAAAAACTTTAATTTATATATTGTAGGACAACAATTGACAATGAAGTTAAAACAAGAAAATTTACAATAAATATTAATAAAACAATAAATATGAATTACATCTTTGATTTGAGAAAATGAGAGGGTATCAAATTATTCAGAACTAATAAATAGTAGTAATTATCAAATAAAACGGATTGTGGTGTCTACAGAAATATGGGAAGATGCAAATAAAGGTAGTTGTTAATTTTGAAGGAGTTACTAGCATCATCGTGTTTGCATAGATGGCTATAACAGTCTAAGAAAGTGTCAAATCATTAAAAAGTATAACGAGAAAATGGTGACATTACTAAAATAAATAATTGAGTGAAAAAGGTAAAACTAAAAAAAATGAGAAGGTGAGAATAAAAAAAGGAGAGAGGAAACTAATATAAAGGGAGAGGAAATGAGCGAAGTTGGTGAAGAAAACGGATTTGGGGTATCTATGGAAACGTGAGAAAAAGGGGCCCAGCTAAAGACGTAAATGAGTAGGGGTATACAGGAGGCTGAGAAAAAGATGCCAAGCAGTAAATTTGTGCCAAAAATATAGAAGAAAGGGATATAACTAGTACAGAGAAAGTAAAAGATGTCAAGTAAAAGAAGAAAATGGTAAGGGCTAACTAGAGTAGATTGACAAAAGGGTGCCAAGTTAAGGAAGAAAACGGAGTAGATGAAAACTATAAGAAAACGAGTAAAGGGTGCCAAGTTAAAGAAGAAAACGGAGCAGGTCTAACTATTGCAAAGTGAGAATAGGGTGCCAAATCACTAAAAAGAAAACAGTTTAAGGGGCGACTAATGTAGAGTGAGGGGCGATCAATGGTCAGTCGCGCGCTGCTTGTGGCCTCGGAAGGTCGCCTGGATCTTGGTGGCGGCCTTGTTCAGCTCCGGGTCACTAAGGTCAATGTCCAGCTCCTCACCATCCTGGGGAAGAAGGTCGAAGGTTAGGGCATACGAGGATAATTATTAAGATTAGCTCAATTACTGGGACTAAGAAAAATTATGTATATAATGAAATACAATATTCAATTGTTTATACTGTAGATAATTCTAATGTTATCATTATCATTATTATTATAAACATAATCATTAATATAAAATAAATGTTTTATAGAGCGAATTCGACCTTCCTTCTGGTATCTGAGATTTCAAACTTGTACCAAAAAAGCGGGTTACAAATTGGTTCAGGAATAGGCCTACATGACAACTTTCGATACTAATCATCACAATACACTTACACCTAACATACTCACTCACACACCATTATTTTCGTGGAAGCGATGGCAGGGCTCTATGACTGTCCTTCATCCCTAGATATATACCATATACTATACATATGTGATACGTGGGCGAAGCAGCAAGAGAAAGTGTCCTATAATGAGCGCAAGCTTGCTTACAGCGGCGATCAATAACAGGGGAGGGAGGAGATATTCCACCCTCCCTCCCTCCAATCTCTCACTCCCTATTCGCTTATACCTGACAAGATAAAATTACGTGCTTTATTTTTTCCCTACCCCTAAATATAGCTCCTAATTCTTCACATTATTATGACTTGTGGTATAATAATATTGCTTTGTAAGGGAAATATAAGGGGTATTATGTAAATCCTCACCTCCCTCCTCCCTTGAGCATCGAACCAAAACAAGGGTTGCGTGGATGCCTATTTCTCACCAATCGAGCAACTCCTGATCATGCCCATAACACATCCCCACAATTTTATGGTAAATAACCTTTGCAGTGGGATGTGTAGGTGTGATACCAACATACTGATATACATTACATTACGTTATGCAAAGGGGACCTTTTTCAGCTATCTTTCGCTCCACGGGAGCCGGGAGGCTACTTCAAACCTAGATAACGTAGTCCCCAAGTTAATGATATACATGCATTAACATTTATGTAGCAGAAACAAGAGTGTAAGGAGAGCATAGGGATACAATCATAACATATGATGGATTAAATAATGAAAATATATTATTGCATCGCTATAAACATTTCATGGACTTTACTACCCCACTTCATAAGCTCACAACAAACAGAAAACATCATAGAATACCTTTTTGTAACACTTTGTAAGACTGTCTGTCCAGGGGTGGAGGGGTATTTAGCTTCCTGTTTTTGTGTTGACACTGGTTTGATGGTGTGTGCATGTGTGTGTTGTATGGTTGGGGAGATGTGGATCTAAGTTCAGACAATTGCCCCCATTTTGTCCATGGTATGGGCTTGAATTAAACTACATTATTCAAATGTCTTTATCTCATTATTGGTTCATAACAGGACATTGTTTATTCAGATGTTTTTACTTCTTATTCCCTGTATATTATGCCCTGTTATTTGGATAGTGTTGTATTCAAACACCCTATATATATGAGTGCTACATGTAATTGTTGATTTCATTAATTGAGTTTAGAAGTAAGTTGGTTGGTGAAATATATACTGCATGCATATATATATATATATATATATATATATATATATATATATATATATATATATATATATATATATATATATATATATATATATATTTTTTTTTTTTTTTTTTTTTTAAAGTTTTAACCGTAGACCTCTATCAAGCTTAAACAAATACCCCAAGACCCCCCTTCGGGATAAATGTGTGTATTTTTCGGTAGTGAAATGCCCATGCCGAAGTCTGGTTCCTCCTAAATTGCAGATTCGCTTTCGTTTACCAGGAAATACTCGAAACCTAAATGCCACGAAATGTCTTAGAATTGACAAAGAAATGGTGAAAAGGTCTTAAAATCGTCTAACTAATGGGGCGAAACTCTTCAAACTAATGGGGCTAAAGATGAGGGAGAAAGGGGTACAAAAATCGCCCGTTAAAAAATAGAGGAAGGAGAAACCAAATCAATTACTTAACACAGTTCATGCACATAATTCTCCATGCACATAAGTCCTCCATTCATATAAAAAATAGCATCCTAAGCATAGAATTAGGCTCCAAGTGAATTAGGATTACATAGAATTAGGCTTCAAGTGACTTAGGATTACATAGAATTAGGCTTCAAGTGAATTAAGCTCCACGTGAATTAGGCTCCCAGTGAATTAAGCTCCACGTGAATTAGGGTCCACGTGAATTAAGCTCCACGTGAATTAAGCTCCACGTGAATTAAGCTCCACGTGAATTAGGCTCCACGTGAATTAAGCTCCACGTGAATTAGGCTTCAAGTGAATTAGGCTTCAAGTGAATTAAGCTCCACGTGAATTAGGCTCCACGTGAATTAAGCTCCACGTGAATTAGGCTCCATGTGAATTAAGCTCCACGTGAATTAGGCTCCATGTGAATTAGGCTCCACGTGAATTAAGCTCCACGTGAATTAGGCTCCATGTGAATTAAGCTCCACGTGAATTAGGCTCCCAGTGAATTAGGCTCCACGTGAATTAGGCTCCACGAGAATTAGGCTCCACGTGAATTAGGCTCCCAGTGAATTAGGCTCTAGGTGTCCTATCCATTAGCAGACAACTGGGGATGATCTTGCAAGTTGGTTTGAGGGAGATTGCCAAAGTTTCAATTACAACGAGTCTTAGAAAGTTCTCTCTCTCTCTCTCTCTCTCTCTCTCTCTCTCTCTCTCTCTCCTTTACGTACACTCATCTGTATCATTATTCCATTTAACACTATTAGATACGAAGGATTTTTTTTGGACCTCTCCTATTTCGCTCCATTAGTTTGAAGATTTTAATTAGTTTCAACCAATTCGTCTGGCGATAATAATATGCTTCAACAGCTTCACAGCTTTCAGGTGTCAATTTCTTTCTGGGCGAGCGATAGCGAGCTTGTAACTTGGAAGAAATCAGCCTTCGGCCGGGACATGTTTCTATCGAATAATGAACAAATTTAGCTTGAAGGGGGTCTGGGTGGCCATTTATAAGTTTGGAGGAAGTCTGGGAAGGCGTTTTTGTTAGCCTAGGGGACAAACTATAATACATTGCTTACAAATGACAAAAACAAGCAAAAGCCCAAAAATCAAGTAACCAAATATCGTAATAACCCACAAGACGCTGGAACATATAGTGGTAACCAACAAATCCCCTTAACTGCATCTTTACTTAACCACAACTAAATGGCGCAAAAGGTCTCACTACTGGCAAAGAAATGGGGTGAAAGGTTTTAAAATCGCCAAACTAACGGGGCGAACATCTTAATATCTTAAAACTAAAGGGGTTAACATAAGAGAAAAGGGAGGTAAAAAAAAAAAAAAAAAAAAAAAAAAAAAAAACATAGGCCTATTTGCACCTCCACTCATTCCCACGTTTCTGTCCATTCCTGTATAGTTCCCATATTGCTCCTCCCGAAGCTTAGTTCACCTCTCTCACTAAAGGTTTCAAGCCTACTATATTTACTTTGCCTCCTAGACCTATTTAAGAGAGAGAGAGAGAGAGAGAGAGAGAGAGAGAGAGAGAGAGAGAGAGAGAGAGAGAGAGAGAGAGAGATACATAACCCCCTCTCGAGATAAATGTGTACATTATTCGGTAGAATAATGTGACGAAAGGTCTTAAAATCGCATAAATAATGGGGGTAACGTCTTAAAATCTGAAAAATAATGGGGCTATCCTGTCTCTTTCTGTATAATCCCCTTCTTGTCCGCCGAGGCTTGCTTCACCTCATATCAAAGCTTCAATCCCACAATATATGTCCTCGAATGCAGTTCACATAAAAAAATATATATAAATAAGTAACTAAGTAAACAAAAACAATAAAACAATAAATAGTAAGTAAATAAGTAAAACAAAAACAATAAATAAATAAATACAGATAAAGTAAGCCGGTGTCACATGAACGCCTTTTCTATCAATGTTCTACGATCAAGTTTTTTCTCTTCATATTTGGCGACTCTTTTACATTGGTACTGGAATCAAGATGAAGGGGGGTGACCTGTTTTGGTTCTGTCGTTTTCTATCTTTCTCTGGCTTGTATCCATTTGGCCCCATTCACCCTACTGTTTTAAGACGTTTATCCCCATCCAGGTGTCAATTTTTTACTGGTGAGCGGTAGCGAGCCAGCATATTTTTTATTTTTGTTTGACAGCAGGCTAAATTTGTATATTTTTCGTTAGAAAAATGTCTCCGGCGAAGCCGGATTTCTTCATATAATGCTGGCTCGCTATCGCTCGCCAGGAAGAAATCGACACCTAGATGGGGATAAACGTCTTAAAATAGTTGGCTGAATGGGGCCGAATGGGGCCGAATGGATACAACCCAGAGAAAGAGAGAAAAGGACAGAAATAACAAAAAGCAGGTCACCCCCCTTAAAGGCAGAATTATTTAGGAGACTGAATTGTAGTAAAACTTTAATTCACAAGTTACCACACTACAATTGCCCTAAACATATTGCCGGAAGAAGAGCTCGTGTAACAAAGCCTTTTTTCCAGCTTTGAACTTCCACTTTGAATTTCGTTCAGTGCTAGTTCTATTTTTGGATAATCAACGGTATAAGCTCCTTCAATATACAGTCTAACTCTCTTCTTACTAGTATTACGGCTATCATTATATATTACGGCTATCATTATATATTACGGCTATCATTATATATTACGGCTATCATTATATATTACGGCTATCATTATATATTACGGCTATCATTATATATTACGGCTATCATTATATATTACAGCTATCATTATATATTACGGCTATCATTATATATTACGGCTATCATTATATATTACGGCTATCATTATATATTACGGCTATCATTATATATTACGGCTATCATTATATATTACGGCTATCATTATATATTACGGCTATCATTATATATTACGGCTATCATTATATATTACGGCTATCATTATATATTACGGCTATCATTATATATTACGGCTATCATTATATATTACGGCTATCATTATATATTACGGCTATCGTTATATATTTCTCTTCAGTTTAGGATGGGTTTGAGAGAGACTGAGGGCTAATTGAGATAGTATTAACTTCTTCCATTATATGTAATATCGTCTGACGCTAGCTAAGATTAATATAACATTGCATCACCTTACTAATCGGCTTGAATCCAACAATATTTTGTTTTCCTGGAATGCGGTTCACGTTAAAAAAAATAAAAAATAAAATCCAGTTTTGCCTTGCATTTTGTGCAGTGCTAGATCTAAATTTGGAACATCAGCGGTGTTAGTCCCTTCAATATACAGTATGACTTTTTTCTTACTTGTATTGCGGCTATCAATAATCGATTTTCTTCAGATTAGGAAGGACTTGGGGAAGACAGAGGGATAATTGAGAGAGTGATTAACTTTGCTGTTCCCACGGAGTTTTCCTATTCCTGGTACGTATACAATCGTATTATGCAAGTCAAAATTAATGAAACACTGCGTCACCATACTGGAAGGGATAAATCTCACTATACAGTATTTACCTCGAGTTCGGCTCACAGAAAGAAGGTCCAGCTTTGTCTGGCATTATATTTAGGTATAATTTTGTATAATCAGAGATGACATAAAATAATCCAGCCGTCAGAGATATGGACAATTTTCTCATTCTAGTTTACCCGATTCTATACCTCCCGTCATAGGGGGTAATTGTGGATACCTGGGACAATTAACTATAGTTAAAAAACCTCAATTATAATTATTCAGGACTTCTGTCTTTAGCAAAATTATGGCTTAACCTCTTCTGTACCGGGGGCGTATTTTGTATTTGATTTCAGCTAGATTTAGACGATTTTATGTAGCTTCGGAACGATAGATGGTAGCTAAAAGTATTAATTGATATAGTCTATAGCTTTTTAATTGGCAGACATCCTTCCTAAGCTGAATAAAATCGTCTAATAGTAGCCAAAATTAAGTGAAAAGGACGTCGCGGTATAGAAGGGGTTAAGGGGAGATTTCTATTTGAGGGATTTTTTTTTTACCCCTTTCTCCCTTATGTTTAGCCCCATTGTATTTTAGATTTTAAGGCGCTTGCCCCATTAGTTTGGCGATTTTAAGAACTTTCACCCCATTCCTGTCAATTTTAAGACCTTCCGTGCCATTTAGGTGTAGAATTTTTTCCTTTTTTCGATAGCGAGCCTGTAATTTAAGAAGGTACCGGCTTTTGGCCGGTACATTCTTCTACCGAACAATATACAAATTTATCTTGAAAGTGAAGTCTTGGGGGTGTAATTCTAAGCTTGATGGATGTCTAGGAAACAAACTAAAAACCTCCCCTTAATTGTGTTGTGTATGTTTGAATTGTATAAATACCTATTCAGTATATTGAATAATAAGGGTTTTATGGACTGCCCTCAATTGCCCCAGGTGTCCACAATTACCCCCTTTGACGGTAATGTAGAAATTTGCTATTACCAAAGATAACCAAACTACCGATCAAATAATACTGGAAACCTCATGACCCCATGGAAACAGCTTGGTAGGGTCGCTTTGGAATTAAGGGGAGGCAGACCGTTTTTCGGGACCCCCTTCTCCCTAATGTTTAGCCCAACTAGTTTTGAGATTATAAGACGCTCGGCCCATTAGTTTGGCGATTTTAACACCTTTCGCCTCATTTCGTTGTCAATTTTGAGACCTTTCGTGCCATTTAGGTCTCGATTTATTCCTGGCGAGCGACAGCGAGCCTGCAATTTCAAGAGGAACGGCCTTCGGCCGAGACATTTTTCTACCGATTTTTTTTACAAATCTATCTTGAAGGGGGGTCTAGGGGGCGTTTTTCTAAGCTTGATGGAGGTCTAGGGAGGAAACTAAAAAAATATATGAATAAATTAATTAATAGACCAAACAAACGGCCAGTCTCCCCTTACTACTGGTGGTGTTTTGAAGGACAGTAGTAACAAACACACCGGCGATATTAGCCTGGTATTCGTTAGCTACTTTCTGATGATTTTCCTTTCAACATAAACAAGACTTTTCGATGTAAAACAAATCATATTAAAACAAAAGTAAATATAACTCATTCATTCCAGTGACGAAATTATTTAAATAATAAAATAAAACACATAAATACAAATATACTGTATATAAGAGTAAATGACGGCCTTCTATTTATATATATAATACCGCATTCAGACATTTTATGAAGAAGAATACGGTGAAATACTGTATATAATCAGTTTTCGCGGCCAATATTTTCGGAGTCGCAGAATCGAAGTCAAAGTATACAATTTGGAATTTATTTTCCCACAATTTTCAACTCCAAAAGGACGGAATCTATCTATAATTTGTGTTTCTAGCTGAGGGTAATTTTCATCCCTTTGTAGCTGAACTCTCGAATAAATAATGGAGAAATATGAAACTACTATGTCTCTTCCATCATATATGAAACTACTATGTCTCTTCCATCATATATGAAACTACTATGTCTCTTCCATCATATATGAAACTACTATGTCTCTTCCATCATATATGAAACTACTATGTCTCTTCCATCATATATGAAACTACTATGTCTCTTCATCATATGAAACTACTATGTCTCTTCCATCATATATGAAACTACTATGTCTCTTCATCATATGAAACTACTATGTCTCTTCATCATATGAAACTACTATGTCTCTTCATCATATTTATGTTGAGTCTACACAAATAAAACATATTTAGTTAATTAACCATCAAAATAGCCGGGTAATCGAGAGCACGTCATTTTACCATCAGCTGAATTATAAGGACCATAATAGCTTAACCCCTTGAGGATTATGACGCGGTTTGACGGTTTACTGGGTTTTAATAGACGATTTTATTCAGCTTAGGAGGAACTGTTGAGAGCTAGAGAGTTAATGGGAGAGTTTTTGCCTCTCTGCTTTCTAGAGATCCTTCCTAAATTGCATACAATCATCTAATGATATCCAGAATAGAGAATAAATATGGGTCCTCAAATACTGAATGAGCTAAATCTCGTCTGGTCAAATCAAACAAAGACCAAGAAGTTCCGTACACGTCTCTCAAGCATACCTTGAAAGTCCAAAGTGTAAACCAAGACTCCGCTAGAATGACTCGTGTGACATAGCCTCCAACAAAACATTCTCAGAACCTCAGGGAAACTATAAACAAATGTATACTCTATAGAAATTAACAAATAAATCACATACAGTACAATAATTTAATTTATAAATCAATTAATTAATAATTATTATTTACGAGTATATCTATCTATCTATCTATCTAGCTATATATCGTCCCTTGATTTTGGCTCTGTCACTCTTTCAACTATGGGGGAGGCACTCGCTATAGGCAATTCTGCCTTTGCCTCCCTCAATCACATAGAGAAAACAAATATATATATATATAGTATATATGCAGAGAGAGAGAGAGAGAGAGAGAGAGAGAGAGAGAGAGAGAGAGAGAGAGAGAGAGAGAGAGAGAGAGAGAGTGAGTGTGAGAGTGAGAGAGCGATAACAAGTAATTTACCAACGATAACAAACCCCCCACAATGATGCAAATGTGGTGACTGACAATGAAGAGCATCCTGCATAAAAACCACCTGGTGAACTCTTCCGATACATACCAGGTCATTCAAAGGTCAGGCCGTGATGGGGGAAGGTCACAGGTCAGGGTGTGTGTGTGTGTGTGTGTGTGTGTGTGTGTGTGTGTGTGTGAGGAGAGAGAGAGAGAGAGAGAGAGCGACTGTATGTGTGAGAGAGAGAGAGAGAGAGAGAGAGAGAGAGAGAGAGAGAGAGAGAGAGAGAGAGAGAGAGAGAGAGAGAGAGAGAGAGAGAGAGAGAGAGAGAGAAGAGAGAGAGAGAGAGAGAGAGAGAGAGAGAGAGAGAGAGAGAGAGAGAGAGAGAGAGAGAGAGAGAGAAAGGTAAAGTAAAAAAAAATTCATACATAAAATAACTAAATATATAATAGCTATGCCAGAAACAATATCCAAAGAGCGAAAAAGGTGAATTCTTCTGATTCATACAATGCAGACAATGAGGTTAAAGGTCACAGGTCAAGGAAGGGTGGGGGGACGAGGGGGGAGAGTAGGGGAGGGAGGATTGGGTGAGAGATAGGAAGGAGGAGGGGGAAGAGGAAGTGAGAAGGGGGGAAGGAGATGGGGGAGAGGAGAGGAGAGGAGAGGAGGGGAGGGGAGGGGAGTGGAGGAGAGGAGAGGAGAGGGAAGAGGAGGTGAGGAGAGGAGAGGGAAAGAGGTTGGTGGAGAGGGAGGAGTTACCAGTAGTTACAAGGAATAGTTAGTATCTCAGAGACCTTGCGGTCCATTGTGGGGAGATAATCGAAGTGGAAGGAGAGAGATTGTTTAGTGCACTACACTCATTACAGAGTGTGTAATATACTATCTACTCTCTTCTTGAACTGCTCTACTGAAGAATTGTTTACAACTTCAGTGGGAAGTTTGTTTCGGGTAGAACAAATCTTACATGTGAAAATGTTTCAAAACTACTAGTGCTGAACATTTACAATTCTAACTTCCAGCCATGATTGCTGGTTGTATTCATATTGAAGCTAAATATTTTGCTATAATCCACATTGTAGGTCATTGCTGATCAGCACACCCCAAGCCTTTTTCAAGTCAGTCACATCCAGAGGCATTCCCAATAGCGATTAGCCTGACTTAGGGTTTGCTTGGCCGATATACATCACCTTGTACTTTTCCAAGTTGAGAGGCATCTGCCATGTCTGCGACCATTCACCCAGTTTGTTAAGGTCCATCCTGAGCTGTTAGGATCCTTCATATTCATTCCAAGCTATATGTCATCTGCAAACTTGGAGGTTACACTCAATAGACCGATATCGATGTCATTGATATATTTGATAAACAGAAGTGGGCCAAGGACAGATCTCTGTGGAACTCCAGAAGTGACTGGAGTCCACTCGGAAGAAATACCATTCATTACCACTCGTTGCTGTCTTCCTGTTACCCAACTTTCTATCCTATTTGTGACATCTGTATTGATATCTAGTGCACTCACTTTTTACATTAGTCTTCAATGAGGCATTTGTCAAAAGCTTTTTGAAATTTTAAGTAAAAGATGTCTGTGCCTCTACTTTTGACATACTCACTCATCATGGAATGGAAACATTCTAGCAAATTGGTAAGACATGATCGGTGTCACCTGAATCCATTTTAGGAAACTTTAATTAAGTTGTGGATTTCCAGGTAGTTAAGAGGAGGGGGGAGATAAGAGTAGGGGAAGGAGAGGAAGGAGGAGGGGGAATTGGGGGGGGTTAAGGGGAAGGTGAGGAGAGGAGGTAGGGGAAAAGGTTGGTGGAGAGGGAGGAGGGGGAAGAGATAGAGTAAGGGAAGGAGAGGAAGGGGGAGAGTGGGGGGGGGTGAGGTTGGGGGAGAGGGAGGAGGGGGGGGGAGATAAGAGTAGGGAAGGAGAGGAAGGGGAAAGGTGGGGGAGCTGAAGGTAGAAGAAGAGGGGAGTGGTGATGGGAGAGATAGAAGGAGGAGAGGGGAGAGAGAGAGGTACGGGAGATGAAGAATAGGGGGAAGGGGAGGTAGGGGATGTGGGGAAAAGTGTATCTGAGGTAGGGAGTTGAGAGGAGGGGATGTGGGGATAAATGGATCCGACTCATCTGAGGTAGGGAGTTGAGAGGAGGGGGAGGAGGGAGGGGGAGGATGAGTGAGAGGAGAGGGAGGGGCGGGAGGAGGAGGGGGAATGAGAGGGAGGGAGAAGGGGAGAGGTGGGGATTGTGGCCGGTGAAGTGGGTCTGGGATAGGGGGGTTGAGAGGATTACGTACAATGGTTGGCAAGGCAACACAAGAGTTATAATATCAACACAACATTACACATTCACCCACAACACAAGAGCTGTAACATCAATACAACATTACACATTCACCCACAACACAAGAGCTGTAACATCAATACAACATTACACATTCACCCACAACACAAGAGCATTAATATCAACACATTACACATTCACCCACAACACAAGAGCTATAATATCAATACAACATTACACATTCACCCACAACACAAGAGCATATATCACACATTACACATTCACCCACAACACAAGAGCTATAATATCAATACAACATTACACATTCACCCACAACACAAGAGCATTAATATCAACACATTACACATTCACCCACAACACAAGAGCTATAATATCAACACAACATTACACATTCACCCACAACACAAGAGCATTAATATTAATACAACATTACACATTCACACACAACACAAGAGCTATAATATCAACACAACATTACACATTCACCCACAACACAAGAGCATTAATATTAATACAACATTACACATTCACACACAACACAAGAGCTATAATATCAACACAACATTACACATTCACCCACAACACAAGAGCATTAATATCAACACAACATTACACATTCACCCACACCACAAGAGCTATAATATCAATACAACATTACACATTCACCCACAACACAAGAGCATTAATATTAATACAACATTACACATTCACCCACAACACAAGAGCATTAATATTAATGCAACATTACACATTCACACACAACACAAGAGCTGTAATATCAACACAACATTACACATTCACTTACATTACACCAGAACACATATATTTTGTAACTAATTCGTGTATCGGTCAGGTATGGTTTTGATAAAGGTATAAAGAGGGCAATTTAAGTGTACATATGAATATTATAGTCCATTCATTAGAATTATGCCAGAAATCGTGACAACTAACCTCTAAGACTAAAAAACTGCTTCAGTAATCGAGCTAAAACTTCTACCACTGGGAAGAGTCAGCCAGGGAATAGATTTGGAATTTAGAGCCCATTTGCTCAAGCTCATTTTGAATTACAAAGGTTAGGGTTGTGGATTTGTGTCCAACCTATAAGGAACAATTATTAATAATAGGTGTACATTGCCGTTGTAAAGGCTTATCCCTCAATACCTGCACCTCACCCATCAAATATAAGGCTAGGAAAGTAAATAATTACAGCCAATGACGTTTTTTACCTTTGTTATACCCTTATATCTTTTAATTTTAAGGGGAGTTCTTCATTAATGTAATTGTTCGTTTATTTATGTATTTCCTCCCTAGACCTCCATCAAGCTGAATACATTTGAATGTGTACATTTTTCAGTAGATAAATGTTCCGGCTTGAAGGCCGGTGCCTCCTAAATTACAGGCTAATCATTACTCGCCACGAGAAAATCGACACCTAAAGGCCACAAAAGCTATTAATATTGACAAATGGGGCGAAGTCTTGAAATTGCCAAACTAATGGGGCAAACTTTAATCACATAAAAACTAATGGGGCTAAACATCAGGGAGAAGGGGTGTCCAGAAAGAAAAAAAACTTCCCAACTAGGCTAGGAAGGTAAATTACGGTCAATATAGTCAGGATAGTATAGAAAATAACTAATGACAAACTTCAGAATGCATTAATGTAACAGGCAGAACACATTCGTAATACATAATTATTAAATTATGTGTGTTAACATAATTGAAATATGCTGAACCGATAATATACTAAGCCGATAATTAATTATACATTCTTTATGACCAAACATTTATTAGCGATATATATTCCTACATTGCGTACGACATTATACAGTGAATATTAGTTAGTTGCTGATAACACTTTACTTTCTAATAATGACACATTATTTCATTTTATTCTGGCTATCATTAGACGATTTTATTCAACGTAACAAGAACCATGTATGTATTTACGAATGGGGAGGTGAGTATACTATATTAGTGTGCATTGTATCATCGGTATGTATGTATGTATGTATGTATGTATGTATGTATGGTATGTAAGGGAGGAACGTAAACATCAAAAGGTTCATTGGTGTGTGTGTGTGTGTGTGTGTGTGTGTGTGTGTGTGTGTGTGTGTGTGTGTGTGTGTGTGTGTGTGTGTGTGTGTGTGTGTCTGTGTCTGTGTCTGTGTGTGTGTGTGTGTGTGTGTCTCTGTGAGCGTGTAAGTTACTGATTACTTCACCAATCATCATCATTATCACCAGAACTTCCCACCAACTATCACCACCACCACTAACTTTGTCAACATAATCACCACCACCAATACCACATTATCAACTTTCTTCCACATTACCACAACTGCAACCACCATTACTACCACAACCACCACCACCACTCCCACAACCACTACCACCAACACCAAATCCACCACCACCACAAGTATATAATTATCACCAATACCATAATGTCAACACTCTTTACAACAACTACAACTACCAACACCATCAAATGTACTATATATCACTACCACAACTACAATTACCATCACCACTACCATAAGTATATATACTAATACACACACTAATAACCATACAACATTTATCCCTAACACAACCACAATTACCTGGTTGAAACATATACAGTAGTTCTGTAAATAATATTAACTCTCACCCTCACGTGCGCATGCACAGACACAGACACACACACACTCAAGTCTCTCTCTCCCTTTCGCTCTATCTCTCTTTCACACTCTCGAGGAAAGCTTAGACATGATTGGGCTATATTAAGAGGTAATTTAAGTATAGACGAAACAAAATAGTCATCACACTTTACAACGCTCTGATACGGCCTCTCCTGGAGTATGCTGTTCAATTCTGGTCTCCAGAACTCAGGACAATTTTAGAGCGACTGGAAAGAATACAAACAAGGGCTACCAAGCTTATTCCATTGATTAGAAGGCTGAGCTATGCGGACCGGTTGAAAGCTCTTGATATCTTTCCATTGGAAACACGCAGACTACGAGGTCAGCTCATTGAAGCTTTTATACTACTTAATGGGTTTGACAAAGTGGATTATAGCAACATGGTTAGCCTCAACATGAATATATCACACAACCATGGCTGGAAGTTAAAATTGAAAAGGTTCAGCACTAGTATTTGTGGAGAGTTTTTCACATGTAAGATCTTTTCTACCCGGAACAAACTTCTCTCAGAAGTTATAAACAGTTCTTCAGTAGAGCAGTTCAAGAAGAGAGAAGATTGTATTTTGTAGTCTGTAATTTGAGTAGTGCACTAAATAATCTCTCTCCTTCCCCTTCGAGCATCTCCCCGGAATGAACCGGAAGGTCTTTGAGATACTAACTATTCCTTGTAATGCCTTGTAAGACACACTCTTCCTCTCTTTCTAAAACAAAGGAGGAGGATTGTAGTGTGCATAAGTTGATTTATTTAGATATTTGTTGGGCGAGGGGTAATAGCAAGGGGTTATGCTAATCCCCCTCCCCCCCCCCCCATCTCACACTCTCACTGACACACACACACACACATTTCTCTCTCTCTCCCTCTCTTTCGCTCTCTCTCTGACTCAAACACACACACGCACACACTATTCATCCCGGCTCAATTCTCTCCTTTTCATTTATTTATTTGTTTTCATTTCAACTATTTTTTCACCAACTTTTTCCTTAATCATTAATTTTTTCCCAGAAGTTTTACGTCGACTCCTTTTAGAACTTTATGTTTTGAGCATTTCATCTCTGTGATTGCCTTCCTATCTTCCGAACACATTTTTAATGAGGTTTTTATTTATATATATTATGTTGTACGAGCTTTCTGTTTGTCTGTTCGTTTGTTTCAGACTGTCTGTCTCTCTGTCGTCTAAATTGTATGTGTGTATGTATGTATGTGTGTGTGTGTGTGTGTGTGTGTGTGTGTGTGTGTGTGTGTGTGTGTGTGTGTGTGTGTGTGTGAGAGTGTATATAAGTATGTGTATGTATGTGTGTGTGTGTGTATAAGTCTGTGTGTATGTGTATGTGTGTGTGTGTGTGTGTGTGTGTGTGTGTGTGTGTGATAAAGATCATTGCTATGATTAACTGATTTATTGTGCTTGTCAACCAGTTCGTTTACCCTAGTTAATTATAATTTAATTAATACGAAATTAATGGTGTTTGATATCATCCTTTTCTTCATTGTTTATGTTAACAATCATTTTGGAGTTATATACTGTACGTAGTCAGATTGTGTGTTGCCGGTGTTTTAATTTTAATCTCTTGGGTTCAGCACCGTAGGGCCGTGACAAGAATATATCTCGCCTCACACACTAACTCATTACTCCCCTATAGTCTCACACACCTTACCTTACATACCCCTCATATCCTACCTCATACAGTAACTCATACTCCCTATAGTCTCACACACCTTACCCTACATACCCCTCATATCCTACCTCATACAGTAACTCATACTCCCTATAGTCTCACACACCTTACCTTACATACCCCTCATATCCTACCTCATACAGTAACTCATACTCCCTATAGTCTCACACACCTTACCTTACATACCCCTCATATCCTACCTCATACAGTAACTCATACTCCCTATAGTCTCACACACCTTACCTTACATACCCCTCATATCCTACCTCAAACAGTAACTCATACTCCCAATAGTCTCACACACCTTACCTTAACATACCCCTCATATCCTACCTCATACAGTAACTCATACTCCCTATAGTCTCACACCCCCTTACCCTTACATACCCTCATATCCTACCTCATACAGTAACTCATACTCCCTATAGTCTCACACACCTTACCTTACATACCCCTCATATCCTACCTCATACAGTAACTCATACTCCCTATAGTCTCACACACCTTACCCTACATACCCCTCATATCCTACCTCATACAGTAACTCATACTCCCTATAGTCTCACACACCTTACCTTACATACCCCTCATATCCTACCTCATACAGTAACTCATACTCCCTATAGTCTCACACACCTTACCCTACATACCCCTCATATCCTACCTCATACAGTAACTCATACTCCCTATAGTCTCACACACCTTACCCTACATACCCCTCATATCCTACCTCATACAGTAACTCATACTCCCTATAGTCTCATACACCTTACCCTACATACCCCTCATATCCTACCTCATACAGTAACTCATACTCCCTAGTCTCACACACCTTACCTTACATACCCCTCATATCCTACCTCATACAGTAACTCATACTCCCTAGTCTCATACACCTTACCCTACATACCCCTCATATCCTACCTCATACAGTAACTCATACTCCCTATAGTCTCACACACCTTACCTTACATACCCCTCATATCCTACCTCATACAGTAACTCATACTCCCTATAGTCTCATACACCTTACCCTACATACCCGACCTCATAAACTAACTCATACCCCCCCCCCCCTAGTCTCACACGCTGTACACTAGATACACCTCATACTACACTTCATATACAAACTCATAAACCTCCCCCCCCCCCCCCCAGTAGCAGCCAATCCCGTGAGAAGGGCGAGGAGGGTACCAACTTTAAATTGCTACTTACCCACACACGAACCTTATGGCCAAAGTTACGATGGAGGGGTATGGTAGTGGTGGTGATGGTGTAATGATCGGTGGTGGTTATGTAGTGATGGAAGGAGTGTGGTAGTGGTGATGATGGTAGTGGAGGTGGTGGTGTTAGTGGTGATAGAGGGGTGTGGTTGTGGAGGTGGTAGGGGTGTGGTGATGGAGGGGAGGAAGAGTGAAGGTGTTGGTGTTTGTGTTGTTGATAGTTTGTTAATGATAGAATGATTGGAGATGTTGGTGGTGGTGGTGGTGGTGATGATGATGGTGGTGGTGAAGCCGTTTGGGTTGTTGATGGTGGTGATGAAGGTGGAGTGCTTGGTGACGAAAACTAAAGTGGTGGTAGGGTCGTGGTGGTGCTAGTTAAGGTATTTATGAGGGATAAATGGAGGTAGCTCGTTGTAGGGGTGGAAGATAAATGGATATAACAAGAGATAAACAGTAGAATAATATAAATGGTAGTAGTGATGGTGGTGGGGGTGGTGGTAGTGATGGTGGTGGTGGTGGTGGTAGTGATGGTGGTGGTGGTGAAGTAATGGTAGTAGTGATGGTGGTGGTGGTGAAGTAAAAGAGCCACTAGATAATTGCATATTTCTTAATCCATTCTAAGCCTCTATAATGTATAACAATTTCGTACTCCGTGCACTGGACCGTAAATCACTAAGGGAAACAACCTGGAAGGCAGGCAGAACTAACTCACCGCTATACGTGCAACAGTGTTGGTGATTTTATAATGCCAAACAAATCATATTAGTAATATTTTGCATTTGATTTAAAAAATGTGTCTAAAAACAATCCATAAAAAAATACAAATAAGATATGCTCATAGAAATATAATACCTAATCAATTTGTGTTCATAACTAGTAATAATTTTGTTACAATTTCACATTCATATAATACCTAGACTGAAATATAAATATATATATATACTGTATACTGTATATATTTTTATCACACAACAAAATAATTAACTACGTCAATCATGCCTAATATACTTGTATAATTTATACATTCAAAACAAATTCCATTATACATACAGATGTAAACAAATAACAATCTGGTCTAGTAATTTACAAATTCAAACTACACTAATTACTCAATTGCTTCCAAATAACCAAAGTAATATATGGGTCGGCACAACTTTGAAATAATAGTTACAGTTTTCACATATTGGTCGATAGTATATAATCAGTAATGCCTGGGTCCCACATACAGGATTTTTTCTCGTTGGTGGTCACCATCTAAGTAAAAAAATGGCGGCGGGGCAACGACGAGACAATGATTGGCATGCGTCAATTGTCACACGTGGTGTAATTTACGATAATTCCCAGGGGTCGGCTAGTGCAAAGTGTATATACATACAAGTTAGTGTATATATACTTTGGGCTAGTGTGCCGAAATGTTTATGCGTTGGGCTGTGTCAGTGGGGTCGCGGGTCGGACGCACAGTTGTCGATGGCGCACCCAAGGCAGCAGGGGGTGGTAGGGCCAGGTATAGCCCCCTTTTATACACCTCTGAGGGCGTCGTGTATTGCGCTAACAATAGACGCACAAATTGTCGAATTTCAGTCGGCCTTGGCATCGGCCCCCGCATCGTTTGTTTATCGGCCCAAACCGTTTGTGATGCTTGTACATTTGTCAGATATATCCCATCTCTGTTGTTACTTCGTCTTATCTCCGTTGTTTTCACGTCTTTCCGCCATCCTACATTATTAACAACCCTGGCTAATCGGTCCGGACGCAATTTTTTACCGAAATCGTAGCCACCCACAGCACAAATCCTGTATGTGGAACCCAGGCGCCGCCTAACACTCAAACCTTTCTTATCCGACTATTTACAATAAAATCACTGTAAATTTAGATATTGACGGACTTCTAAAATATTATTAATACTTCTCTTTCCATTAAGGGGAGAGAGGGGGGAGGGGGGAGGGGGGGGGGGGGAAATCAAGATAAATTTATAAATTTGTCAGTAGAGAAATGTCCCGACCTAAGGCCAGTTCATCCTTCATTACAGGCTAGCTATCGCTGGCCCGGAACAAATCGTCACCTACAGTAAGTGGCACGAAAGGTCTTGACATTGGCAAAGAAATGGGGCGAAAGGTCTTAAAACCGACAAACTAATGGGGATGAACGTCTTTAAATTTCAAAACCAATGGGGCTAAACATGAGGAGGTCCAGAAAAAAACTCTATAGTGAAAATCTCCCTTAATACTATACTCTGTTCATAAAAAGGAGAATCATGACCTGAACAAGATGATGAGACCGCAATGAAGATAAAAAGAGAGAAGAATGAATGAATACCTTGCTGATAATATATGGAAACAGAAAACGATGGTTGGGTGAAGAAAACGGATATGTAAATAGGAGGGATATATGGGGGGAGGGGGGGGGGGTTAGACATAGAGAGGGGGGGATGACGAGAGTAGAGAGAGCGAGGAGAGAGAGAGAGAGAGAGAGAGAGAGAGAGAGAGAGAGAGAGAGAGAGAGAGAGAGTTAGAGAGAAAGTCCCCACCAAGTCTATTCAAACAACAGATTGGTTTCTCCTCCGGCATTACCCTTATCACCACCTCCACCACTATCACCACCATCACCACTATCACCACCTCCACCACTATCACCACCACCACCATTATCACCACCTCCACCATCACCATCACCACCTCTACCACTATCACCACCTCCACCATCACCATCACCACCTCCACCACTATCACCACCATCACTGTTATCACCACCATCACCACCTCCACCATCACCATCACCACCTCCACCATCACCATCACCACCTCCACCACCACCATCATCAATATTTACATTACCATTAATATCACCACCATATAATTTGTTTCACTTCAGGCATTAATGGTATATTTTCACTTAAGTTTTTTTTTCTGAAACACTTCTGCCTCACGTTCTGCCCCATTAGGTTTGAGATTTTTCGTGCCCTTTAGGAGTCGATTTTTTCCTGGCGAGCAATAGCGAGCCTGCAATTAATGAGGGGCATTTTTCTACCGAAACATTAATACATTTATCTCAAAGGGGGATCGTGGGTGTATCTTTTAAAGCTTGAAGGTCTGGGGAGAAATTTATAATAAATACATTAATAAAAAAAAATATATATATAATAATATGCCCTTAAGGGAGCCCACCTCGCGTTTTTCTCTTTCTCTCTCTGTCTCTTTGGTTTGTATCCATTCGGCCCCATTCAGCCTACTGTTTTAAGACGTTTACCTCCATCCAGGTGTCAATATTTTCCTGGCGAGCGGTAGCGAGCCAGCAAATATATATTTTTGTTTTGACAGCAAACTACATTTGTACATTATTCGATAGAAAAATGTCTCCGGCGAAGCCGGATTTCTCAATACAATGCTGACTCGCTA